>CM041781.1:295148981-295612095 GCA_023374045.1 Limonium bicolor | reverse complement strand
CTCTCTGAGAACCTCCACTAAGCTTAGGGAAACAAACCGACTAGTATCCTCAGATTTAAGGGTTCCCCAACGGATCGAATACTCTCATTGTTCGGGACATACTTACATCAGTCGGGCCTCTCATAATGGGTCGACTAATTACTAAGGGGTTTGGAGATCCTCATCATTCTTTACTACTCTCATGGTTCATATCTTGCACCAAGAAAACTCCTCTAATAGAGGTTACTTATACTTCCACTACTTTTTGTTTGTGGGTATTCATTTCGTTTCTCCTACCGTTATCGGAAGGTTATTACTCCCGTACACTCTCCACATTCTAGTGAGTTCATTGGTTTACGTTATCGTTTATTGGTTCGTTGGTTTAGTGCGTTGCTACGGTTCCATTGGTTCACACATGACTCTTACTACGAGCCAATACACAATAAGACTCATCTATGAGCCGGTCTACGCACTAAGTGAGGCCACACAATCAATCAAGAAAGGTAGCTCAATCAACATACAACAAGAATGCAACGAAAGGCAATAAACCGTTTCATGCTTTAGTCTTGATTAGCCGGCATACAGCACACAAATCAACGTAACTCGGTTAGCATACGGGGCATGAGGAAATCATACCTTCACGGAGTTAGCTTTACCATGTGTTCCCTTGTTCCTTGGTTCACACTTGTTCCACTGATAATGTTTCCAACATTGTTATAATACTATGCTCATACGATATACAATTAATTACTACTCCTTATACCCCGTTATCCCGGTGTACTTAATGTTCTTATACTTACAACTTCCTTAACTTGTTTCCTTACTCACATGTGCATTTCCCCATCCTTTCTCATTAATGATGTATTACAACATTTACATATACCTATGTGTGTAGGCTATACTTATTATACATATGATAACTCTAATCAAATATAATATATATATATATATATTGTTTTGACTCGACCGACCTTACCCAGGGTCGGTCCCAAGGTCGGTCGAAGTCAGTAAGGAATTACGCTGGAAATTACAGGGCCGACCGACCTTGCAAGTCCGGTCCCAAGGTCGGTCCATTCCAGTGAGTTACTTGACGGAAAATTTTACCGACCGACCTTGCAAGTCCGGTCGCAAGGTCGGTCCATTCAGTAAGTTACAAGACGGGAAATTTTGAGTCGACCGACCTTGCAAGTCCGGTCGCAAGGTCGGTCCATTCAGTAGGTTGCTTTACGGGAAATTCTTCTGGCGACCGACCTTGCATGTCCGGTCCCAAGGTCGGTCCATTCCAGAGGTTTCCGTCCTTAGTAAATCTGGGCTCGACCGACCTTGCAAGTCCGGTCCCAAGGTCGGTCCGGCCCAGTATTTCAGTTTCATTTCTGTTTTCAGTCCTCTCCTTTACCCATTACTTCCCCATTGTTCCTACACTTAATCCCACATATTTTAACACTACTTAGGCCCTCAAAATTGCCTTGGTTCATCCCCCAAGTACTTACCATTTCTAAATCCATATACACAATTTTTCCTACTTCCTTCAACACTTGTAACAGTTTTTGTTACACTTATGCTACAGATTTATAGCTCAATCCTCACATCCAATACTTCTCCCACCAATATCATTACTAGCATCCCAAATACAATTCAAGCAATTACCATGTCTATACCCAAGTCCACATCCATTTCACTACATCTTGCACTCTAATTTTTCCTAGCTTCTCCAATATTTTTATCACTTCTTGCTACAGATTTTTATATACTTTATCCTCATCCTCCAGTTACCAATCCACGGTCATTAAACATCTCTACTAACCCCAATACATACCTTGGTTCTCCCATTCACCAAGTCATTCTTTAATGCACAATTCCTACCAAAATTTTGTCATAGCTCACCTATAATTCTTACCTATCCACACTACCCATCATCACCAAATTCATCCCTATTCTAGCCAAACCACAAGGGTTCTACCAGCACAATACTATAAATTCAGATCAATACATCAATACTCCTCAAACAACAATACTCATACTCATTCACAATATACTTGGCCTAAGGCCTACAATCACTTATTGTTCCCAATACTTAAAACTTTCATAACTACACTACCATTACAATAGTTTAGGTTCTTTATTTGGTTACCCATTCCCATTACACTAATGCATTAATTAAGCATTATGAGAAGAAGCTCTTACCTTGAGCGTAAATTCCTCCATTCCTTTTCAATTCTCTTCTTCTCCTCTCTTTCTTGTCCAAATCGGTTTTATGGGGAATGGAGTTGCCAAACTCCATTCCCATTACCCAAGCACACAAGAAAGCATAATTAATCTACTAACCTCATATTAAACACTAATTCATTGAAGTGTTTAAAATACAAATTCTAGGGTTTACCTTTGGAGTCTTAGGAGGGGTTTTAGCCCTTGGTTCAAGAGGTGTTCTCACCACCATTGGAGGTTGAAGCAAAGCTCCAAAACAAGAGGAAAAACAAGGTGAGAGGGAGAGACAAAAATCGGCCACCAAGGAGATGGAGAAAAGTGAGGTCTTTCATGGAGATTTTTACCTTGTTTGAAAGAGGAGACTCCAAGCTTCACAATGGTGTGCTTTTCTCTTCAAATGGGGAAAACCTATGGAGATGAAGTTGCTCATTCGGATTTGAAAATATAGAAATGTAGAGCTTGAAGAGAGGAGTTCAAATATGTTTTATTTTACATTTGGAGCTCAAATGGAGCTAGAGCATGAGAGAGAAGAAGAGGAGCCATGAGAGGTGTTGGAGCTTCTCAAAAATCGCCAGCCCCATGGAGAAGGAGAGAGAAATCGATGGGAGAGGAGAAAGAAGAAAGAAAGGAGAGATGGGAAGTGAGGTGAGAGAAAAGGTTAAAGTACCTTTTACTTTTTACTTTTGACTCTCCTTATTTAATTAGCTAGTTACATGTGTGTGTGAGAGTGAGATGCTTTATACCAGTAAAAACCGGCCCCATGTTTACTAGCTGGAGCGTTTTTCGTCTTTTACAATAAACGCTCGTTATTTTACCCGGTTTTGATACTATTCACTAACCGGGCCCGTTTTCCGGAATTTTCTCGTTTCTTATTTTTATTGGTTATTAAGCTTCGTAATGTTATTTAAGTTATTTTAATGATATAATTTTTACGGGTTCGTTTGACCACTTAAAATCACGTTTTCACGGTTTTCTCGAAAAACGCGCTAAAGTCTTTTAGCGTTTTAATACATTTCTTGGATCCGTTTTCTTCGGGAATCATTCCGTATACTAATTAGGCATGAATAAGCCTTAGGAATCCTTACGATACTATAACCGAGGTCTCGTACCTCCTATGGTTATTTAACGCTTATTTTAGCGTTTTCCGCTTTCTAAGCGTTTTCTCATTTCTTTTGGATTTATTTTCCTTACCAAAATTACTTAGGCACTATTAGGCCCTTAAATACATATTAAAAATTCTAATCACCATATTTAAGTTGGGGTATTTCAATTACCCCCCTTAAAGAACTTTGCCCTCAAAGTTGGTGAATCTAATACTGTTACTCGTACATATACTCTATGCTAAGGTTATGACCTCTACATATAACTTGTCAAACTCCAAATGTCTGACATGATGCATACTACGCATCCAAACAGCATGTCACTGCATGCATAGCAATCAAAAATATCCGTTTTACTTCTCTCCAAGGGGGTCCATCCGCAGACAATTAGGTACAATCCTCCCCAATGGCGAGTGATCCCTCAGGTACCGGTCACGTTTGAACACTACGCTTTCTGGTTCACGGCCGTCATGACTTGAGCACTTACGCTTTCTGGCTCTACGGTCCTTTGGTTCTGATCAAATTCATTTGCACATATAGAGATCCTCAGGCACTTACTATACTTACTCATACTTTACTCATACTTACTCATACTTACTCGGGACTACGCTGCCCCAGTGCCTTGGAAAAATACAAAACACACACTGTTACCGTAACGGTGTAGTGGTTTCAAACTACTCTACACTTCCACAGACTCAAAACTAGCTTCCTCCTATGGTTTCGACCGGATACCCGTGCCTAGGCATGGAAGATCCACTAGCGCCCGTGGGAGCGGTTTCAAAACCGATCCTCATTCTCAAGTTTGAAGAAAACATTGTACCCAAATTAGTTTTGGAAATTCATTTTGAAAACTTGCATACATCTCCCAAATACCATTTATGATGATTATTCCTAATACTAGTGTTATTATGTGCCACTTAAGGGAGCTTCCAGAGTCCTTCAACCCCAATGTGATCAGCATTGGTGTTGAATTATCCTTCCACCCAATTTGTGTTCGTTTCCTTGATCGCTAGCAAATCAGTTCCACTTCCCACCTCAATACAAACAGACAGTCGTCAACATCATTCCATTTTCTCTTTTAATCTTGCTACTCATAATCATACACATACATTTTCCAATTTATATGATTCACTTACTTACTTACTAATCATCTATCAATTATTACTGCATCTTCTCAACTACTATACTTAAGAAGTTCATGGGTATAATATCCCATTAATCTGCTATACCAAATTCAACTCATAAAATACATCGGTTTCGTGCCGATTATACTCATTACATACATTGGTTCCATACCGATTTATACTCCTCAAGTCTCCCATACATACTCATTCCTCATACTATTACCAATCGGGGTTCTCATTCCCCTGGAGTTTCACTACTCCTTTTCCTATACTTGCTTCTCAAATTACCACAATTACACGATGAGTGAATACAAATGTTTATGTAACATAAGTATCAATCATCAAAACGAATTCTCTTGCGCTATGCGCATTGTAGTTTACGCACCATCACGTAAAACATACATTTCGCGGTTTTCACTCTACCCCCCTTAAAAGGGATTACGCCCACGTAATCTACCATGTGTCATCATTGGACATGGTCGAAGGCATTCAGCCGTCATGGAGTGGTTCAGTTTCCATGCGGTCTATTATACAATGTTCCTTGATCAACAGGTCTTAACCGTACTATCGGTTAGTCCCTGCATCAAGAATTTTCATCGGGTTACTTAACTCTAACCGGGTTTCGGTTCTAGGTGCATTTCACTTAGAATTTGGGCCCACTAGCTTCTGCTGCGCGACCCTGATAACTTGAGTTATTCGCCCTTCTTGTTATCTTAAATGTGCTATACAACACTTTTTATCCCTTTATTGTGGGAATAAGGTTTATTGACCAAGTGTGGTGTTCTCTACTGTGCTCGAACTCGATGAGTTTAGATTCATAAACCAGCTCTCTGGCAATCTATATACATACTGTTGTGTTTGTAGTGATCATTCATTGGTTTCTCCGACTTATTGTCGGTTGAGGTTAAGTCACTACTTAGTTGTAGTGCTCCCTCTACTGTTAGTAGCTTCTGAATTATACCAGTTTCTCTGGTTCATTACAAGTGTTCTTACTTGTATGACCTTGCATTTTCAATGCGTCGGTCCTTGTGACTTTCTTAAGTCGCCTTTCACTTTTATTCCAATGGAATTCACATCTTGTGATTATTGGTGTGTTTCACACTCTTCGTGCTTCTTGGCCTTAGCTGCACGATTTGTTTCTAAGCTTTGTTTAACTGGCTCGCGCCATGTTACTGGTGAAGGAAGGATTTACCACAATTTACATTTCCTCATATTCCTAGCTATCCCACTAGATCATGACTACACAAGTGCAATACCAAAACACTCAGTCCTACAGAGTGCAGAGGCGTGAACCCTTGGCAGTAACTCTTATGAGACTGCAATCGGACTGATCGTTACTCTTTTCAGGTGGTGCTTCATCATTTGGTGTAGACTCCTGGCTTGTTGCCCGGTCTGTCTACCATTGTATAAACAACCCATAGCATTGGGTGATTATTCGCATACGTTGGTCGCCCGATGCGCACCATGTTCTTACTGATTTACAATATTGGTTTACATGGCCTCCGTTGTTGCTAGCTTCAGCTCATGCATTTCTATCACCTATACAATGGTTCCCCTGTGTTGGCAAATACAGAATATGGTATTCCTTTACTTTTCTGAGCTCCCGAGCATCATTGGTTTTATAACCGGTTATCCTTGGTTGTCATCAATTGCTGTTGGAGCTTATTTCACCTTGCTTGGCAATAATTGTATGCTCAAGCTTGACTACATTAGTAGTTCTGAAAGGGATATATTTCTCGACAGCTACTAATGGATCCCCTTCTTGGGATCCATGTTCACGCTCTTGCGGGTTCACATTTATGAGGGGCGTCCTCATTCACCGATTGTTACTCTTTCATCGGTGTCGTCCTTGACAGCTTCCCATATAGTTCACAGTGGGTTTTGCAACCGTTGGGTTGCGTGTGGTAATAGTTTCATGGCCTACTAGCCATATTGCCTAGAGCTCTGCTCATCATAGGTCGTTCTCGAGTGGTTACTTCTCTGTAAGCCATCGCTGGGCTTGGAGGTGATACTGGCTCCCTAATAAGATCGTTGCATCACGCTTCCGTTCATTGGAGGCCCTTTGTACCCTGGGTATAGATCGATACCATTTATGATTTGGGGTATCCCCTGTCAAGTGGGATCCCTTCGGTTTCTAACCGTTGTTCGTTTCAATTGTGGTGTTCTTACCACGATATCTCATTCAACTGTGTTGACTTGATACCCTTCATGGATTGCTCCTGGGTAGTACCGATTATATGGTAGCATCTGGCTGACATTTATGAGTATGTCAGTTTGTTATCCCACCTTGCGGTTCTGGATCTGAGTTAGTTATCCGTTGAGGGTTATAGTGTCTCTCGTTCTTAGGGTAGATCACTGGTGTTTTCCTTATGTTATAACGGATTTGATATTCCTTCCGGCGATGAATGGTATTTCCGGTACCTTGCCACATCACCATGTGTGTTGTGGGTAGTTGTTCTGGGGATCTCGTCCCGTTCATTGAACTGATGTGTTAATGTTAGGCATTTGCCTTACTGTGTTTAGACTGGGTATTCCTTCCAGTCATCACGTTTTACTTTAATATATTCAAGACATGTCCACTGTCTTTATTCAGTTGTTGGTGCTTCTCGCACCTTTAACTCTTAATCACCTTCCTGTAGTAGGTCTTGACTCCTTAGCTTGTAAGCTTGTCTGAGTTCCCTTTGCTCGTTTGAGGTATCCAACTGTTCTGTTTTGAATTTGCTTATGGTCCGTAGAACAGAGTTGACTACTTCCCGTGTTTCGTACACTACGTGTATACATATGTGGGGTACCTTCTTGGCACGTTACCACTTACCCAACTATCTGTCAGGCCCGCAAGCTCCTTCGGAGTGCGGTCGTCCCACATCCGTATTTGGGTACACTCGTAGTGTTCGTCACACGCCTAGGTGAAGTATTCTATTGTCAACTCCTCTTGTATCATTCTATGATACTCACCGTAATTCCGTTTGTTTGGTTTAAAAATCCAAGGTTTTAAAAGAAGGGTTTGTGGTTTGAAAGAAAAATTTGGTTTTTGAAATAACGGTTCGGTGTTAAAAGAAATTCTTCATGGCATCGCCATGATTCAGGTCTTTACCAGTTCAGCTTCTTGCTGACCGGTACACTCTTAATACAATGGTCGGGCCGTTAGGCCTTTCCAAGGTTTCGTTATTTAAGCACTTAGGATTGGTGATCCTATATTTGTTCCATTCGCCATAGCGGTACTTTAGCAAGTATTTGCAGGTTGTTAAAAGTCTTCCAACTGTCCTGTAGTTGCTGCACTTGCCCTGGGCAAGTGCGCGGGTAGGTTGTTTTCGGTTAACGCATACCGGTTACGGTATCGTTCCCATCCGTATTTGGTGGTCTCATTAGATCTTTCTTTGATCTTTGACCTTGGTGATCGCTCTCCCCTGAGTCGCTTCTCAGGATATTTGACATGGTTGTCGTCCATCCGGGTGTCTCACACCTTCAGTGTGGTTAACGAGACTTAGCTTATCCTTAGGAACCATGTTGTGGTCCTATAGGTGCATGTGTTATGAATTCTTTCATAGTTATCTGAACTATGTTGTTCGGTCATTATAGCCTCTTGGTGTGTAGGCCTGGTATTAATCCAACCTCGACTAATTCCTTAGTCGGTTTGTATACCGTTGTTGGTATCATCAAATATTACAGTCGTAGACTCTTTTGTCTCGGTTCGTTACTCTATCTTCCTTGCTTCATTGCACGATTGTGCTTCTTCTGCTGGCTACACATGGTTCTCGCGACTGCGAAGCATGTCGCCCCATGGTGCCATAAATTCCATATCCTTGTGTTTAGGATCTTCATTCCTCCGCCATAAGTGCGGTCCTTGTCATTCAACGGGAACGTCTTCGGGACTTCCAGTTCTTGGACTCTACCGTAAGACAGGTTCTTTTCTAATAAGGTTTGTCTTTGCAACTGCCAGATCGGGTTTTACCGAGTGTGAGAGGTCTTTCCATCTCTCTGGCGTTATTCTTCCAACTTAATACCGTGGGTTGCGGAGGGCGGGGTATGGTTGTTGTAGGTTTCCGATTCACACGGAAGTTCCTAACTAGCGTACCTCACACGCTAACACTCAACCCTTAGCCCTAAGTCTCGAACTCCTAACTCGGTATTTCCTAAACTCGGTATTTCATCCATCAGAGCGAAGATCGCTGATACCACTTTTTGTAACACCCCTACCGCCAATACCGTCATTACTGTACAAATACTTACCTTCGCAGCGGATACTACATACATAACGGCGGGTGTACAATGCCGTTAGTCACCCACGTGACTAACAAGGCGAGTTACAATACTACACACTATCGGTCTGATGAATATGAACATACCGAGTACTCTACACAATACAATACTTCTCATTGCTTACTCATCCATAATTCAATTACAACTTCAATTCATTACTATAACGAGTATACTACAATCCTTAAATTACCGATACAGCTTGGACTTCCGATTTCCCAATACATTACAAGTACAATCCCTTTCATACAACTACCCATGCTTACATAGCAGTCCCCGTCCTACTCTCTCGAACGGTGGTCAGCTTCGAGTACCTGCACACTAAAAACGGTCCCCCTAGGGGGTCAGCTTACGCTGCATATAAAATCCGCATATACCGCGTGCTAACCGCGGTACGCCGACTACTTTGGGTCAGATATACATGGAGTTCATTTTACATGCATACATACATACTCATACTACAATAATAAAATAAAAAATACCCACATACATATGCAAGTCCAATACTTACTAAGGAGGACAATTCAATAGTCAAACATTCGTATTGGTTAGACATTCACCACTCTTTGTACTGTGTTCGATATTCGTTACTCTACTCATACTTACTCCTTACTCTTGCATACTCATCACTCCATGCTCAATACCTTACTCGCACACGATCCTTACTCTGTACTCGTTACTATACTTGTGCATACTCACTACTCAATACTCCTTACTTACTCATACGTACTCAATACTCGATACTTGCTCATACATTCTCAGTACTCGGTACTCATTACATACTCATACTCACTTCTTACTCGGTACTCATTACTTTACTCATACATACGCGATACTCGTTACTCATTACTTGGCCTCTGGGCGGAGTCATACACAAGACTCGCCACCGGACCTACAATACGAGGGCTATACGCTTAGCTCCTCAAATACTCAAATGCCCGTTTGTACCGGATTACTCAAATTCCCGACACTCTTCTCTCAGAGTATAATACATCCCGTGGGTTAGCCTATAAGTATCTCTCTTGATAACCTCCACTAGCTTAGGGAATTACAACCGACTAGTATCCTCAGATTTAAGGGTTTCCCCAACGTATCGAATACTCTCATGTTCAGGACATACTTACATCAGTCGGGCCCTCTCATAATGGGTCGACTAATTACTAAGGGGTTTGGAGATCCCTCATCATTCTTTACTACTCTCATGGTTCATATCTTGCACCAAGAATAACTCCTCTAATAGAGGTTACTTATATACTTCCACTACTTTTGTTTGTGGATTATTCATTTCGTTTCTCCTACCGTTATCGGAAGGTTTACTGCCGTACACTCTCTCACATTCTAGTGAGTTCATTGGTTTACGTTATCGTTTATTGGTTCGTTGGTTTAGTGCGTTGCTACGGTTCCATTGGTTCACACATGACTCTTACTACGAGCCAATACACAATAAGACTCATCTATGAGTCGGTCTACGCACTAAGTGAGGCCACACAATCAATCAAGAAAGGTTAGCTCAATCAACATACAACAAGACATGCAACGAAAGGCAATAAACCGTTTTCATGCTTTAGTCTTGATTAGCCGGCATACAGCACACAAATCAACGTAACTCGGTTAGCATACGGGGCATGAGGAAATCATACCTTTCACCGGAGTTAGCTTTACCATGTGTTCCCTTGTTCCTTGGTTCACACTTGTTCCACTGATAAAGTTTCCAACATTGTTATTAATACTATGCTCATACGATATACAATTAATTACTACTCCCTTACTTACCCCGTTATCCCGGTGTACTTAATGTTCTTATACTTACAACTTCCTTAACTTGTTTCCTTACTCACATGTGCATTTCCCCATCCTTTCTTTCCATTAATGATGTATTACTACATTTACATATACCTATGTGTGTAGGCATATACTTATACATATGATAACTCTAATCATATATATATATATATTGTTTTGACTCGACCGACCTTACCCAGGGTCGGTCCCAAGGTCGGTCGAAGTCAGTAAGGAATTACGCTGGAAAATTACAGGGCCGACCGACCTTGCAAGTCCGGTCCCAAGGTCGGTCCATTCCAGTGAGTTACTTGACGGAAAATTTTTGCCCGACCGACCTTGCAAGTCCGGTCGCAAGGTCGGTCCATTCCAGTAAGTTACAAGACGGGAAAATTTTGAGTCGACCGACCTTGCAAGTCCGGTCGCAAGGTCGGTCCATTCCAGTAGGTTGCATTACGGGAAATTCTTCTGGCCGACCGACCTTGCATGTCTGGTCCCAAGGTCGGTCCATTCCAGAAGGTTTCCGTCCTTAGTAAATCTGGGCTCGACCGACCTTGCAAGTCCGGTCCCAAGGTCGGTCCGGCCCAGTATTTTAGTTTTCATTTCTGTTTTCAGTCCCTCCTTTACCCATTACTTCCCCATTGTTCCTACACTTAATCCCACATATTTTAACACTACTTAGGCCCTCAAAATTGCCTTGGTTCATCCCCCAAGTACCTTACCCATTTCTAAATCCATATACACAATTTTTCCTCACTCCTTCAACACTTGTAACAGTTTTTGTTACACTTATGCTACAGATTTTATAGCTCAATCCTCACATCCAATACTTCTCCCACCAATATCATTACTAGCATCCCAAATACAATTCCAAGCAATTACCATGTCTATACCCAAGTCCAACATCCATTTCACTACATCTTGCACTCTAATTTTTCCTAGCTTCTCCAATACATTTTTATCACTTATTGCTACAGATTTTTATATACTTTATCCTCATCCTCCAATTACCAATCCACGGTCATTAAACATCTCTACTAACCCCAATACATACCTTGGTTCTCCCATTCACCAAGTCATTCTTTAATGCACAATTCCTACCAAAATTTTGCCATAGCTCACCTATAATTCTTACCTATCCACACATACCCATCATCACCAAATTCATCCCTATTCTAGCCAAACCACAAGGGTTCTACCAGCACACAATACATTATAAATTCATCTCAATACATCAATACTCCCTCAAACAACAATACTCATACTCATTCACAATATACTTGGCCCTAAGGCCTACAATTCACTTACTAGTTCCCAAATACTTAAAACTTCATAACTACACTACCATTACAATAGTTTAGGTTCTTTTATTTGGTTACCCATTCCCATTACACTAATGCATTAAATTTAAGCATTATGAAGAAGCTCTTACCTTGAGCTCGTAAATTCCTCCATTCCTTTTCAATTCTCTTCTTCTCCTCTCTTTCTTGTCCAAATCGGTTTTATGGGGAATGGAGTTGCCAAACTCCATTCCCATTACCCAAGCACACAAAGACAAGCATAATTAATCTACTAACCCTCATATTAACACTAATTCATTGAAGTGTTTAAAATACAAATTCTAGGGTTTACCTTTGGAGTGCTTTAGGAGGGGTTTTAGCCCTTGGTTCAAGAAGGTGTTCTCACCACCATTGGAGGGTTGAAGCAAAGCTCCAAAACAAGAGGAAAAACAAGGTGAGAGGGAGAGACAAAAATCAGCCACCAAGGAGATGGAGAAAAGTGAGGTCTTTCATGGAGATTTTTACCTTGTTTGAAAGAGGAGACTCCAAGCTTCACAATGGTGTGCTTTTCTCTTCAAATGGGGAAACCCCATGGAGATGAAGTTGCTCATTTTCGGATTTTGAAAAGATAGAAATGTAGAGCTTGAAGAGAGGAGTTCAAATATGTATTTTATTTTACATTTGGAGCTCAAATGGAGCTAGAGCATGGAGAGAAAGAAGAGGAGCCATGAGAGGTGTTGGAGCTTCTCAAAAATCGCCAGCCCATGGAGAAGGAGAGAGAAATCGATGGGAGAAGGAGAAAGAAGAAAGAGAAAGGAGAGATGGGGAAGTGAGGTGAGAGAAAAGGTTAAAGTACCTTTTTACTTTTTACTTTTGACTCTCTTTATTTAATTAGCTAGTTACATGTGTGTGTGAGAGTGAGCTGCTTATACCAGTAAAACCGGCCCCCACTGTTATACTAGCTGGAGCGTTTTTCGTCTTTTACAATAAACGTTCGTTATTTTACCCGGTTTTGATATTATTCACTAACCGGGCCCGTTTTCCGGAATTTTCTCGTTTCTTTATTTTTATTGGTTATTAAGCTTCCGTTAATGTTTATTTACAGTTATTTAATGAACTATAATTTTTACGGGTTCGTTTAACCACTTAAAATTACGTTTTCGCGTTTTCTCGAAAAACGTGCGCTAAAGCTCTTTTAGCGTTTTAATACATTTCTTGGATCCGTTTCCTTCAGGAATCGCTCCCGTATACTAATTAGGCATGAATAAGCCTTAGGAATCCTTACGATACTATAACCGAGGTCTCGTACCTCCTATGGTTATTTAACGCTTATTTTAGCGTTTTCCGCTTTCTAAGCGTTTTTCTCATTTCTTTTGGATTTATTTTCTTTACCAAAAATTACTTAGGCACTATTAGGCCTTTAAATACCATATTAAAATATTCTAATCACCATATTTAAGTTCAGGGTATTTCACGTAGGCTTGCTGTCAGAAAGGGTAGAGGACTTTGATGATAAGTACAAAACTGTTCCGGAGTCCATAGGTTGGGCAGAGGGAGATTGAGTGAATTTCTAGGGTGTAAATTCTCAATCAAAAAGAAGTTTCCAGTTTGTGAATTATCGTCTGTTTCCTCAAATCACTAACTTATCTAACCCAGCAGCACGTCCACGACCGGTCGAGGACATATCCGGAGTACTAGTTACTTTCAGATAGATGTACCCTGGGATGGATCTTTGCACCCTTCATCCCCTTACTACCGATTGTCAACTTTTGAACTTATAGCCAAACAACAGGAATACTTAATTAATTAGCAATCAAACCTAGGTATACTAATCCTAACCAAATTGACAGGAACCATCAAACCGTTCAAGTACCCAATTCCATTGGTGGCAATAAGCGCTAGTTCCTCCTAAGTTGAAATGGAAATCTCACTTCAAATACCCTTTGAAAATTGATTAACATTGATTTAGTCCCCAATGGTACAAATCTCTACTTTCGAACACTCATCCTTAGAGATCCACACTAATGCTAAACCAATCGGCAACATTAAACAAACCAATTTAACACATTGATGATAAATTGAGCAAACCTTAATCAAATCTATAAATCAAATGTGGACAAGATTAGAAGCCACATACACTCAATAATCATCTTCATTAAGCACAAGGACTAAAATAAAGCATTAAAAAAAGTTCAAGATTCAACAAGTTTTAGGGATTTGGGGGCAAAATCTTCATCCTAGAGGTACAAGGAAGCTACACCACCATTAGAGCATAAAAATGAGAGAATGAGGAATAATTAACCATGGGAGGTTGAAGAAGAGCTTTAGACCTTTAGTGGAGGTGAGCTTCTTCCTTCTTATTTTCCCTCTTTCTTTCTACTCGGCCTGCAGTGATATGTGTGAACTCCCCTCATTTCTCTCTTTTCTTTCTTCTTTTAAAAACGTGAATCTTCACAAAATTTTAATGTGACCAACCCATTGGGACGGTCCTTAGGTCGTTCAATTCAATTTATTACCAACCGCAACAATCGTCTTATAGACAAGCTCACTGGTGGGAAGGTGAGCAGACTAGAATGCATACTAGAATGTAGATAGAGGACAAAAATTCTACAATTATCATGAGCCTTCTAAGGAGGATTCGAGCAAGATAGAGAGTATGCTAGTGGAGCTCTTAAAGTAGAGAAAATCACTAATGCTAGGTTTGCCAATGTGGATGCTCATTTTGCAGCTCAGACGGTGTTTAATCAGAATTTTCAAAGACACCTTAGTCAGATCTCGCAACAGCTAGCACAAAGCAAACATAATTCCTCTAGAGCCAAAGTTATTCAGACCCAGCGTACAATTTTCATGCAGAGACTGCGAGGAGTCAGAACCGATTTGAGCATATTTTTTGGGGCTGAGGAAGAGTCCAATGAAGAAGTAGAGCGGTTTTTTGAATATTTATATTACCATCCCTCTCCAACCCGACTCAGCCGGAGCAACCAGTGTTTATGGATCTACTGCCTGTACCTGTCCATGAACCAGTAGAGGTACCACCTGTGGTTGATTCTGAAAAGGTTGAAGTTTCATATGAAACTGTTTGTGAACTAATAGAGAAGTGTTCTAGAGAAGTGTTCTATTGAGCCTCATTAATCGAAAGAGGATATTTACACCCTCGACTCTAAGAGAGAACACCGCCACCAGTTTGTCTTCAATTTCAGCCTCACCTTTAGGAGCCTTACTGACAGAATGAGGATGTTTACATCCTCCAATTTGAGGAAGAAAAGCCATCCCGCCTGGTCTCCTGCTATACTTTTGTTACCGGTAGTACCTCTTCAAACACTACGTTTTGTGAAGTATTTATTTTCCAATTTTATTTGTCTATGTAACATTTTATTTTGATTCAGATGGTTTAGTGATTACTGTTGTTCACTTTGTTTTCTCGATGAAGCCACTTTCCACTTTTATTTTTGATTTGGATAACGAAGTGGACGTCTAGCCAAATACTATAAAGATGAACAGCTGGAACTGGAACCGCCCTGGAATCGGTCAAACTAGCCGTTGGTCAATTTGAAAAATGACATCGTTTTGGCTGGGGCGTGCACACTCTTTTGACAAAAGAGCCGTTGGAACCGGAACCGGCTTCCCAGCAACTCTTTTTTTTCCTTATCTCATCATACTATTCTTCTCTTTATTACTATTTTCTTGTGCTATTAAGCATTTTAGCTACTAAAAAGCTCATTTCTCACATTAGCTCTCAATTCCCATTTTCCATATTCTAACAAAATGTCTAGGAGAGCTGGAATGGAAGTGATGCCTTCTTCCAACCTCCCAATCGATCCAAATTTTCAAGTTGATGAGCAAGACCAAATCGATGAGATGGAATTCAGGTATCATCAACAGCCACATTATACACCTTCATCAATCCTGCAAGGTGGAAGTTATAAAATTTCTTAGCACGGATCTACAAACATGGAGCCAATACAACCAAGAATATCCTCATTTGGTAAGTTTTAATATTAGTTACGATTTATTTTATACAAACTTTAATTTTAATTGCATTCTTATCTTAATTATAGTCTAAATCAATTTTTTTTACAAATAAAGGTACATCCTCTGCCTCATCCGATGCCCACAATCTTGATCAAGAAGAGGATGATCAAAATGATGAAGCCGACAACACTATTCCATCAAAAACGAAACCGGATTCTTGGGTGTGGTCATACTTCACAATGAAAGAAGATCCGAAGAAGGTCAGGGCATACAAGCAATATTGCAATCTTTGCAGCAAAGCACTTGCATGGGCGGCGGCCACTGGAACCGGATCCTTTGCAAAGCACTTGAAATGCACAAAATCTACAAGGATACGACGACAATGGTGGGCGGTAGAAGTGGTCAAACTATGATCACCGGGTTTACCGAACGACAACCCGATCAAGGTTTTTTTCATTATGATAGAGAAATAATTATAGATGACATGGCTAGATTTATGATTGATGAACAATTGCCTTTTAGTTTTGGTTAAAGCTCTTGTTTTAAAATTTTTGTTTGCACCACATTACAACCACAATATAGTAGAGTGCCTAGGAATACGTTTAAACGTAGAGTTTTTGCACAACATAGTAAGACTAGAAACCAACTAATGAAAATGCTGAATGCATTTGATGGTCGTGTTTCCTTAATTAGTGCTATGTGGACATTTACTACTAATGAGGCATTTGTTTTGTTACACTTCATTGGATTGATAGTTCTCAGACGCTTCAGAAGCGTATTATTTGATATTTTCGATGATGCACATACTGGTCATAATATTTATGAGAAACTTATTGAAGTATTATCTGAGTGGAATTTGTTAGACAAGGTATTCTCCATTTCTTTAGATAATGCTTCAAACAATGTTAGGTGTGTAGATTTTTTAAAAGCTAATAAGAGACTCACACTCTTGCATAAAGGAGATTACTTGCATGTTCGATGTTGTGCACATGTTGTAAATTTGTGTGTACAAGATGATTTATCTAACTTGACTACTACACTAGAACCACTTAGGATTGTTATGAGAAAATTTTAAAAATCACATGTTGTTAAAAATGAATACAAAAAACTGTGTGAGCATTCCGGTATACGTCCTCGTTATTTTGCTCCCGACACCCCACTAGATGGAACTCCACATATGAATGGTTTTGTTAATAGTTAAGACTAAAAAACATCATCCCATTTTGACTAGTTTGTATAACACTGAGGTTGTTAATCCAATCAAGAATTAATGAGTGAGGAATTTTAGGAAAAGGCTAATGTTATGTGCAACGTTTTAAAATGTTTTGATAGTGCAACTAAGGTATTTTCATTAGTTTATGAACCTAATGTGCATCTTGTCATAAATGAATACATTAGTATTTTCCATGTTTTGCATGAAAATAGGTTTGTTGATGGGATCATTGCGGTTCTTTCCGATATGATGTCTAATAGGTTTAACTATTTCAATGAATTTAATTTGATGTATTGTATTGCAACTGTTCTTGATCCACAAATCTAACAAAATTGCTTGATTATTATTATAGTATTGTTCGAGGAGGTCCACCCAATGATGGTTATGTTCAACAACATGTAGAGAAGGTTAATCAAGCCTTGAAAAATCTATATGATGAGTATACTTCAAACTATCGTCCGGATGAGCTTTCTTTTGCTAGTGGTAGTGGTTCATTCTAAACCATCACCCCGGTAGCAAAAGAAGTTCTTTGATTTCTAGTATTTTGAAAAGACCAAAATCTAATCAATCGGGTTCCGGATTTTGTACTTATGATGATTATATTAACTTCACTTTTAGTTTTGATGATGATGATGGATGGTGATATATATGTTCTTAAGTGGTGGCAAGCACATTAAGGCAAGTTTCCCATCTTTGCGAAGATAGCCCGAGATGTGCTAGCAATTCCAGCATCAACCATTGCTTCTGAGTCGGTGTTTAGTGCGGGCTCAATCAAGGTTTGTGTTGGTAAGTATGATTGGGACTTAGCCGAGCTGAGATCTCAAGCACGCGCATTGCAGTATGAAGGGCAACATGATGATTGGTATAAGATGAACTGGGAAAACACCACTTAGGGATCTTGTATCTTGTAATATTTTAGAATGTATTAATATTACTTTCTTTCCATGTAATCTTTGTTAAGACTTCCAAATTGAAATCATGTAACCTTTTAGTAGTTGTACTCTTTTCCCTTATTAGGGTTTTTCCAATGGGATTTTACCTAATAAGTTTTAACGAGGCAGTGGTGAATCATATAATAAAATTCCTATTTGCTCCTTAATTTTTGTAAATTCAATAAAAAAATTCTAAGCCTTGTCTCTTACACTTTTAAGATTATAAACTTGAGGAATATCCTATCTAGGAGTAAAAGTGGACAAAAAGAGCAGCGTATACTCGCAAACGGGTCTCAAATCGGAGCTAAAATGAAAAAACTGGAGCCGATCGAATCATTCCGGAACCAGACGGAACTGACCAGAACTGGAACCAGAGACAAAACTGGTCGGAACCAGTTTTTTGAGCGAATCCAAAGCGAATACAGGGTTCGGAACCGGAATCTCCCCTAACCGGTTCCGAACACGAATACACATGACCCGGAACCGGCGGAACAAGAACCGTGGCCAGCATTACTCCGAGTGTGAGGAAGTGAGCCTTCCTCAATCTAACGATATTAGGGAGTCTTAGTTTCTTTATCTTTTTATTAGTGTTCAACTTATGTTTTCATGCTTATAGTTAGTTCATGGAATCTAAATTAACCCTTATTGAGTCCGACACATTTTGAAAGTTCTTTTCTTAGTTTTATTTATAAACAGTGAGGACATTGCCCCTTCTAAGTTTGAGGAAATAGAGATCTTTGCAAATTGTCAGTTGCACTTAATGTCACACTTATTTTTGTTTGCCTTCTTGCTTTGAGGGAATTGTTTCTTTAAGTGCCAATAAATGGTTGAATCTTTGGGTGAAATTTTTTGCTGAGGTTTTTGAAATCAAGCCTGGTGACCACCTCAAGAATCTTTTTGCTTTATGTTGCGTGTATGTATAGTTTTATTCAAAATTAATTTTGTAATTTTTGTTTAATGGAAATTTGGTGGATTAGCTGATTGTGAAAACTAAATTAGTTTAGCTAGGGATTTTGAAAGTTTTATATGAAAGAACCAGGAAAGGTACTCCTCTGACCTGAATTAAATTTTCTGAACCAAAGCAGACCTCTTTTATTCCGTTATTAAGTCCTCGGGTATCTTTAACACCCTACCTAAGGTCTCATGATCTGGGATAGTTGGTCCAACACCACTACATGGATGAAGATAAAAGTATGGGGGAATGAAATGAATGTGCACAACTGAAATAATAAAAACGTGAAAGAAAAAGGAAGTTCTTAAAAGCTGAATGTTTAATGCATTTTTGTCTATTTCGATTATAAGTACGTGGTGATGAAAGATATTGCGGAATAGGACATTACTTCACACCCCTTGTCATCCAAAAGTTAGAGGAAATAAATGGTGGAAGATCCCAAGGTGTCCTATGTCCAGTTTTTGTAATCTAGTTTCTCCATGCTTTTAAGATTACTCTTTTTCATTGATTGCGAAAACCTACAACCAAAAGCATAATTATTCTTTTGATTGTCATTTTGCTTGCTTTCCGTCTGCGTTTGTTCGATCATGAGAATTTGATACTACAACCTTAGAGATAGTTTTATTCTTTATTTGCTTGAGGACAAGCAAAAGCTAAGTGTGAGAAATTTTTTAAGTACGGAATATCTATTTTCAGGGCTATATTTCATGATATTCTTACAATGAATTGTGACATATTTCTCACTTATCATATGTTTTTTCTTAGATTTATGTATTAATGTGAAATGATACATTTTATGTGTCAAATGTAGAAAAAGCTATTGGAAATGCATAAATTACTTCACAAACTTTGCAATGCAACAAATGAGGGCAAATCGGAACTAAAACAAAGAATCTAGGCCCTGTTAAAGTTGTGTCCAGACATGCGTCCAAATATGCATGCCCGGACAAATGCCTAAAGTTACATATGCTTTCTGGCTCAACGTACGGATCTGGACAAACATGAGCTCGCCCGGACAAACTCATTCACGCTGCATATCATTGACGTGGGCCACAACACGATTCATCATCGAATTCATAATTCAGATGGTTACATTAATAAATATATTTACGAACAAGGAGTACATCTTCGTTGCTTCTATACATCAATATCATATACATTCATGATTGAATGATAGAAAATAACCACTCACGGTAAATAATCGCTCACGATGCTTCCACCATATCGTCAGAGAAGCAAGATGTCCCGTGTAATGTCTGTGTAAGGTAGGACTAGAAAGGTTATGTAAGAGTTGAGTCGGTGTTATTTGATTTGCCCTTGTGGCACCCTAGGCATGTGCCTATAATTATCAAAAAAAATATGGAGAAGTTAAGGTTGGAATTGGGGAGGCTTTCAGACCCGAGCAGGGGTCCTTCGGCTTCTATTCATTCATTCACCATCACTGCCACCACATACAACACGCCCACACCATCTTCATTCATCTTCATCACCAACATCACCGATCTCCATACACACCACCACTAATACACCACACTTCTAATAGAGAATCGACGGGAAGACGGAGACAAAGTGGCGATTCGACGTCAAGCTTCATGATCGTGGTTTTCTCTCCTTTTCCCTAATATGTTTAATATATTTCTTCATTATATTACCTGTTTTTAGCATCATGTTATAGTAGTTACATAAGCTCCCCGGATTGAGGTAGCAAACTGGATCTTTAGATTTATTATGTAATTTTCTCTAATTATTAAAGCAGTAGTTTAATTCCTGTTCTTCATGCACAGTAATTCTCTGATAAATTATCAAAGTGATACTTGTAGTTTTCTAATCAAAATACGGTGCTGGGATTAGTTAACAAGACATAGGAAGTTAGGATTTGTTAATAATGTGATTGGTTAGAATTTACTTGGCCATGGTTTGCGGCTTGTTTTTTGTCAGTTAGGATTTGTTGTACAAGAACCGGTCAACGGATTAATTATAGTTCCTAAGCTTATTGTAGAGTTAGGGAGAGCTTATTAATAAATTTAGAAGGAGATGGTTCGTAGAATAATCTAGGGTGCTTCCTTAGATTTAGAGTTTCAACCTTTCTTTCTTAAGTTAGTTTATTTTATTGTTTTATTGTTTCATGTTTGTTTATTGAGTCGGTCCTTTAAGTAGAAATTAAACCCTAAAAATTTATATTTAATGTTTACTTGGTTTAGTTTAGTTTAGGTTTCTCAGTCAATTTAATAGTTTGTCAATTAATTGAAAGAGGTCCATATATAAGATTGACAACCCACTCATTCACTATTACCACAAAATGATAGGTACACTGCGTAGGTGGTTAGAGATATAGTAATATTATTTTACTGCTACAACTAACTGCAAACAGGCAAATGGGAGATAAATAGAATTAACTAAGAAAATTATCCTAGAAAATCTACAAATCCAAAAATGCCCACGGGTTGCATAAATAAATCACGGTCAAAGAGTATAGTGAACTAGAAGCTACCGGGATCGAATCCACGGGACTTAGTACTTAAATCTAATCCTAGAAAAATAGCAAACTAAGAGGGTTGTCGGTTGTTTGGTTTTGTGAATTAAAATAGCGAGAAAACTAGTAAATAAATGAGCAAATAAATTTTGTGAAAACTATGTGTGAATGAAATACCCCGAACTTAAATATAGCGATTAAATTATCCTAATCCTTATTTAAGAGCCTAATAATGATTAAGAAATATTGGTAAGGGAAAATAAATCCAAAAGAAATAAAGAAACGCTTAAAAAGCGAAAAACGCTAAATAAGCGTTAAATAACCATAGGAGGTATGAGACCTCGGTTAGCGTATTATGTGGATTCTAAAGGCTTAATAAGGCCTAAACAATATATGGGAACAACTCCGAAAAACAGATTCAAATAATGAATTAAAACGCAAATAGAGTTTTAGCGCACGTTTTTCGAGGAAACCCGAAAACGTGACTCTAGGCGGTCAAACGAACCCGTAAAAATTTTAAACCACTAGATAACAATAATTAAGCATTAAAGAAAGCTTAGTAATCAATAAAATTAATGAAACGAGGAAATTCCGGAAAACAGGTTCCGGCTAGTAAAAACTGTACAAACGAGAAGTTGTGGGGCGTAAACTGTAACAAAGTAAAAGTAATGTGTCCACTTTGCAAATAAAAATGCAAAATCTGTGGGTGTGTGTATGGGGGGCCGGCCATATTCCCCTCTCCCACACTCTCTTAACTCTTCCTCACTCACAAATAAAGAAAAGTAAAAAGGGCACTCTCTCCTCCCTCCCCCTCCCTCTCACGATTTCCTTCTCCCTCTCATTTCTCTCCTTCCTTCCAAAGCCAACAATGGTGATTTGGAGAAGCAAGTGCAGCCCCATCTTTCTCTCCATTTTGAGCACCTAAATCTTGTCCAAAAAATTATAAAAATCATACCATTGGAATCCCCTTGCAAAGGAGAACACCTTCCTCCTTTCAAAAATCGAAAACCACTACTTTCATCTCCATGGGTATTCTCCATTTTTGAAGGTTTGAGTCCACCATTGGAAGCACCTCCATCCCTTATCATTTTGAGGTAAAATAGTCTTGAAACTCCATCTTCTTCTAGCCCTTTTTAGCAAAACGAAAATTCAAAACTTAGCCTTGCTTTGTGCTTTGTTGTCCAGCCGATTTTGGCTCCCCATTGGTGCTGGAATCTTGCTCTCTTGCTAACCAAGAACTCCATCTACTCAGTGGAAGGTAATACTCTTGTAAAACCTTAAACATATACAAACCCTATATTAGTAAAGATGGGTTCTAAGTAGTGGTGTGTATTGATATGGGCTGTAGCATTGGAGTGTGGACTCCATTTAAAATCGAGAACAAGAAGGAAAGAAAGGAAAAGAAAGAAGAAGGAAAGAGAAAGGAAGAAAGAAAGGAAACTAGAAATAACAAGGTAAATGTTCTTACCTTTAGCTAGTTTTGTGTATGGCATTGTAACAGATTTTAAATGCTTGAAATGAGTAATGAAGGAGGTTATGAGTAGTAGGTATGTTGAAGTATGAAGAGTAAGGTAATGTAGCTGTTTTGAAGCTTGTAAATGTTGTTTGAAAACTTGGGAAAACCATGGGTATTGTATGTATGTGTGCAGAAATTTGTGTGTGCAGTGTGAGTAATGATGTGTGAATGATATGGAGATTGGGAATGAATTGTGAGTTGAAATGGTATGTGGGCAAAGTGAGAATTTTAGGGGAACCTCTGCCCAAATTTGTATGGAAATTAGAGGACTTAGATGTGGAAGAAGAGGGAATAACCTAGACAATAACTATGTGTGTTTTGGTGGTTGATGTGAGTGATTAATCATGTTGAAAACAGATTGAAGAGGATTTCAGTAATGGGGAGAACTAGAACGGTAATGGTTAGAATAAAAAAATCTGTAGCAAGAGGTACTGAATTGCATGAGAGAAACTAGAAAAAAATTAGAGTACAAAATTAGTGAAATGAATGTTGGACTTGGGTACAGTATTGTATTTGCTTGGAAATGTATTGGGATGCTAGAAGTGACATTGGTAGAGGAAGTATTGAGTGTTAGAAGTTGGGTTAAAAATCTGTAGCATAAGTAAAACAAAAACTGTTACATTTGTGGGAAAAGAAGTGAGGAAATTGTGTAAGTTGATGATGGATTTAGTAATGGGATTGGTGGATGGATTGAGGTATATTAGGAAGCCTAAATGGCACTAAAACATGTGGGATTACATGTAGGAAGATTGAGGAAGTAATGGGTAAGAAGAGGGGCTGAAAACATAAATAAAAATGCAAATACTGGGCCGGACCGACCTTGGGACCGGACTTGCAAGGTCGGTCGAGCCCAGATCTACAAAGAGCGGAAACCTTCTGGAATGGACCGACCTTGGGACCGGACATGCAAGGTCGGTCGGCCAGAAGAATTTCCCGTCATGTAACTTACTGGAATGGACCGACCTTGCGACCGGACTTGCAAGGTCGGTCGGGCCAAAATTTTCCGTCTTGTAACTTACTGGAATGGACCGACCTTGGGACCGGACTTGCAAGGTCGGTCGGCCCTGAAATTTTCCCAGCGTATTGTCCTACTGACTTCGACCGACCTTGGGACCGGACTTGTAAGGTCGGTCGAGTCATAAAAAAAAATTAAATTAAATTATAACTATATATATATATATACCTTACTTAACAATGGTATACTTACATAATATGGACATATTTATATGTGGGTATACATATATATATAATGAAGAGTAAGTAAGTAATGTGTAAGTGTAAGAAGTGTAAGGACATAGTAAGTACAAGTTAGGAAACGTAATGGGAATACGAGTTAAGTTAATTATAGATAGTTAATCACTCGATTATATGTGTACTATAGGACTTGATTTGTGAACACCGGAGGAACGTCGGATACAAGTACAACGGTGAACGGTATGATTTCTTCATGCCCTGTATCCTAATCTGGTTACCCCGATTTGTGTGCTTATTTGATCACCTAATAAGATAAATGCATGAATCGGCTATATTGCACTTACTTGTGCTTGTTTACATTGTTCTTGATATTTGTCTTGAACAATAGTTTGTATAATTCATGAAATATATGAATGATGATGAAGTGTACTCGAATCTTGTATTGTACTTAAGTATTGTATTGTATTTCGTATGAATGTGTATTAAGCAATGTATTTGTGTATGTGGCTTGAGTGAATGACTTACTAATTCCTAACCACCTAACTCCTAACTAAAGTATAAGTAAATTGGAATGAGTAGAAGTCCGATATAGCTTCGGCCACGCGTGAGGATGTGGAGACACAAGAGGTTGGATCCGATTCCTGGTTCTTAAACTGGTCCACGGCCCAAATCCCTTAAATGGGTAGCATCCTGGATTGGTGAACCAAGTAAAGCCTGGTGGTGGGACGGTGTAGTCCCTGCCCAGAGGTCATACCGACTTAACGTGAGTAAGAGTAAGTAAGTAAGTCACTAGTGGAAAAATGTTTTATAACACGGTTGTTTTCCTGTATATAACCGGTTATCAAGGGTGTTATTATGCTGCGGTGGTATATTGTTCTTGATTTTACAACACGGTTGATAACCGTGTTATATACAGGTTTTACAACACGGTTGTTTATACCAAAACCGTGTTATAAACATGCACCACGCTACTTTTTTTGCGCCATAATATTTTATAACACGGTTCATTCTTAAATCCGTGTTATAAGTCCGTTTTATAACACGGTTTTTAAGCAAACCGTGTATAAAACCTTTTCATACGAAGATTCAAGTCGTTTTATAACACGGGTCATTCTTAAAACCGTGTTATAAAGTCTAGTTTTATAACACGGTTACATGACAACCGTGTTATAAAGTGCGTTTATAACACGGTTTTTAAACAAACCGTGTTATAAAACCTTTTCATACAAGATTCAAGTCGTTTTTAACACGGTTCATTCTTAAAACATGTTATAAAGTCTAGTTTTACAACACGGTTACATGACAAACCGTGTTATAAAGTGGTTTCCCGCAATATATGAAGTTATTTTATAACAGGTTATATATACAACCGTGTGTTATAAATATTGTTTTTTTTTCAAATATTTTTTCTGTTTTTTTATACTGCTTCACAAACTACAATTAACAACCAATTCCTGTCTATTACACATGACACATTCAATGTGTACAACCACATCAGCTTCAAAAGAGCCACTGAATTCATTACCATATATATACACTTTGTAACATTCACCAAATTCTTGTTTACAAGTACTACAAAAAGAATTACCACCTACTCTATACAGAGCAATCCAAAAGTGCCAGTTCCTCTTTTATAATGTCCACTTCCTTCTAAGTGTTGCTGTCCACAAGATTGTCAAACCAGTCATACGCCTAATATTTTAAAAACAATAGAAATATTAAAACAAGTTTATATAGTTTAATGTTGAAGAAAGAAAACAAAAATAGTACTACACTTTACATACCTGCCCGCTAGAGCTGTGTAATAAAATATTGTGTCATTAAATTACTGCCAATTCTTCTCTCACGAAGTCAAGGTCCTTCGTAGTGTAAGTACATCCAACGTTGTGAAAGTATTCATATACCTAATATATGAAACATAGAGATATAGAACAAGATGATATCTAAGAAGTGTTCCTTAATCATAAGCAACTTAGTAGTATATGAGTGAAATGGTCAAATAATAGTTGGACTATGGGTATTTGAGGGGTTTTCAGTAGATTTGTGAAATATAAACTGAAATCAGTGATGAACATCTTGTATTTCTTAAACAGTGACAAATGCAGAAGATTACTTTTAGTGCTGAAAATACTTTTTAATTAGGAGAACATAATCAGAACCAAACAGCCATAAGTACCCTCTCATGGGGTAGCAATTAATACCCATTGTAACAGTAAAGACAATATATATTGCAGATCACCCCGTATTAAGTGCTGCAGATAACAACAGCAATACAGGTCAAAATGAGTTCAAGTTAAGCCAGACAGAATGTTTTTTGAAGAGTAAATAAGAACAAAATTTTTAGAAATTAAAAACCTGCGAGACAGCTTAGTGATGTAGTTTAATAATGCTTAAGGATATGCAGACAGCAGCATGATTTTTTTTAGAGTCCAGAACCAAAATTTTGAATGATACCGTAGTAAGGTTGTTTGGCTGGTTCACGACCACGATCATTGGTATTACCATAAGAATCCAAGGATGCAATAACACTGACACCACTGTTTGATTAACTGACTTTTGATCTTGACGCTCTGTATAAAATGTGTAGCCATTAATATCATATCCTTCAAAAGACAAAACATCAACATTTGGTCCAAGTGCCAACCACTGCACCTCCTCTGATGAATCATCAGATTCATCTGCTAGCACCTTTTCCTTCAACCATTGAAAATGTTCGGTTATGCTCCTTATCTAACCATCTTTCACCCCTTGTGGGATATCTTTCTTTTAAAATAGTATAATTGCTGCTCAAAGTATGGTTCAAGCGCAACAATATGTTGCATCACAAGTAAATGTGCTTTGTTCAACATTTCAAGGCTGACTCTAATCTTTTTTTTCCCTAAAATACCTACTCCCTCGAGTCTCCCCTCATGCCTAGATGTTGGAAGACCAATAGACTTAACACCATCGAGGTAATTCGTGCAAAAGTCCACCACTTCCTCTGATGTGACCCCTTCAATGATGCTTCCCTCAGGACGGCGCCGATTCTTCATTTTCTTTTTAAGGACACCCATATATCTTTCAAATGGATACATATATAAGATACAGAGGACCACATGCTTAATTTCTCCCACTAAATGAACAACTAGGTGCACCATAATATCAAAGAACGAAGGGGGAAAGTACATCTCCAGCTCACATAGTGTCACTACAACATCTACTTGTATTTTATCCAATGTTTCCACATCTAGAACCTTAGCAGAAATGGCTTTAAAAAAGAAACAGAGGTGTTGGATTGTTCTCCGTACATTTGGTGGCAATATACCACGGATTGCAATCGGCAAGAACTCATGCAACAACACTTGATAATCATGAGACTTCATTCCAATCAGTTTGAGATCGGACATGGATACAAGACTTCTTATGTTGGAAAGTAACCTGTAGGAACCTTAATGTTGCGAAGACATCACAAACAATTTGTTTCTCTTGCTTAGACAAAGTGTGACAAGCAGGAGGCAAATATGTACGCTTTCCACGCTCTTGCGGATGAAGTTCTACCCGTATCCCTAATTCTTTCATATCTTTTCTGGCCTTGATGTGGTCTTTGGACTTTCCCTTCATGTTAAGCAATGTCGGACAGACTTTCACCCACATTTTTCTCTACGTGCATTCCATCGATACAATGTCTGACTTGTAGATCTTTCCAGTACTCCAACTCCCAAAATATTGATTTTTTCTTCCACATATTAGTCTTAGCCCGCTTCAATGGAGGACCAAAGTGGTTTATAATATCCTTCACCCGATCATAGACCTGAACACCAGTGAGTGGTCTTCGTACAAGACGATGTTCGGTGTTACCATCAAACTCCGTTTTCGCTTTCGATATTTGTGCCCTTGTGGAAGCATCCTTCGATGACCCATGTACACATTTTTCCCACATGTTTCAAACGGATATCAACTGTATCATCCTCACATATAGGACATGCCTTCGATCCTTTGCAAGCATACCCAGATAGATTACTGTACGCAGGAAAATCGTTGATAGTGCAGTATAACATTGCCCGCAAAGTGAATTTTTCTTTAGAAAATGCATCATACACCTCTGTTCCTTCATGCCACAGAAATTTCAAGTCCTCGATCAGTGGCTGTAAGAAGACATCTATGTTATGTCCAAGTTGCTTAGGACCTGATATTAAAAGACATAGTATAATGTTTCTAGGTTTCATGCATAACCAAGGAGGTAGATTGTAGATTGTTAGCAACACTGGCCAAGTACTATGGATACTGCTTAGAGTACCGTAAGGGTTCATCCCATCTGTACAGAGGCCGAGACGCAAGTTTCTTGATTCTTTGCTGAATTCCATGTACTTCTCATCTATATTTATCCACTGAGGAGAATCGGCCGGATGCCTCATTTTTCCATCTTTTTTTAGCTCGTTAGCATGCCATCTAAGGTTCTTTGCATCATTCTCAACCGCAAATAGACCCATCAAACGCGGGATAATTGGCAAGTACCACAAGACCTTGGCTGGTGGACCAAATTTATTTTCATTTCCACCATTATTCTTTTTTCTGACGGAACGAGACTCTCCGCACTGGGGACAATTTACAGCATGTTCATTCTCTTTCAAGTACAAGATACACCCGGATGGACAAGCTTGAATCTTTTTGTATCCCATTCCCATTGGACATAACTACTTTTTGGTCTGGTAAGTTGAGACAGGCAATTCATTTTGAGCCGGGAATGAATCTTTTAGTAATTCCAGTAAAGCAGTGAAGCTCACATCACTCCATCCATACTTTGATTTTACGTTGAATAGCTTCAAAACAAAATTCAGTTTATTCCACTTTAAAGGATCACATCCAGGGTATAATGGTTTTTCGTACGAGTCTAGCAAATCTTCATACGCACCGGGCTTCTCAGCAAAATGTAGTTCAACATCCTCCAACATTGAATTAATGTGATCATCATTATCATCACCCAAATTAAAATCACAACTGGGAGGTATATCATTGTTGTCCTCATGACATTCTGTATGTTCTCCACCAGTACTATGTTCACTAAACTGAGTCGTATCATCTACACTTTCACCGTGCTAGACCCATACTGTGTAGTCCTCCACAAATCCATATCGTCGCAAATGATCATAAATTTGGCGTACTTTTGAATATTTCAATACATTTCTACACTTTTTGTACGGGCACAAAATATAACCATCATCTTCTGCCAAAGTTTCTCAATGAATTCTGCGCAGAACTCTTTTATCCAAGCCTGATAGGAGTCATCAAGTACACCTTTGTACATCCACGACCGGTTCATCATATCCTTCAAACGTTTACCATATAAGATTTGCTTTAACATTGTTTTTAATTGACTACGGTTGAAAAATCCGTATTTAATAGCAGCGAAAGCAATATGGTGATGGAGGAAACAAGTGCAGCCTTAACATTATCTTTTATCATTACAGCTGCTGAAGCATTTAACAACTGAATCCAACTGAACCCCCATGTTCCACTTTCCTAGTTTGAATAGCTCCTATCATTAATTCTGATCTGGTGTTTCCTTCTCTGATCGGACATAAACCATGGTTTGTCACTGCAAAGTAAAAACTAATTTTACCTACATGTTTCATAATACCATATTTTGTGGACGAACTCAAGTATAACCCCCTTTAATTACAATCAAATTTACCAAACAAGCCACATGATCGTTGTAGGTTAGTGGTATTATCAGTTTAGTTAACTAACTATACTATAAAAGAATTATTATTTAGTCACTTATATACTTAGGGTACTCTTTAGTGTTAATATACCCTCAACTATGACCTAAGTGAGTGAACCCTCAACTATGACAAAACTAATACATCTATTACAAAAATTTGAAGCGAAATGACATATTTTAAAAGATACTAGCTTCACTAAGTAGGTTCAAATTGTTTTACCCAAAAAAATATAGAAGACCATGCAAGTTAGTCACTAAGGGAAGATAGCAAGATAGAGAAACGTGAATGCCCAAAAAAGAAGTTAAAGTAATTTTAGTCAGTTACATCCATCAACCATAGAATGTTTGCCGTTGATATACTAGCAATTTGAATTTTTCCATGAGTTTTCCAAATAGAATAGATCACTAACCTAGTGCGGTGCAGCCCAAAAGTAGTCGTCAGAGGTGGGTGGCGTTTGATGGTGGGAATGACAGCGTCATAGGAGCAAGAGAAAAAGACAGGCAGCGTCGTCGGTGGAAGAACTGTTAAAGAGAAAAGTATAAATAAGTCACTGATGTATGAAAAAAGAGCGTGAAAACAAGAGAATTTGTACACAGAAAGAAAAAAAGAAAAAGATGAATAAAAATAAGAAGAGAGACAACAAGTTTTTATAGTTGTAGAATTTTTCAGCTCTTGGTTCATAGTACTTGATCATGAGATTTTGCATGTTGTTTTGACAAACAAAATCACTTCTTTGTTTCTTCTGTTTGTTACGGTCAATTCTCATATTTCAAAGAAGTAAAATTGAAAGAGAGTTGTATTCAAACAGCCTATTGTGATGACCTCTGTGAACAGCAGCCAAAGTTGGCCAAAAATTTGTTATCTAAGTTGTAATATATAGTTTTCTATAGTATTCTGATTTTTTTTGTGCAGATTTCCGTGACCGAGAGCTCATTTCAGCTTGACTTTTCAGAGTTATTACAGAACATATTACTCATACCGGAATGGAACATCTAACACCCGTGAAATAGATGAAAAAACAAGCATAATTGATGGGTTAATAGCTGTTCATAATAGGGGCACACAGGGTAACACTTGCTCAGTTCAACAGTAAGATTATTTCCTGAACAGAGAACTGCAAGACAGATTTAAACTACACCAAAACAGATTGTGCAATGCATGTTCATAATCAATGTACTAGTGCAGATCGGTTCTGTTCATAATGGGCAGCTTTAAGCAGCTCGATTTGTCAAGATTTAAGGTACTTCAGTTAACACATATGATGCAGTATTATAATCCCAAAAATAACTAAGTTAATAAATCACAAGAGAAAAGAAACAGAAGCTGAAGCAGATCAGAAACACGTAAAGTTTGAAAGCCAAAATATTGTGTTTAGAAAACATGCAATCCAAATAGATGAAACTCAATACTAATATCAGTTCTTTTCTAAAAAGTATAGCAGAATCGATATTGTCAATCTTGAAAAAGAAAACAGTGAGCGATTAGGTAGAACTGCTCTAGAATTGCAAGAACCATGCAAATAAGTCCATCAAGTCAGAAACACAGTTTATAATAATCGAAAGAAGTCTTCAGTGATGCCAAAATAATTTTCTGAATCTCACCATAACTCATTGTTCTCTGAAACAGTGTGGTTAGAATTGAAAAATAAGTAAACCCTTACTTTAGATGTGTTGAACTATCACTCCAACACACTGTCGTTACATGAATACACTCAAACTAGTGTCCTAGCTACACCCTCCCAGATGACAGCCCCTAACACCATGAACACAATCATTTTAAATAAATCTACCAATAGAGAAACAGCCTAAGACATCGTAAACAAACATACACACGAGTGAAACTGGAAAAAAGACAAATAGCAGGCCTGAAATGCATATAGCTGCAGCAGCATAAACCAGTGAAAGGTGTAACCAATTAAACAGGAAAACAAACATTCAAGTTTTTTCTACTAGTGCGGAAGCAAAAAGAGGCTTAAAATCAAAACATTAACAAGTTTGAACATGTGTCATACTAATGCCTATTAATAGAGACTAAAACTGAAGCAAATTGCATTTAAGACAACTAAAAGTAAGTACGTATAGCAGCAGTATAAATCAGAGGCAAAACTTGTGATGCTAACCTTTTCTTTTCTTCGCACTTGATTTAGGAATGCTCAATGCCCAAAGTAAATAATACACTTCTATTGCAAGTCATAAGCAAAGCAGGCAGAAAAACTATGTACATCACTTTATTTGAAAAAACTGGCACTGAATTTGAATGTACAAACATTAGTCACTCAAGAAGCAACCAGAGGGGGAAGATCTGCAATCTTATGCATATAACACAGAAGTAACCACTTGAAATAAAAACTATCACTAGTGGAAAAAATGTTTTATAACATGGTTGTTTTTCTGCAACAAAAAAGTGATTTAAGTTTATCCATATCAGATTTCAAGAAAGTATAGGTTGAAAGATTTAGAATTAAAAATATGTTATTTTAAAACTTTGATTAATTCAGTTTGTGGAACACAGCTACTCCACTTAGGACAACTGAAGTCATATCAGATTTCGAGAAGACTTTAGTTTCGTAACATCACCGGGATGGTTTTGGTTTCCTCGGAGTTATAATCCCGATTAAATACTTGAGCTATGTGGGGTAAACAGAAAACAGAATCAAGAACAAAAAGAAAACAATAGAGGGTAATGAATCAGTCTTAGGTTTCAGGTTTTCTAGGTCTGTCCAGTTTCAGTGTGAGGCCATATCTGCAACATCAACCAAACTTTTGTGGGTTGTTTTGGGTTTAGAAACTTCCTAGCACACTTAACTAAGTAAGAAAGTATGTTGGTATAAATCGTAAGGCAGTTAGAAGAAAAGATAGTGAGCAAATAAGAGAATAGTTCAGGTTATGATTCCAGGTTCTGGAATTCTCCTGTTTCAGTTTCAGTCTTTAGTTTCTGAGTTCTTGCTTCTGTATGAACAGGCTTCAGAAGGAGTAACCGCATTGTTTGAGAGTAAGATTATATCACAACACTTGACTAGGAAGCTAGGAAACGTGAGGGGAAATTGGAAAAAATCAGATTGATGAACAGACAGAAAAGAAACAGAAGGAAGGTGTATCAGTTTATAAACTCGGTTCCTGCACTTTCTTGTTTCAGTATAAGATTTCACCAGTGGGAGTAACAGAGTGGTTGTAGTTAGTTTTTGAGTTTAAATAATAGCTGGAACATTGAATCAAGTGAGCAAATGCTTAGGAAAAAAATTGAGAAACAGATTAACAATGAAACAGAAAGACAAACAGAGACTAAAACTGTAACAGATAATAGCCCAATTTTACAGATTTGAGTTTCTGGGTGAGAGTTCCTTAGAGAGTTATCTAAGTGACTTGGAGTCTGTTGTTGTGTGCTTAGTAAGGAATAGTAATTTTCAGAAGAGGGAGCAACCGTTCATAGGTTAGACATGCTGGGAGTTAAGCAATAGCGTAGAAAAGTGAGGATTTCGATTTCTTAAAGGTTAGAATTACCACTGATTATGCCTTCTAACAATAAAGTTCTAAGGAAAGCTAAGTTTTGATACTCCTAATAAGAGAAGCAAAGATAAATTCCCCACTGCTTAAGCGGGCTTGTTCTTGCTGCAAACTCAAGGTAATATACAGGTTGTTACCACAACCGATAGCTTAATACATATCAGTTATCATATAAATAAAATAATACACAGTCGGAATTAATTTGACCACAAAAGCAGTATAAATTTAATATTGATTTCAGTGGCAATATAAATTTAAGTAGTTTTTAAAAACGCCCCCTTGACAGGAAATGCAAAAGCAGATGCAAACTTGTTCGCAAAACAGTTCTTTCAATGTTCAATTAAATGATCAGTCAGAGAACTACTAAAACAAGCTTCATAATAGCAGCAAAGATTGAATCAGATTTACATATAATTGTAGATCCTGAATCAGCAACACACGGTTGGATCAAAAGTGATCGTAGCAGAAGTAACCTAGGGAAGAGATCAAGCAGGATTATTCACAAGCAATTTTGTACAGATCTCAGATCTCCTTCTCAGATTCAGATTGAATAATGCACATGACAACATTAATACTTAAAGATGGAAAAGCAAACAGCAGTTAAACAAGACAAAATTGAGCAAGCATCCAAAACTAAATCACTGCTAGGCAGTAACAGAGGATATGTACTGCACTTGTTTCCTTCTTGCAAACAACCAAATGAATTTTTGCTTTGAACAAGCCAACATGCAGCAGAAGCAAAGGTGGTGCATGAACTGACTATCTTTTGGGAGGAATTGCAAAACATATGCCAAATATCTTTTTTAAAAAAATAACCTTGGGATAGACAGTTAATGGTCAGATATGATAGTGTTCAGTACCAATTTTTAGTTCGAGCTGTCAAAACTATCATGTTATGGCAGCTGAAACTTTGGAGCAATGAAAAAAGTACGCATTGCTCCTGTATAGATTCAGTCAATCTGGGCAAAAGGTTTTGTCAAAGAAGCAGCAAAAAAGATAAAACTATCTAAACTTATTTACAGCATGTTTAAACTTAACAACTCTAAAACTATGAAAACATATTGCATTTAGCAGACCATGATGTAGTGCAGCTTTTATCGTGGTTCCATGACTGAGAGCTTAATATATGTTCTTATTCTAAATATTTTATTTTACATTAATAAACACTCATATTTCGGTTCAATTGTAGCCAACTCCTGGCGTTTTCTAGCTTCGAAACAGAGAACAAGATGAAGAGAAAATTATGGTTGATTCAAGAAAAATCAGAACAGGCGCAACGATTTAAGCCCTTACATCAAATTCTTGTTTTTGGTTTGAACCAGCGCAGGTCATTGCCTCTGGTTTCCTCTCCTATTCCAGCTTTTACCAACTCGTTTCATCATTGAAAATCCTTAACCGGATGCAGCACGAGAAGAAAAGGGAAGAGAGGCACGTAATTGTATGTTCCTTTTCGTCGGTCAGGGCTTGTTGACAGGAGATGAAAATTAAAGGAGAGTAGAGAGGCGGTGTGAGTTTAGGGTTTGATTTTTCTTTTCCTTGCTATCGAATCAGAGAATGGAGACTACACAGAAGGTGTATGTTCCTTGTTCTGTGTCTACGGTTTGTAATGTGGTGGCGGCGATGGTGACGATGCAGCGTCGTCGGTGAGATTGCTGAGAAGTCAAGAGAGAACAGGGCAAGAGTTGTGAGAGAACGGGGTGGGGAAAAGGAGAGTGATGGTTCGCGAGGGAATGTTAGTGTTTAGTGGAGAAATTAAAGACAATATAACACGGTTATATTATACAAACGTGTTATAAAAGTTGTCTACCTTTTTTAACTCGGTTGTCAAAGTAAACCGCGTTATAAAGATAAGCTTATAACACGGGTAACACACAACCGTGTTAAAAAACCTCTTCTCCAGTGTCAAGATATTTCTCTCACATATTATAACACGGTTAAATCATGCAACCGAGTTGTAAAACATTTTATAACACCATTACAACAAAACCGTGTTATAAAATGCGTGTTATATAATATTTTTTCTACTAGTGTGCATCGCCAGATGCAACCTCCTTGCCTTCCCTCTGCTTGTAGCTCTGGAAGTTCCCTTTGCGCTTGGCATTCTCTGGGCACATATTAGCTCTATGTCCCGGTTTCTGACAGTTGTAGCACCGAATTTCTCTCCCTTGGCAATCCAGGCCGGGATGGTCTTGGTTACACTTTTTGCACACGTAGGTGCGGCCGTCGGAGTAGTTCTTGGTGTAGCCGGAGCCAGAACCTAAGGCTTAGAGTGTTAGCACATTTGTGCGGAAATACTAGCTATGATGCTTATACAAATACGAATTAGAATAGAAGTTTACCCTTAGGTGGTGTGATCTCAGTGGCTTCGCCACCACTGGCGCAGAAGAACCTAGCTGAAGAAGCTCAACCGGTTTGCCCTTCTCATGGGCACTGCTCTCACTAGGGGAGTTCTTTTGGGTTTGCTGAAAGAACTTCCCTTTCTTCTTCTTCCAGCTCTTGTCCTGGTTCTGCTCCTTAGAACTGGTGTTCTTGCTATTAGCTTTGCGCTTAAGCGTGGTTTCTTCATCCCTCAGTTGGCAAGTGATCTCAACATGAGATGCCGCGTGATAAAACTCCTAAAGTTTCAGGTATTAGCCGGGATTCTTATTTAAAAAGATAAAGGCAAGGTAATTACAATGGTACTAAGGGTTTAAACCAATATTTACCTGAAGGGTGGTAAATCTGGTGTAGCCCATGCCGTACCGAAGGCGATGGCTCAGACCGCCATAGAAGCGATCGACCAACACCTGGCCGGTGTGCCCAAGGTCGGGTAATAGACGAAGGAGGGAGGTGAAGGTGCGGTAGTACTCATTGACAGACATCTTCTCTGTCATTTTCAAGGCATCAAGCTCTAGTATTTTCTTGGTTTTGACATGTTCCGGGTAGTATTTGGAATGAATGAGGGCTGTGAAGGATTCCTAGTCGAAGGTAGGATCATTGACATGCTCGTTTTTTATTAACTTACACCAATCCATGGCTGCATCCTTAAGGTAGTAAGCCGCTACTCTAACTCGAACTCCAGCTGGAGCTTCGAGGGTTTCAAATGCCGTCTCCATCTCGGAGATGTAGGCTTCCAACTTAGCCGGATCACTCTAGCCTCGGAAACATGGAGGTCGGAGTTCCGCTACTACTTTTACCCAATTTGCTTCTCCGGGTGGAGGGGGAGGGATTGGTCCCGTTTGGTTTTGTTGGTTTTGTTGGGTTTGTCGCATTGCCGTGATTACTTGTGGTAGCATCTGTGCTACCGTGGCGGTGATGATCTCTGCTATCATCTGCGCGCCGGGTCCATCAGAGGTCTCTCCTCTAGTTCGGCCTCAGCCTCGTCCTGACATTTGAACATTTAACATTTACATTAGGCTTTGTAACATGTGACATAAGACCATGACCAATGGACTTGAATTTAAGCAAAGGTATCGTCCATAAGGACGTCAAGGGTATCCGTTGTTAACAACGGTAATTCCTAGTTAGGTTTCTAAGTATCCGTTTTAAAACAGTTGAAATCCTAGCTCGGTAATCCCTATGCTCGGTAACTTAGATCATCAGAGCGTAGTTACGCTCTGATATCACCTTTGTAACACCCCTACCGCTAATCATATACTTACTGTCTAGTCGTCCTAATTACACTACTACTCGCTGCGGAATTATTACTACTACGGTGGGTGGTACAATGCCGCTAACCGTCCATACGGCTAACTAGGCTTACACTACTTACAATCACGGTCTGATGTCTAAATAATACCAAGCTACTACATTACATACCACTTACAAAATACTGTATACTTACAATACTGGATTACCGAGTATCTAAGTGTATTCAATTACATCCCTTTCAAGTCTACCAAAAATAATGAGTTCCTTCAAACTACTCATCTACATCAATTCACATTCCTTTCATTATCCAAAAGGGTGTACCCCATGGTACACCGGCTAAACAAAAAGGCTTACAGCCGTGTACAACTTAGTACACCATTCAAAGTCTGTTAATTACACCAAAACAAACATCTTGAATTCATCAAGCCTTCACCCTTCACGAGCACCTGTAAAATATTAAAAATAGTGCCCCAAGGGGCTCAGCAAAAAGCTGCATATAAACTTCGCATATACCGCGTGCTAACTAGGGTACGCCGACTATTTAAGGTCGACTGTACATGCGGTTCATTAATATCATGCATACATGCTTTACATACATCACACAATCATACACAATACAATACACAAGCCAAAAAAACAATACAATAGCATACACAATACTTACCTTCACAAGGGTTAGCCAAATTACACATCCGGGTTAATCGGATGCTTATTACTCTTTTACTCATTACACAATACTTACACAAACTTTCTCTTACTTTACTTACTTACTTTTCCATACTCATTTACTCATTCTTACTTACTTACTTTTACTCATGTTAACTCGGTATGACCTCCGGGCAGGGACAACACCGTCCCACCACCAGGCTTTAGGTGGCTCACTAATCCAGGATGCTACCCATTTAAGGGGTTTGGGCAGTTGAAAAAATTAAAAGCCAGGAATTGGAGCCAACCTCTTGTGACTCCGCCTCCTCACGCGTGGCCGAAACTATATCGGACTTCTACTCATCCCAATTTACCAATTTATTATGTTAGATTGGTTAGCTTGTTAGGAATTAGTTAGAAGTCCATCACAATTGTATTCGGTCACAACACAATACATCAAGCATACACACATTCATTATCATCCATACATTTCATGAATTATACAAACTATGATTTAAAGACAATATCCAATAAGGAACAATATCATGTTAATCACAAGTAAGCATAATAAATCCGATTCGTGTGTTTATCTTATTTAGGTGATCAATTAGCACACAACACACAAATCAGAGTAACCAAGGTAGCATACGGGGCATGAGAAGTTCATACCGTTCACCGTTGTACTCGAACCGACTTTCCTTCGGTGTTCACAAATCGAGTCCTATAACATACATGGAGTTGTATGGTTAATGACTTATTATTTAATTAACTCACTCCATTACCTTTCCCTAGACATACTTACTAGTTCTTACAAGTCCTAAGTGGTTATGAACTCTTTTCATACTTTAAGTTTATTTCCTCACTCATGTGCAAATTCTTTTGTTATTCTTAGCCACAATGGTGTACTTCTATATATATATATATACACATATGATTACTATAATTAACATTTTTTTATATAAGTTTGGGCCGACCGACCCACCGACTGACCCAACCTCTGGGTCGGTCGAAGTCAGAAACTTTAACCTCAGAAAAAAATTTCCCAACCGACCCGACCGCTCCACTGCCCTCTGGGTCGTCCATTCCAGAAAGTTTTGTTTCAGTTGTTTATGCTCCGACAGACTCAAGACCGATCCAACCTCTGGGTCGGTCGGTAGCAGAACTTGCCTACAGATTTTATTTTTACCTTCTTTTCTTACCAATTTCTTCCCCAATCTTCCTACATACATTCTAACATGTTTTAGCACTAATTAAACCCTCTAAATCATCTTAGCTCATCCCTCAATTCATTACTCTTTTCTATATCAAATCACACACATTATTTCCCAAGTTTTCCTTCCAACACTTACACTATTCGTCCTAGTTGTGTTTTGCTACAGATTTTGGTTCTCACTTCCTCCATCTATAGCTCCCTCTTCTAATGTCATTCCTAAAGCTTGTAATGCATTACACACCTCTCCTAACCTACCCACTACCAAGCTCCTTATAAAATTTGTTTTCAAAGTAATTTCCACCTAGTTTCTAGTTCTTAAGTTCTCTAGTTTCTAGGTAAGATTTGCCATAGTCTCCCCTATATTTTTTAATTCTCACCACATGTTCTAGCTCACAAAACACCACTCATTACACCTGTTTATTAACAGCATTAAAATACAATCCTCCAAAGAAATTACTAAGCATTGACACTCATTAAATTTCCTGCACACAACATCTAATTCCCTCTAGGTTTCAACAAGTTTTTAAATGTCTTTTAAGTCTCAAAACAGTTTGGTTCTTCTTTCACATTACACTACTACTCATCACCATTTTCAATACACATTTATAGGCTACTAAAATCGGTTACAACAACATACAAAAACTACACAAGGATGAGTGTAATTACCTTGCTTTCTTACTAGTTCTTCCTTCCTTCTTCTTTCTTTTCTCTTTCTTTTCTCTTTCTTTTCCCTTCCACTCTTCCCACCGGTTATGGAGATTCAACTCTCACAAGCTACAGCCCATTCATTATGTACTTTCTAAATTAAAACTAATCCTTAATCATCTTTAAGGCTTTAAGGTAAATTTTAGGGTTTAAGAATTCATTACCTTGCAAAGGAGTAGGTGAAGCTTATAACATCACAAGAGCAATATTTCTACTCCTCCAAAGAAGCCAAAATAGGCTGGGAACAAAGGAATAGGAACTTAACACTTAGAAATCTTCATTTTGCAAATAAGAGTGAGAAAAGGTAGTAATTTTGGATTTCTTTTTACCTTAAACCAATGAGGTGAAGAAGGGGCTTCTAATGGTGGTCTTTGTTCTCCAAACCAAGAACACCCATGGAGATGAAGTTGCTTGTTTTCGAATTTAGAAAAGAGAGTAGTGTTCTCCATTATGAGAGGACGACAATGGTGCAGTTTTTGTAATTTTTGGAGGAGGTTTGAACACTTAACAAGAGGAGAGGAGTGGGGGTTTGTATTGGTTTCTTCAATTCTCCATTGATGTCGCCCAGGGAGGAAGAAGAGAAATAGAGAGGAATAAGAGAGGTGCAGTACGTGAGTGAAGGAAATGAGGGAGTAGGAGAGAGAGTGAATAAAGTAAGTGGTTGTTTTTTGCTTTTATTTGTTTTGTCTTTTACATATAAGAAGAGAATTAAGAGAGTGTGAGAGAGGGTAGTAAATCGGCTACACCCAGCACACACAAACTGATTTTACATTTTTATTTCAATAGAGGACACACTAGTTTGGTTTATTTGCACTCTCACCCCACAACTTCCCGTTTTTGACAGTTTTTACTATTTCCTCGTTTTATTGATTTTATTGGTTCTAGACCTTCATTAATGTTTATTAATGACTATGGTTGACCAAAATTGTTACGAGTCTATTTGACCCGCTTAAAATCGTGTTTTTCCAGTTTCCTCGAAAAACGCGCTTTAATGTTCGTTTATGTTTTTAATCCATTTTAAGGATCCGTTTTCTTCGGGATTTGTTCCCTCATGATTATTTAGACATAATTAAGCTTATAAATTACTTATTAGCCTAATTAATCACTATTTTTAATTACGGGGTATTTCACTTGTAGATTCCCGACACCTTACCCACTTTAAAAAAGCGCTTTAGCGATAAGCGTTCTTTTAAATTAATGTATAAATAACGCTTACAACACGTTCTTTAAGAGGCTCGACCATTTGGGTTGCCTGCATAAAAAACAGTTACAAAACGTTCCAAAAGACAAATAAAAACGTTGTTTATTCCTTTTTTTTCCAGCAGTGAGTTAAAATGGGTATTGGGTTCGACCTACCTTAGGACCGACCTTGGTAAGGTAGGTCGTGCTGAAATCTTCAAATCCGGAGTCTTCTGACTTCGGCCTATCTTGCGACCGACCTTGGCAAGGTAGGTCGGGTCAAATAAAAAAAAATTCTCCGAACCCGTAACTTACTGACTTCGACCTACCTTACACCTACCTTGGCAATGTAGGTCGGACCAAAAAAAAGGGCTTAAGCAGTAGACCATGGGGAGAATAATGATGGTAAGAAAAAAATAAAATAAAATAATATGCACATAAGAACCTTCGAGTAATGAGGTTAAATTATGGGAGTATTAATTGTTACAAACCGTAGTACTTGTTATTAATAGAAACACTTGAAATGTCATCAGTGAATCAAGTGTGAACCAAGGAACATAGAGTGACGTGGTAAAGTAACCCATGGTGAAAGGTATGATTTTCTCCTGCCCCGTATGCTAACCGTGCTACGTTGATTTGTATGCTTGTGTGCCGGCTTAATCAAGATAAAAGCATGAAACATGTTATATTGCTTGTTTGTATGTCTTGATGCCTCCTGGGTGTACTAACCATCCTTGTATATTGCATTGTCTAACCTAGCATTATAGACTGACTCATAATTGAGTAGCGTTGGTTAGTAACTCGTAGAAAGAGTCATTCTCGAAATAACAAAAATGTGGAAGCACACAAAAACTATCGAACCAAGAAACGGTAATGTAAACCCATGAACCCACTAGAACGTGAGAGAGTGTACGGGACTAGTAAACTCCTGATAACGGTTAGAGAACCGAAATGAATAAACCACAAACAATTACTGGTGGAAGTATATAAGGAACCTCTATTCAGAGGATTGATGAAAATTCAAAGACATGAACTTTGAGAGAAGTAAAGAATGACAAGGGATCTCCAAACCCCTTAGAAAATAGTCAACCCACAATGAGAAAATCTGACTAATGTAAACAATGTCCCGAACATGAGAGTATTTGGTACATTGGGGGAACCCTTAAATATGAGAATACTAGACATTGGTAATTCCCTAAGCTAGTAGAGGTTATCGAGAGAGATACTTCTAGGCTAATCCATGAGATTGTAAGATAATCTGGGAGAGAAGTGTCTGGAATTTGAGTAGTCCGGTAAAAACAGACATTTGAGTATTTGAGGAGCTAAGTGTATAGCCCCGCTTGTATTTGTAAGCCCGGTGGCGAGTCTTGTGTATGACTCTGCCCGGAGGTTATGAGCAATGAGTATTGAGTAATGAGTAAGTACGAGTACAGTAATGAGTATTGAGTAATGAGTATGTACGAGTAAAGTAATGAGTATTGAGTAACGAGTATGTACGAGTAAAGTAAGTATTGATGATATGTACGAGTAAAGTAATGAGTATTGAGTAAGGAGTAAGTACGAGTAGAGTAATGAGTATTGAGCAAAGCACGAGTGAAGTAATGAGTAAGGTAACGAGTAAAGTAATAGGTGAAGTATGAGTAAAGCAACAAGTAAGTAAGAACCCGGTTGGTGTAAGCCTTATGAACCCGAGCGAGGAGAAAGAGAGCATCCGATTAGACCGGATGAATGACTAGCTAATATGAACGGTTAACTGACAAACTGTCTTCCCTTGTAGGTATTGAGTCTTGAGTATGTATGTAAGTATTGTTGCTTGTGTATGATATTGTAGTATTAGTATGTACGTATGCATGAAAATGAACTCCATGTAATCGACCAAAGTAGTCGGCGTACCCCGGTTAGCATGCGGGGTATGCTAATTTCATATCCAGCAATTCGCTGAGCCCCTAGGGGCACCGTTTTTTTTTCCAGGTACTCGAAGTTGAACACCGTTCGAGTGTAGGACGGGGATGGCCGTATAAGCTTGGGTAGCTGATTAAGAACTTGTATTGATTTGTATTTGTAAATGTTGAATGGTGAGACCGAATTTATATCGGTGAACTTGAGGAATTTAGATACTCGGTAAAGTATTGTATGGGTATTCTATTTGTATAAGAATTCATTTGAAGTTGTAATTGTACTAAGGTTGACTAAGGGATTGGAATGTATTGTTGGGTATAGTATACTCGGTATGTTCAAGTTCATCAGACCGATAGTATGTTATATTTGTAAATGGCCTTGTAGTCACGTGGGTGACTAACGGCATTGTACACCCACCATTGAGTATGTAGTATGCGCTGCGAAGGTAAGTAATTGTGAAGTAATGACGGTAATAGTGGTAGGGGTATTACATAAAGTGGTATCAGAGTGATATTGATGGTTGAATTACTGAGTTTAGGAAAATACCGAGTTAGGGATTAAAGAATTAGGGCTAAGGGTTGAGTGTTAGCGTGTGAGGTACGCTAGATAGGAACTTCCGTGTGAACTAGAAACCTACAAGAACCATACCCGCCCTCCACGTCCCCCATTGTAAAGTTGGAACAAGACGCCAGAGAGATGGAAAGACCTCTCACACTCGGGTAAAACCCAATCTGGCTGTTATAAATAAATCTTGTAAGGAGAAGAACCAGTCATATGGTAGATTCCAGGAACTGGAAATCCCGGAGACGGTTCTCGTTGGAACAACAACAACCACATTTAATGACCGAAGATCGAAGATCCTAAACACAGGATAATGAAAGTTACAGCACCATGGGGCGACGTGCTCTGCAGTCGCGAGAACCATGAGTAGCCAGCAAGAAGAGGAGCATAATCGCGCAATGAAGCGAGGTGGAAAGAGTAACAAACCCGAGACAAGAGAGTCTACGGACTTCAATGCTTGATAATACCAACAACGGTATGCAAACCGACTAAGGAATTAGTCAAGGTTGGATTAACCCCAAACCTACACGCCAAGAGGTGGTAATAACCGAACGACATAGTTCAGATAACTATGAAAGTATTCATAGAGCTTACACATGTAGGACTACAACGTGGTTCCTAAGGATAAGTCAAGTCTCGATAACCACAGGGAAGGTATGAGACACCGGATTGACGACAACCATGTCAAGGACACTGAGAAACGACTCAGAATTGATCACCAAGGTCAAGAGATCAAAGGAAGATCGAATAAGACAACCAAATTTGGATGGAAGCGATACCGTAACCGGTACATGTTAACCGAAAAACAACCTACCCGCAGCAGAGGCAAGACAGTTGGAAGACTTTTAACCACTAACAAGTACTTACTAAAGTACCACCATGAAGATTGAAGCAATTATGGGATCACCAATCCTAAGAGTATGAAATAACGAACCCTTGGAAGGGCCCGACGGCCCAACCATCATATTAACGAACATACCAGCCAGCGAGAAGCTAGGCTTGATTAGGACCTTAGACTTGGCAACACCATGAAAACTTTCTTTCAACCCAAGATCTTTCTTTCAGACACAACCTTTCCTTTAAACCCAAATATTTCTTTTAAGCCTCAGATTTTAAAACCAAACTAGAAAATCAAGGTAAGTTATCATAAAATGATACAAGAGGAGTTGACAATAGAATACTTCACCTAGGCATGTGACGAGCACTACGAGTGTACCCAAATACGAGATGTGGGACGACCGCACTCCGAAGGAGCTTGTGGGCCTGACAGACCCTTTTTGTGAGTTAGTTAGGTAAGTGGTAACGTGCCAATAAGGTACCCCATGTATGTATACAAGTAGTGTATGAACACGGGAAGTAGTTGACTCCGTTCTACGGACCATAAGGTAAATTCAAACTAAAACAGTTGGATACCTAGAACAATAGAAGGAACTCAGATAAGCTCACAAGCAAAAGGGGAAAAGAACTCACCCCAGGAGGATGATTAAGAGTTAAAAGTGCGAGAAGCACTAACAACCGAATAAAGACACTGGATATGCCTCAAAAATCTTGAAGTAAATGCATGGAGCAACCGGAACGAATACCCGCTCTAGACACAGTAAGCCAAATGCCTAACATGAACACACCGATGCCCAATGGACAGGGTAAGACACCCAGAGCGGCCACATAAGGTACCGGAGAATACTATCCATCACCGAAGTGGATATAAAGCGGTCAAAAACATAAGAGAAGCACCCATGGTCTACCCTAAGAACAGGAGACGTTACAGCCCTGAATAGACAATTTGAAATTCAGAACCACAATACGGAGTAGACTGAACATACTCATAAATATCAGGTAGATGTAATGGCACAATCAACAACACCCAGGAGCAATCCTTAAAGGGTACCAAGTCAACATAGTTGAGCAAAGTGTTGTGATAAGAACACCAGAATTAGCACGACCACCTGGTTAGAACATTGGAGGGATCCCCCCTACCAGGGGATACCCAAATAAATAAATGGTACCGATCCATACCAAGATACTTAAAGGGTCTCCAATAAACGAAAGCGTGATGCGATAATCTTATTATGGAGCCCAGTATCACCTTCAAACCCAGTGATGGTATATGGAGAAGTAACCACTTGGGAACAGCCTAAGGTGGGCAAAGCTCGAGGCAACGTGGCTAGTAAGCCATGAACCTGCTACAATACGTAGATCCAACGGTTGCAAAACCTAATGAGAATCATAAGGAGAATTACTGATAATAGAATGAGTAGATTATTTAATGAATAACGAGCAAGGATACCCCTCATTAATGTGAGACCACGAGTGCGGTGAACACATAGAGTCCAAGGAAGAGGATGCCATTAGTGAACGTCTGAAAATATATCTCTTTCAGAACTACTAATGTAGTGAAGCTCGAGCATACAATTATTGCCAAGCAATGTGAAACAAGCTTTGAAAGAAATTATTGGAAACCGGGGAGTAATCGGTTAAGAAGAAATACCGTATGTGGAAATGTGAAGTGGAAAACCAATAACGCTCAAGGAGCACAGGAACATAAGTATAGTATACTAAGTAAACAGGAAAATGAATGGCGAACCATTATATAAATGGTGGAAACACATGAGCGGATGCCATGGAGACCAAGGTCATAATCAAATACGAACATGGTGCGCAGTAAGCGGCCAATGTACCTCAGTAATCACACAATGCTAATACGAGATGGCAGACAGACCGGGCAACAAGCCGGGAAGTTACACCAAGTGATGAAGCACCTCACAAAGGAAGTAATGTTCATTCCTATTGCGATCGCATAAGAGATTTACTGCCAAGGGTTTACGCCTCTACACTCTGTAGGACTGAGTGTTTTGGTATTGCACTTGTGCAGTTAATGAGCTAGTGGGATAGCTAGGAATATGGGAAATGTTAATCGTGGTAAATTCTGCCTTTCACCAACAAACATGGCACAAGCCAGATAAGTGGAAGCTTTGAAATAAACCGTGCAGCCTAATGCTAAAGAAGCACGAGGTGAATTCCACCAGAATAAAAGCGGTAGGAAACCCATGAACATTTAGAAGACCGATGCATAGAAAAAGCAGAGTCGTACAAGTAAAGAACACTTGCACAGAACCGTTTAAGTGGGCATAATTCAGAAACCACAATAGAGGAAGCACTACAACTAATTAATAGCTCAACCTCAACAGACAACATGTCGGAAGAACCAAGTGAATGATCTCTAATACACAACAGCATGTATAATGGATCTCCAAGAGCTGGGTGGAAAACACGAAGCTCACTGAATTCGCGTACGGTAAGAAATACCATGCTTGATCGATAAGCCTTATTCCCAAGATACAAAGGGATGAAAAGTGTGATGTATAACACATTAAGAATAACAAGAAGGGCGAACAAACCCCAAGATATCAGGGTCGCGCAGCAGAAGCTAATGGGCCCAGAATTCTAAGGTTTAATATACCTAGCGAATGAATGGCTAATTATCAATGCCTTGGAGCCTCTAAGGCTAGAACCGAACCCGACTAAGAGTTAAACAAACTCCAATGAAAATTCTTGATGCAGGCACTAACCGGTAATACTGTTAAGACCCTTTGATCAAGGAACACTGTATAATAGACCGCATGGAAGTTAAAACACTCCATGACGATGGAACACCTTTGACCAATGTCCAATGTTGACACATGGTAGATTACGTGGGCGTAATCCCATTTAAGGGGGTAGAGCGAAAACCGTGAATTATATGTTTTACGTGATAGGTGCGTAAACTACAATGCGTATAGCGTAAAGGAATTTGTTTTAATGATTGGTACTTATGTTACATAAACATTTGTATCCATTCATTGTGTAAATTTTGGTAATAGTATGAGAAATGAGTACATTTGGGAGATTCGATGAGTATAAATCAGTATGAAATCGATGTATGTGACGAGTATAAATCGGTATGAAAATGATGTTGAACCTAGTGGGAATTGAGTCCCCTAGGTGACTTGATTTTATTTGTAAACAACTGGAGGATAGGAAACTAATTGGAATTATTGTACGTATTGAATTTCTTAGGTAAAGCACTGAAGTTAAAATGAGTAATAATTGATGAGATGAATAAGTAAGTGAGTAAAAGAATTCTGAAAATTGGAAAATGTATGTCTTGGTGATTATGACTAGAAAGATTAAGAAGATAGAAAATGAAATATTGATTGACTAATTGATTGTGTGAATTGAGGTGGGAGGTGGAACTTGATTTGCTAGCGATCAAGGGAAACCGAACACAAATTGGGATGGATAGTTAAACACCGATGCTGATCACATCGAGGTTGAAGGACTCTTGAAGCTCCCCATAAGTTGTCACGAGTAATAACGCTAGTAATAGGTATAATTATCATAAGTTGGATTTTGGAGTTGTATGAAGTTTTTAAAATGAATTTCCAAACTGATTTAGTGCAAATGATTTTCTTCAAACTCGAGAATGAGGATAGGTTTTGAAACCCCTCCCACGGGTGCTAGTTGGACCTTCCCCTGGGCTAGGCACCGGTATCGGGTCGAACCCGGGAAGTAAGGCTAGTTGTGAGCCGGTGGAAGTGATGTTTAGTTTTGAAACCGCTATCACCCGCTGTGGCTGCAGCCTTTAGTCTTGAGAACAGGTAGAACAGTGGGCATGTGTTTTGTATTTTTCCAAGGGCACTAGGACAGTGTAGTCCTGCAGTAAGTATGAGTAAGTAAGTATGAGTAATAGTGCCTGAGGATCTCTAAATGTGCAAATGAATTTGATCAGAACCAAAGGACCGTGGCCAGAAAGCGTAAGTGTCATTAGTCATGACGGCCGTGAACTAGAAAGCGTAAGTGTTCAAACGTGACCGGTACCTGAGGGATCACTCGATATGGGGGAGGATTGTACCTAATTGTCTGCGGATGGACCCCCATGGAGAGAAAGAAAAAAAGACTATTTTTTATTGCTATGTATGCAGTGACATGTTGTGTGGATGTGTGCTACACAGCGAGTCAGACCTTTGGAGTCTACAAGGTTATGTAAAGATTATGATCTTAGCATAGAATATCCATGTAAGTAACAATATTAGATTCACCGACTGTGAGGGCAAAGTTCTTTAAGGGGGGTAGATTGAAATACCCTGAACTTAAATATGGTGATTAAATAATTCTAATATAGTATTTAAGGGCCTAATAGTGCCTAAGTAATTTTGGTAAAGGAAATAAATTCAAAAGAAATGAGAAAATGCTTAAAAAGTGAAAAACGCAAAAAGGAGCGTTAAGTGACCATAGGAGGAATACGACCTCGAAAAGGGTCCTAAATGAATTCCTAAGGCTTAGTTAGGCCTATGTAATATACAGGAACAATTCCCGAAGGAAACGGATCCATAAAATGAATTAAAAACGCTAATAAAGCTTTAGCGCATGTTTTTCGAGAAAACTCGAAAACGTGACTTTGAGTGGTCAAATGAACCCGTAAAAATTATAGTTCATTAAATAACTAAAATTGATCATTTATGGAAGCTTAAGAACCATTAAAATTAAAGAAACAAAAAAAATTCCAGAAAACGGGCCCGGTTAGTGAATAGTGCTAAAACTGGGTAAATTAACGAGCGTTTTCTGTAAAAGACAAAAAAACGCTCCAGCTCTTGTGTACATAGGGGACTGGTTTTAATTAAACAAATCAGCCCCTGTCACTCTTGACTATCTAGTTATTTAAATAAGCTAAAAAGTAAAAAGAGGAAGTACAAAAAGGTAAAGAAAACCTCTCTCCTCTCATTCCCTCCTCTCTCTCCTTCCTTTTTCCTTGTTTCCCACCATGAGTACTCCCTTCTTCCTGTCCCTCTCAGACGATTTTGAAGCTCCAAAATAGCTTCCATGGCAGCCTCTCTTCATCCTCTTGCCCAAGCTCCATTTGAACTCCAAATGCAAAAATAACCACATATTTGAACTCCCCTCATCAAGCTCTACCTTTCTATCTTTTCAAAATCTTCAAAGGAGATACTTGACCTCCATGGGTTTTGGGCATTTGAAGAGAAAATGGCATCAAAGTGAAGCTTGGAGTCTCCTCTTTCTCCTAAGGTAAAAAGTTCCAAGGAAAACTCATTTTTCCTCCCTTTCCTAGTTGGCTGATTTTTCCCCCCTTGTAACACCTTGTTTTCTCCTTGTTTTGGAGCTTTGAATCATGCATCCAATGGTGATGAAACCACCCTTCTTGATTCAAGGGTTTAAAACCTCTTCAAGAACTTCCAAAGGTAAACCCTAACTTTATGCTTTAAGCCTCTCTTGAATCCTAGGATTATTTTAAGGTGCCTAAGTGCTTATACTTAGTCCCGTTGTCCTTGTGAATGGTAATGTAGTGTAGTGGGCATGTGAATTGCTTTGGCCGGTTTTGGAGCCAAGAGAATGGAGAAGAGGAGAAAAGGAAAATTGAAAGAGGATTTGAATATTCAAGGTAAGAAAATCTACCTTAACTACTATCTTGATGTTTTAGAATTTTTGGGAATGGGAAAACCAAAAGAATAAACCAAAAACTGTAGGGGAATGTGTCTTGAGTAGTTAGATGAGGAATTTATGCATTATTGCTTTGAATTGAGGGCCAGCCAAGTAGTGTATGAATTATATATTGTGATGTATTTGGAGAATTTGATGAGATTTGAATGAGTATATATGTTGGTATTGTTGTTTGATGAAATTTTGAGGAATTATGTGTGCTGGTAGGACCCTTGTATGGGTGTGGCTAGTTTAGGATGGAAAAAGGTGAGAATGGATGGATTTGGATATGTTAGATTTGTGGGGAGGTTATGGTAAAGTTTTAGTGGAAATAAAGTGTTTTAGGTATTGTTGGGAGTGAGTATAACCTAGGGAACTACTAGGTGTTGTAAGGGACTTAATGGGGTTAGTTAGTCATCTTTAAATGGTGGTTGAAGGATTTGGAAAAGTAGTTAAAATCTGTAGCAAAAGAGGGTATAGTGCAATTGATTTTTTGGAAAAAAGTTTAGTGTGCATAACCTTGAAAATGGAGTATGGACTTGGGTATAGTAATTGCAAATGGTTATAAAGGAATTGGAATGGTCAAAATGGGTGAGAACAAGAGGTAGGCTGTCAAGAGAAGTTTAGAAATGCACTAGAGTGCATAAGTACAAAAATGAGTATTGAAGTTTGTAGAAATTGAGCAAGGATTTGAGTAATGATTTGAGGAGGTTTATAGCATGATTAAGAGTGTTTTAAGGTACTTAAACATGTAGAAAACTTATGGAAATGATTAGGAAAGGATTGGGTAAGAATTGAGGTGAATTTGGAGTTCAAAGTGAGTAGTTAAAATGAGTACTGGGTTCGACCTACCTTGGGACCGACCTTGGTAAGGTAGGTCGGGCTGAAATCTTCAAATCCAGAGTCTTCTGACTTCGACCTACCTTGCGACCGACCTTGGCAAGGTAGGTCGGGTCAAATAAAAAAAAATTCTCCGAACCCATAACTTACTGACTTCGACCTACCTTGCGACCGACCTTGGCAAGGTAGGTCGGGCCAAAAAAAATGGGCTTAAGCAGTAGACCATGGGGAGAATAATGATGGTAAGAAAAAATAAAATAAAATAATATGCACATAAAAGAACCTACAAGTAACGGGGTTAAATTACGGGAGTATTAATTGTTACATACTGTAGTACTTGTTATTAACAGAAACACTTGAAATGTCATCAGTGAATCAAGTGTGAACCGAGGAACATAGAGTGACGTGGTAAAGTAACCCATGGTGAAAGGTATGATTTTCTCATGCCCCGTATGCTAACCGTGCTACGTTGATTTGTGTGCTTGTGTGCCGGCTTAATCAAGATAAAAGCATGAAACATGTTATATTGCTTGTTTGTATGTCTTGATGCCTGCTGGGTGTACTAACCATCCTTGTATATTGCATTGACTAACCTAGCGTTATAGACTGACTCATAATTGAGTAGTGTTGGTTAGTGACTCGTAGAAAGAGTCGTTCTCGAAATAACGAAAACGTGGAAGCACACAAAAACTATCGAACCAAGAAGCGGTAATGCAAACCCATGAACCCACTAGAACGTGAGAGAGTGTATGGGACTAGTAAACTCCCGACAACGGTTAGAGAATCGAAATGAATAATCCACAAACAATTACTGGTGGAAGTATATAAGGAACCTCTATTCAGAGGATTGATGAAAATACAAAGACATGAACTTTGAGAGAAGTAAAGAATGACAAGGGATCTCCAAACCCCTTAGAAAATAGTCGACCCACAACGAGAGGATCTGACTAATGAAAACAATGTCCTGAACATGAGAGTATCCGATACGTTGGGGGAACCCTTAAATCTGAGAATACTAGACATTGATAATTCCCGAAGCTAGTAGAGGTTATCGAGAGAGATACTTCTAGGCTAAACCATGAGATTGTAAGATACTCCGAGAGAGGAGTGTCGGGAATTTAAGTAGTCTGGTAAAAACGGACATTTGAGTATTTGAGGAGCTAAGTGTATAACCCCGCTTGTATTTGTAAGCTCGGTGGCGAGTCTTGTGTATGACTCTGCCCGGAGGTTATGAGTAATGAGTATTGAGTAATGAGTAAGTACGAGTACAGTAATGAGTATTGAGTAATGAGTATGTACGAGTAAAGTAATGAGTATTGAGTAACGAGTATGTATGAGTAAAGTAAGGAGTATTGAGTAATGAGTATGTACGAGTAAAGTAATGAGTATTGAGTAAGGAGTAAGTACGAGTAGAGTAATGAGTATTGAGCAAAGCACGAGTAATGTAATGAGTAAGGTAACGAGTAAAGTAATGGGTGAAGTATGAGTAAAGCAACAAGTAAGTAAGAACCCGGTTGGTGTAAGCCTTATGAACCCGAGTGAGGAGAAAGAGAGCATCTGATTAGACCGGATGAATGAGTAACTAATATGAACGGTTGACTGACGAACTGTCTTCCCTTGTAGGTATTGAATCTTGAGTATGTAAGTAAGTATTGTTGCTTGTGTATGATGTAGTATTAGTATGTATGTATGCATGAAAATGAACTCCATGTAATCGACCAAAGTAGTCGGCGCACCCCGGTTAGCACGCGGGGTATGCGAATTTCATATGCAGTAATTCACTGAGCCCCTAGAGGCACTGTTTTTATTTTCCAGGTACTTGAAGTTGAACACCGTTCGAGTGTAGGACGGGGATGGCTGTATAAGCTTGGGTAGTTGATTAAGAACTTGTATTGATTTGTATTTGCAAATGTTGAATGGTGAGACCGAATTGATATCAGCGAACTTGAGGAATTTAGATACTCGGTAAAGTATTGTATGGGTATTGTATTTGTATAAGGATTCATTTGAAGTTGTAATTATACTAAGGTTGACTAAGGGATTGGAATGTATTGTTGGGTATAATATACTCGGTATGTTCAAGTTCATCAGACCGATAGTATGTTATATTGTAAATGGCCTTGTTAGTCACGTGGGTGACTAACGACATTGTACACCCACTGTTGAGTATGTAGTATCCGCTGCAAAGACAAGTAATTGTGAAATAATGATGGTAATAGCGGTAGGGGTGTTACATTTTACATAATAGTTAATACACACGATGACAGATAAAAAAACAAAAAAAATTATACTACTCAACTTTAGACACGTCCGGGCGAGCTCTGTCGAGTGTTCGGATGCAGACCTCGCCTGGACAAAAATATACGAACTCTTTATGTCACGTCCGGGTGAATTAGCCACACGGACCGCCCGAACAGGAATATGGTACAAACAGCTGTTGCTCTCAGTGTCTTGTTCGAATGAGCAAGTTGGACGACCATACTAATGCCATGGTGCCGTCATCTGTGTCTCGTCCAGGTGAGTCATCCGGTCAACCACCCGTACAGGAATGTGATATGCAAGGGTGCATATTCCAACAATGAGAAATAATAATTTCATGAGCAAGTTTTATACAATATTGCTTTGTGATTACTATTTTGAGGTTGGACCATTAAGTATTTAGAATGATATCATGATATAGTTTGATAACTATTCGAGTTTAATATACAATTCTATTTTGTAAATGGTTTTTAGGATCTAGTCTAAGTCGTGGATGATTGGGTCGAGTTATCCCATAGCGTACGTGTTGCATAGATTGTCCTTCTGTATCTATTATCACGGACACCTCCTCGTTCTGATATCTAGATCTTCAGACTTATTCTCTATACTCTGAAGTAGGGTCTTACGCTGGTTCTGATCATGCTCTATTGTATATGAGATTTTGGTCTGATTTAGTGTGACTTGAACTCTGATTTCAATTCTTGTGCTTATATTATTATTTCGGTATAAATATAATTATGGCTAACGAAAACGGAACATGACTCACTTTGTTGATATTTATCACCTACCAGTTGCTCACTTCTATCCAACATCTATATTTTATAGACTAATGGTTGACGAGCTGGAGATACTTTGGTTTATCTTACCTTAATTGTATTGTGCTTTATCATATTTTGAACTTGTTTTATTCACTTATAGTTTAGTTTAAGCTTTGTATGCTTCTGGGCTCCGTTCAGTGTTGGTATGTTTGTGGTATAAATGTGGTATTTTTGAGTTTGCCATTTTTGACAAAAAATGTCAAACCGCCACCTCCGAACAACAATTTTCAAAATAGCCACAAATATACCAGCACAAAACAACCACAAAACTACCACAAAACAACCAACAATTTATGCTGCAAAGAGAATGAATACTGTAAACAGAGGCGGAGCCAGAAAACTGTAATTAGGGGGCGAGAATATTTAATAATATTAATTAATTTTTAATAAATTAATTTAAATTTCAATATTTATAATAATATGTTAAAAATGATATTATATATTAAATTTGACATAAAATTAAATTTAAATTGAAATATATAGATTAATATATAAAAAAGTTTATTTTCCCTTTTTTATTTTTCATTTTTTTATAAAGATTGGTATACTAAATTATAAATTAATGAAAATAATATAAAACAATAGTTTTAAACTAGTAGTGTTTTTATAAAAACTTATACTAAAAATTTTTTGAGTAATTCTAATATTTTTTTTAATTTATAGAATCTGTAATAATCAAATATATTTGTATTATGGATAGAAGGAGTACATGATAACTAAGAATGACATAATAATCAGTTTTACTTCTGACTATATTGCTAAAATAAGGTATAAAATCTGAATATTTAATTATATCTACATATAGTAATATATAGATATAATTAAAACTATTACTATCTATAAAATTTAATAAAATATTCTACATGGGAAAGAGCAAACTAATAAAAATTACGATGTAAACTTTCAATTATATCAAAATTATTAGAGTCAAAATATTTGTAGTATATTTCAGAAATATCAATATAAGTATTCATCTTGTCAAGTAATGATTAATTACAAAACTATTTGTACAAACTATTATGGTTTGTCAGTATATCAAAGTTATTATATATTTTATACCGTGCTTAATAATTAAAGAATAATTTTATATTCTAACATACTTTATTTTTCATTTCTTGGTATATCCAGTATTAAATTTATATTTATGTTTTTGAATTTCATTAAGTAATATTTAATTGAATAGAATATATTGCTTTAACTACAAATATATGTAACAATGAATCAATATATAATGATAAAATAGTAAGTGATAGCTGTACATGTATATATATTCGCTTATAGTCAATTATTTTATTATTAGAAAGAATTGCTTTTTCATTTCAATGATATTATTTATTCCATTAAAAATTAAAATAATCTTAACTATTAATACATTTAAAATTTTATATTAAATACTAATATATAATCCATAAAATTTTATTTATATATAACATCTAATATGTTTGCTCTAAATAAACATGGTTTATTCTTTATTTTTTTCAAATATATGTAAAAAAATTTATTTATAAATTAATATGTATATATATTATAAATTAATTGTAACTAAAATATTAATAAAGAATAATAATAATTAAGGGCTATAATTGAATATTTACATATATTTTAACTTTACTAATAAAAAATTGTTTTAAAATGTAATATAAAATTTTGAATTGTAACACAGAAAACGGTAAACCCACCGTACAAAACTAACATAACTAACTTATTCAAAATAACCAGACGAAACCGTCATCTACCGAACACTAGCTTTCAAAATAACTACAAAATAACCAACACAAAACAACCAGTAAAACAAGAAGACCAAAACAACTACAAAAGAATTAAAAAACCACGCGGAACGGTGGTGACACATGTCCTAGAAGTACCGGTTTTGCAGTGGTGACATCAATAGTGGGATTCCAGGTCTGATCAGATTTTGAAAGGTGGCATGGCGAAACGTGAAAGACTCGAGTCCTTTGGAGCCTGGTGGAGTTCTCATTCGGGTTTTCTGGGTTTCGAGAGACCTTGGCGACAAACAGATGAGGAAAAGTGAGGAAGAAGCGAAAGCGAAAGCCAGAGCGTGCGAGATGATTGACAGGCGCACTGAACCCCACCAACTATTTCAAACCCTCGAAAGTCCCTCTCATCATTGCTTGTATGAAATTCTTTTCTCACTCCTGCACTCTACTCCAAAAACCGCAAAGATATGCAAAGGCGCACAGAGTAATGTAATTCCCATGTCCACATCCTCGATGGCTCTACTTTATTCCCTTGTTCTTTTTCTCTGTATTATACCAGATCCTACTTTCCTCTTTCCCCGTTCTTTGTTCTTCCTGCTAATTCTTCGTTGTCACCCTATTTACTATTACAAGTACTGTACAATTTATATGGTGATCACAATTCTGATAAAGTTTCTCTAGTCCTTGATAATAAGGAAGGGAACATCAAGTTGCTATTCCTATCTGGCAGGGAGACTCTTATGCTCCTTGATATGGGTTTTGGTTGGAAAAAGCCTAGCTTTGTTACTCCGTACTAAGAAAAAAAGTAAGAACAGAAAAGGGAGAAGGAAAGCTGAGTCTTCTCTCTCTCTTTGAAATTTCTGACTGCTATTTGTATTAACATCTGCAAATGGGTAATTGCTGGTTTAGGCTAACGCCTTCAATCTACAAGGTTTCCTCAAATGCAAAGTCAGGTCAGCCAAATATCTATTGAGTGTACTGAGCCCTTTTTATTTTCTCCCTCAGGGGTCTGCATCTCTCTGCTTCACTAATAACTTTTCTGCTTGTTCGATCGCTTTGTGCGATAAAACATCTTAACTCTGTTCATCACGGGTCTTATTGTTTTTTGTATTCAGGATCTGACTGTCCTGTATTTCTTTATTCTGCATCTTCTCACTGGTATTGGGAATGGACTGCAAAGTCTTTCACCTAAATTCTGGTTTCTCTGGTGTCCTTTATTGTTCTTCCAAAGGGAACAAAAATGCATGTCCGTTTGTCTTCAACCAATGGGTAATCTTGTGTCACTGATATTGTTAAGTATGAGAACCCTAGCTAGGTATTACGCATTGTTTGGACATTTTCATAAAAAATGATCCCAGGACTTCCTCTTAATGAAGTTTGCTGTATGAGAGTCAGTCTTTAGGGTCATAAATTGGATGTGCTTACGTGATTTTATTTCAGAATCTCCCAAGGAGCAGAGCCCAACACAGAAGGTAGGAAATGATAACACCAAATTGCCATCAAATCCTGAAGAAGTGGAGGACATGCGTCGTAATTCAGCTGCAAATCCGCTGACCGTGTTCTCATTTGAAGAGCTTAAGACAATAACTGGGAACTTTAGGCCCGACCATTTGCTGGGTGGCGGAGGATTTGGATCTGTCTATAAAGGCTTCATTACTGAGAATCTAAAAGATGGAGTTCGGGCCCTTCAGGTTGCGGTCAAAGTTCATGATGGGGACAATAGTTATCAGGGTCACAGAGAATGGCTGGTATTACTTTGCTATTGATTCTAACTGCAGTGAATTGATGTAACCACTCCTTGGGGGCTCTCCTTCGGTCAGGAAAATATATGATCATTTTCATCTTTGACAGGCTGAGGTAATATTTCTGGGACAGCTATCCCATCCTAATCTGGTTAAGCTGGTAGGATATTGCTGTGAAGATGATCACAGGGTGCTGATTTACGAGTATATGGCTCGAGGCAGTGTAGAGAACAATCTCTTTTCAAGTAAGCAGCCTATTCTACTGCTCTTGGATGTATTACTAAAAGCTCAGTGTCTTTTATGAAACGAGCTATTGATAATAAGAGCGAGGCACAACACCACTTAACTATTTGACATCCTCAAAATCTTCTTTTATGAGTTTGAATACTGATTTGTTTCATTCTCTGTTCTAGCATTTATGTTAATCGCATCTTCATATATGTTTGCTCCAGCAGGAGTATTGCTTCCTTTGCCATGGTCCATTAGAATGAAGATTGCCCTAGGAGCTGCAAAAGGACTTGCTTATCTTCACGATGCTGAAAAGCCTGTCATATACCGTGATTTCAAGACTTCTAACATATTGCTCGATATGGTTAACATACTATTCCCCATCACTTGGCCTGATTCTTTTGCGCCAATTAATGAATCCTGTTCTTCATTAATTCCATGGTCTCCGTGAGTATGACTGATTTATATGTTTATATGTATGTGGATAATTTATGTGTGACAGGATTACAATGCAAAGCTGTCTGACTTTGGGCTAGCCAAGGATGGTCCTGTGGGTGACAAGTCTCATGTGTCGACTCGAATCATGGGAACTTATGGTTACGCTGCACCAGAATACATCATGACAGGTACTGGTTTGCTTACAAATGTATAATGCCATCGACAAGACATTTGTAATGCACAGTTATTATCCAAGAATTGAACTTGAAGATTGGGAATCTTCATCTTTCAGTTGCTGTACAAACAAACATTAACATAGAAAAATGCCACTAACTTACAGGACATTTGACCCCACGGAGTGATGTTTACAGCTTTGGAGTTGTCCTGCTGGAGATTCTTACAGGCAGGAAATCGTTAGACAAGTCACGGCCAGCTAGGGAGCAGAACCTCACAGACTGGGCTATTCCATTACTAAGAGAGAAGAAGAAACTAGTCAACATAATTGACAGCCGTCTAGGAGGCGATTTTCCCGTCAAAGGATTGCAGAAGGCAGCCATGCTGGCCTACCACTGCCTGAATCGTAACCCAAAAGCAAGGCCCTTAATGAGGGATATTGTGGACACCCTAGAGCCTCTACAAGTGGGTGAAGGGGATGAATTTAGTGTTGAAACAAAATCACGGATTTTGATTGACTTGCCGCAGCAGGTCTCTGTCACTCCTGGCAGTGAAAAAGAACCGAAGGTTATTAAGCGCTAATCTTTGGTTGGCTTTCCTGTGGTTTGCTTCTGCGGTATATGATAGTTACTAGTTACTTAGAAAGTAAGGTTAACATACTGGCATGATTGCTTTTTAAAAACTTTGCATTTCCTTCTATTGGGTTAACCTTTGGCCAAGGAAATTCACACGCAGCGACATATGATTATTATTGTATATGCTTGTATCATTCTCCTAATGACCGGCAATGCTGATTTTATAAGCATTGTTTGTGTTTATAAAGTAGGTTGGCTTTACTTTTGACGTTGCAACAGGTATGACTAGGGATGTTCATGTTGTGGTCAATGGGTGATAGGGTTTTTGAAAATTCATTCCGTTATCATTCCGGTTAAGTTCATCATTTAAGGTGGTACACTTCAGGTTAATCATAAACCAGGTACCAGTGTAATTTTTTTTTTTCATTTTTATAATCCGTTCTGACCATAACAAATTAGATGAAAAAGAGTAAATAAAAACAATCAACCAATTATGAAATACTTAAAGCATTTTTAAGACATGCTGTATAACACAAATTCTAAATCCCAATTTTTTTTAGAATTATTCTAAAATTAACAAGCTAAGAAAACTACGTAAAAGTGTTATCCTCTTCAATGACCTGAAACATTTGACAAAAAAAAATTATAATATAAGAGTTTTATTGTTAGCTATGACTTCTTATCTGAAATGTAATGATAAACACTCATACTTTTCCTTCTCTTTTCGGTAGAGCAAAGCCTTGCCTTATCACCCTTCCTTGCCTCCCTTGCTTGGTGTTGTTATGGTCACCCTCATAGCCTCTCTTTGATTTTGCGTAGCTTCTGCCATGATCTCCACTATTGGATTCTGGCCTCGCCTTCCTCCCTAAAACTCTCTTCGTTGGAAAATGTAGATCTATCATTAGACAGCCCTTGGAAATAGTAGTGAATGATGACTCTCTGCATGAAGGCCTAAGTGTCTAACGTAGCCTCTCCCTCCTCTTTCCTTTACTTTGTCTTCTTCTTTTGTTTTTTTAATCTGGCATCTTTTACAGATCATGGAAGCCCTTCGTCTTCTCCCATTTGGTTCCAACTCCAACACTCTCATGGTCAAATCACTCTTGCATGCGTTGATGGATGCCCTATCTGCTCGCTATGCGGATCTCTCCCACACAAAAGAGGAAGGAGAAGCGACGGATTTGAATAACATGGAGCATCATCCCCTCTCGGGTGTTCACGGTACGGTTAACCGCATATACGGTTAACCGATATATGGTTAACCGGGTAATATGGTTTTTAAAAATTCGATACCGTTACCATTCTGTTTACATCGGTTAACTACATTCAGGTTAACCATTTAAAACGGTAAGTTAATTTAGGTTAACCGAAAACCGGATGTAGATTTTTTTATTATCTAAATAACCTTATGTAATGATAACAAACTAGATAAAAATGAGCAAATAAAAACTATAAAAAAAATTAGAAAGCACCAAGTATTTCATATCATGTGCAAACATTAGTTTATATATGTAACATATACCACAAATACTGAATCCACAATTATATAATGCTCAATCATCTAATAAATGCATTATATAATATATAACATGCACATTTATAATCACAATGAACAAAACAGTCTAAGAATATAAGACAAAATCAATTCACGTAGATTCAAACAACATAATTTACAAGTCGCTTTATCAACTGTGTGATAGCAAAATACATCTAAAAATATTTACCAAAACATATATACACTATCTATAGTGGTTACCTTGCTCTTCAATGCACAAAATATATTACGTCATAGATAAGCAGTGTCCTTTTCTAGATTCTAGATTATCTTTGTTCAAGTTATCAAAATATTAGTTAAATGATATACAAAAGACTAACACATAGCCAATAATTTTATAATATCAAAATCAAAATAGAAGAATATATGTATATATAAATATATATATTTATATATATAACCGGTTAACCGCGGTTAACCACGATATAACAGTTACATACCGTTACCTAAACCGTAATTGTCAAATTATAACAGTTTGGTTAACTGTACCACCAATGACGGTACAGTTAACCGGTTAGACAGTACGGTATAAACAAGTCTCGGTATGGTACCATGGTAACGGTTTTTTTTTTTGGCACCCCTACTCTCTGTGCCTTTCCAAAAATGCCTCCTTGGTAATTCTTTCACCTCGAAGAATCCTAATCTATGGGCTCTTGAAACCTCTTTTGGACATGCCTGGAAGCTCGAAAATGAGTTCACAATAAGGCATGCGGGTAAGGTGCTCTATCTTTTTTATGTAAAGATGGAGATGATCCATACAGTCCCTTCCGAAGGCCGTGGTGCTTTGACGGTTCCCTCCTTATTTTTCAGAGGATTGATAAGCATAAAGCTCCCCGTGATTATGACTTCAGTTGGATTCCCCTTCGGGTTAGAGTTTACGATGTTCTCGTTGCCTTTCACCATAAAGAGTTTGGTTGCAAACTCGAGAAAAAATTCGGTTGCTTCCTTGACTATTGTGAGTATGAAGAACGATTCGAAGGAGAGTAGATGCACATCAAAGTCCTCCATAATATCCAGAACCCACTAATATGTTGTCTCACATTCTTCTCTAAAGGAGTTGACTTTGTCCCAAGGGTTACCTATGAACGTCTGTCTTCTATATGCTTCAGGTGTGGCTTATTTACCCGTCCTACCAAGGAATGTTATGATCAATTCCCTATGGTGGGGGGTATCTTCCCCTATGGCCCTTGGCTGTGGGCTACAAGCTTTTGCTATAGGAAATAAAAGAGTTCGGAGGAGTACGATGAGATATGGAAGCTAGCTTCTGGTCTGATGAAGCATGATGGCCACTCGCCTTAGATGCATGTGTATGAGGAAGGAACGGGTCAGAAGGAACGCATGGGCGCAATGGGATCTAACCAGGAACATGGCAATGAAGATGTGGCCTCTAAATTTAAGGGGGTCCAAGAAACAAATGCAAATGTAGAAGAGATCCTTGATGACTCCTATCTAAACTCGAGGTATCCAAATGAGGAACATTCTCCGGGTGTCTTCCGAAAGCGTAATCTTCACTGTTGTATCAATGAGAGTTCAACAGACAAAGTTTGAGATCTACAAGATACAGGTCCTATCCATAAAAAGGTAAAACAACCAAAGGGAAACTCTATCCTAAGTTAACGATTCAGCTGATCCATAACATGGAGCCTGATGAATCTCATGCTAAGGCTACCACCTCTCAGTCTGCATTGGCCTCTACCCTAGCAACCCCGGGTCCAAGGGATTTCCTGAATAAATGATCTTGCAAGTTGATGGCCCCAAAGATAGGAATGACCTCTTTGGGGTCTTGTTCTACCCCTTACAAAATTATAAACCTCTCTTTTTTTTTTTTTGTATGGAAGGGACTGATCCTATATCTTCAATCAGGCCTGTTTGGCATTTATGCTACCCTTCATCTTCCTTATGGGATATCAATGCAGATAGTAACTGTCGTAGTACTAGTTTTCTTCTGGTTAATATCGTCTTTGATATCAATAGTTACATGTATCATTTTCAAGTTTAAATAAATGGGAAGATATGTTTCAAAAACATGCATGAAAAACAGTTTTAAAAAATAATAATAATGATAAACCATACATATACATAACAATGCATGAACTATATGAAGGGTGTAAGTTCAACATCGGACATAAACAAAATACATATATAGTTTTAATGCAATATTTTATACTTAAGATTTTGTATTCCATTTGTATTATATAGAAAATAGTATATATTGGACTTAAGATTTTGACTTTTATTTGTATTATTTGTGTAACTTTTTTCTAAATATATTTTATAATAATTTGAGGGTGTTAAATTATAACTTCCAAAAACTGAAGGATTTGCAAAACAATCATTATTGACTACAACCATATAAAGTTATTGTATAATTTATATAGTGTACAAATACAGATTTTCCAAATTTATGGTAGAAGTTAATATATTCATTTAATAAAATTTTAATAATATCAAAATTCAATGTATAATATCACACCGGTACACTTTTGATTTACTGAATATATAGGTTTTATAAAACAAAAATACTATGTTTGTAGCTATCTACAGATAGGATTTTTTTTTTTTGGCTAATTGACTGATAGGATTATTCCCGATCAAAATCGCATCCCATTTCATATGCTAAAAGGCAGAATTTAAAGATACAAATAATTGACGCCTAGACAAGTATAACTACGTGGCTGCACACGGTTGAGAAGTTAGACCAAAGGAGACGGTACAACCACTGGTTTATGTTCAATAATCCAACCAAAAACGGCGGGTATTTCAGTGGCTCTTCTCAGCCATTTCTTTTTTCTCCGGCCTCGACCTCATCCTTCTTGGTAGTAGTCATGCTAGAAACTTAAGATTACACCAATAAGGAATAGTCAAATTGATGGGAGAAATTGATTACAGTCTCTCCAATCGAACCCACCTGTGATTACCGTATCTTCTTTCTCGCACGCTCTTGACGCCTGGATCGGGAGGGACAACAGAGCTGCTGTGCTGTGACTGTGAAGCAAAGTTGGGGCGCACAATGTCGAATTGCGCGACACCCAGTTGCTGTCGTGCGCTGTCGACAAGTTACGGAATCACCAATTCTAAGGGACCAAACAGATCCTTTCTTCTTCTGCTCTCTCCTCCAGCAACGAGTGTGGGTTCGAGCAACAACAGTAAGCTGCAATTCTTGAGCTCGGCGTGGAGAATCGCAGCGGCGGGTGTTGGAAATTATGGTAATACATCGTTTTGCTTCACCTCGAAAAGATTTGGCTTAAGAGCTTCACCAGAAACCACGGATAATGAGACCACGAAGGAAGAGGAGGCGGGAGAAGCAGAAGAAGAAACTCCGTATGAAGAGTACGAAGTGGAAATAATACAGCCTTATGGTCTCAAGTTTGCTAAAGGGAGAGATGGTGCTACCTACATCGACGCCATTGCCCCCGGTGGTTTTGCTGACAGAACTGGCAAGTTCACTGTCGGCGACAAAGTCCTCGCCACTAGGTATTTTATTATTATGTTTTCTGTTATTCTAACCTTCTTAAATGTTAATCTTCACTGTGTAGTTGTGCATTCAAACTTCAATGGCTGTTGATTAGTAATTTAGCTGTCTTTTCTATCTGAATTTGAATTCAGCTAAATAATTATTTGATCAAACCTAATGCAGTGCTGTGTTCGGAGATGAGATATGGCCAGCTGCTGGATATGGGCAAACTATGTACACCATCCGTCAGAGGGTTGGTCCTTTGCTTATGAGAATGCAGAAAAGATATGGTTAGTTCTATGCTTCTCTTTCAATTTTTTTCCCTTTAGTTGTTGATTGCTCATCTTCTAGAACAATTGTATTGTGTGTATGTGAAGTATACATAATCATGTTAAAATTGTATAGGCAAGATGGATTACACTGGTGAGATAAGTGAAAAGGAAGTTATCAGAGCTGAACGAAACTCTGGGGTAATCAGCAACAAAGTTAGGGAGATTCAGGTCAGATGTTTACTCTTTCAAAAAGATCACATTCTTTCAAAATTTGTTGAACTTCTACTAGCTAGCTAACATTTCGCTGCTTCAGATGCAAAACTACGTAAGGAAGATGGAGCAGAAACAACAAAGGGAAAATGACCTTCGTGAAGGCCTTTTGCTCTACAAGTATTCCTGCTTCTTTTTCTCCTTTTGCTTGTGTTATGGTAGTTTGATTCTCTACTTTCCTCTAAGTTTTGGTTGGATTCTATCAAACATACAGAATTCACATTTTTCTATGGTTTTTTGTTTGTTCAAGGAATGGAAAGTATGAGGAAGCCCTGGATAAATTCGAGTCAGTTCTAGGTTCAAAGCCAACCTCTAATGAAGCTTCAGTGGCGAGTTATAATGTGGCATGTTGTTATTCCAAGATGAATCAGGTACCCACTCTGATTTTAACATTGTATTATTGGCATCTAAAAATTTCTGCCAACTGACTCATCATGTTACCTTACATATAAAACTGAAATGCAGGTGTTCGTTAAGTACATGTTTTCGTGGTTTTGTTCAGGTTCCATAAGATAGTAATGTGTTGAATTTTATGCTATCCATGCTGAGATCAATAAGATAGCATTTGATAAATTTACCCTTTTATGCCCGGTTTGGAACCAACATTTGAAATTTTCCTTCACAAAATTCACACCTCTAAATTTCTTAAGCTAGTTCCAATCTATGATCGGTACAATTTGATTGATGCAAGTTGTTTGATGCCATTGTATGTATGTGTTGTTTTCTTTGTGTCTATACTGAATGCAGATACAAGCTGGCCTCTCTGCTCTCGAAGATGCTCTGAAATCCGGGTTCGAAGATTTCAAGGTAAGAACTAACATAACAGGAATATTCAAACAGTTTCCACTTTAGTTATCTCTCTGGTTGTGAACTTGCACGCTTTGGTTTTTGCAGAGAATAAGGACGGATCCTGACCTAGAAACCATTAGGACATCTGAAGGCTTTGAATCTCTAATGAATAGGTTTGATGAGTCTTTTATCAACGAGAACGCCATCAAAGCCATCAAGTCTTTGTTTGGTATATTCAACAACAAAAAATAGGGTAATTTGAGGTTGATTCAATGGTACACCAGGCACAAAACCACAAAGCCTTGCTTGTTTTTGTATAAAATCAGTTCTTGAAGCGTTGTTGTATTCAGGTGTGTTTTAGATTTGAGGGACATGCATGTTCCTAATTTGTTCTTCACATATCATGTTCACAATCTGTATTGTACAGATTACAAAGAAAGACGCAGAGCAAATTGTGGTACGAGTTCCAATTTTACTCTGATAGTGGGAGATCATGATATGTATCGAATTGAGATGTGGAAGTAAAGGGGTTATTCCGAAATAAATCTTGAATCAAGAGGTAGAAGTCTCATTATGAAACACCGAGCTTTAAGATGAGTTGGTGGGATATGAGTGGTAGCAGCAACGTTGAAAGTAACAACAAACAAGAAAGTGGAGAAATATACGTGTTTCAAAAAATACCTATATATGTCTCCAGGTGATGAGGATGAAAAGTTCACTATTGTAAAAAATAATACACATACAAAAGAGGTATAGTCTTTTCAAATCTTACAAGGGAAATAATTAAAGGGTAAAGAGATTTTTGGCCCCAGAGAAGATCCTGAAGATGGAGCCAATACCATGAGTATTCGAGGAGTAAATTGAGGAGAAAAAGGAGCATAAGAAGGCGGCCCAACAAGAGTATTGGGGAAGAAGTATGATATGATCAGTATGTCAGATAGGGATATAAATGAGAAGGATGATGGCCTGAAGGAAAGAGGAAAATTTGTAGAATTGTTTGGGCTGACTCACATAGAATTTTGTTGTAACATAAGAGTAGCCTGTGCGGAACGAGAACTTAGACAGGTTTCAAGCAATTAGATTCTCTTTATATATATAATCACTGATTACACATAAATCTCATGCTCGTGGACAGACAAACTGTAACGACCCCAAAACTAGTATAGTTCTAAGGTCTATACACGCCGCACCCTTATTACCTAAGAAACGCAGAGCTACTAATCCGATACCCAAAAATGAAATTCATTACTCAATAAATGTTACAATTAAGAGTTTACAAGCTCAGTCAAGCGGTTTAACAAAACTGTAAATAAGCCCAATAGATACAAAATACAATCGGACCATAAGGTCGACAAATCCAAATACAAACTCAAATGCGAAAGGAAACAAAAGTACAAGACCTCCAGCTGGTTGACTATACAATATGTAAAACAGAGGATTTATATGGGGGTGAGCAACCATAACTCAGTAAGTGATAAACTTCATCAGCATGAGCATGCTCAAAACACTTTTACAGAACATAGCTTATATAGATATCAGTTTCACAAATTGGAATCGGAATCTAAATCAAAATGGAAAGCATGTCAAAAACGATCCGAAGTCAAATACAAAGCAGAGCAAAACAAAGGTCACAAAGGCAACTTAACATTGGAAAAGCAGTTACTGAAAACACAAAGCCTTTCAGAAATCAGAAGTCACTTGTCAAAACTATTAGATGAACGAAAATAGAACAGAAGTAGAGACTTCATATCAAAGCATATTTGCATGGAGATCATAATATTTCAAAAATGGAAATCATACACCGAAGCTGTCAAAACACAGAAGGCGTGCCTTCACTTAGCATAAATGATCGGAAACCACACTTTCAAAACAAAACAGGACACAAAACAGAGTCTTATATCAAAGCCGTCAAAGCTCAAAACTGACCGGAAACGAAAGCCAAAACACACTTAACATAACTTATCAGACTTCACAAATCAGAGTGGGACACTAGTTCTAAGCATACACACAGAAAGGGCCTGAGACCGTTGGATCAGAAGATCCCACATAGCAGAAATGGTTCAAGACCATTAATTGGACCCGTCGGTCCCAGAAGAGAAATGAGGAGAATACCCGTTAACAGAAACAGAAGGATGTCTTGCGCAGCATGCTATGGTATAGCTAGACCTAGCCATCCACGACTCAGAAAGCAAAGAACTAGTCCCAAAACAGAAGCCTTACTTTTCATAACAGAATTGGTTGTAACGAGCAAACAACACAGCTAAGAAAGGTATCTTTACAAACCAAAGCCAAAGACTTCACAAAACAGAGCCTTATGCCAAGACTACTATCAAAACCCAGAAAACAGAGCGAAAACGGAAGTCAAGAACACACTTATCAAAGAAATTCAAAGTTCACAATGAAACTAGCGGAAAAAGCACCTATTTCTACAGTTGTAATAGGTCTATTTGGTGGTTATGAACAACCGAAATGAGCTCCGCCTCAACCCTATTTTGGAGGTTCTTAGGAAGAAACCACCAAAATAGACCCCTGCCGAAATAGAGAAATAAATCGACCTTATTTCGGTGGTTTCTTCTTAAGACCCGCCAAAATAGGCGACCTACCCATAAGGATCGGTCGATTCCAGAAAGGTGGAACACAGGACGACCGACCAATACGAGTTGGTCAATAAATTCAAAATACAAAACGACCGACCCATACGGGTCGGTCGCTTTAGGTCGGTCAATTCTAGAGAGTTGGATCACATGACGACCGACCCATATCGTCGGTCAAAACAGGAGAGCTTTGAGCTGGAAAGCCGACCCATGTGGGTCGGTTTGCTTGGGTTGGATGCCCTTATTTCTACAGTTCTTTGTTAAAAACTACCAAAATAGGCATGTATATGTTTGGCTGGGACATCCTATTTCGGCGATTTTCTCTTAGGAACCGCCGAAATAGCCTTTTTTCCATTCTAGCTTATAAATGCACCTAAATACACCACATAATCAAGCAAACCTGTATATATATTCCACAATGCTGCCACCACAGTGGGGCGCCTCAGTATATTATCATAAACTCATAAAGCGGCCATCATCATTCGCACGAACAATATATGCAAGAAATAAGAAAATTACATAAAGCAAATAACCAAAATGTCTTCAATACACTTCACCACACTCCACTTCACCCCACTCTGCTATAATACACTCCATTACAACACACTTCACTAAATTTCAAACAAATGAAATACATCTACAACACAACTACATTCAATGCAAAGTAATGATCAACTAAGTATGTTCGTGGAGATGAATTCAGACCTATCCTCAAGCATCTTAGTTATGTGATGATCTGCATAACACCCACTGCCCACTAATTGCTCGAAAGCCTTGAATAAACAAAAGAGAACACTAATGACAAACTACAAGTGCAGCAAAGGATAAAAATATAAACTAACACTTTAAAAAATGTCTTATACCTTGTCCAATGAGTTTTTTGGCAAAAGCGTGGACAATGCTACTAAGTCATGCATAAACCTCATGTTATTGTAACCACATTCTGATCCATCGGACAACATTGGACATTATACATACTCACATGTACGTCTCAGTCATACTTGCAGGTCGACTGTTAATGTGTTAACTATTATTGACAATATTACACAAATTAAGTACAACTACCTTCGCCAAGGTTCACAGGATGTTCTTCACCTGTCTTTGCATTGAAAAAAATGTAACTTTCAAGGCACTATACCAAATTAACAATTTGGAATACAAAATAGTTTAATTAAAAATAGTGAAGCAATATATTAAGTAATAGCAATTGTTGTATAAATTAAATAGCTCACTTCAGTAGAGCTGCTGCTATCGCTGGCTTCTTGGCACTCCTATCAAGTTCCTATCAAGTAAGTCAAACTGAAAGACTCTCGGGTGCTTGATGGACACAACCAACAACGACCGATTCCAACTGTTCACATAGTTGAATAAAATTGAAATCATAACACGAATAACATAACTTATAAATAAAACATACTAAGATATGGAAGTATGACTTACCCCTTATAATATGGCAGCATAATGTATGACTTGTTTGCACATTCAAATATTGCATCCGTCAAGTACTGCATAAGGCGTTGCATGTCACTTGACATAGTCACTTCAGAGCACATAACAGGGGATAGGAATACGAAGCTGTTATTTTGATGAACTTCAAGCGCCTTAAATTGCACATGCCTACACCATAAAGACAATAACATCAGTGAACGACGTTTTACTACAAAAACTATTTCAAGTCTTGCATTCAAATAGTAAAAGGTATGAGTCACTCATATGACGGCTGACTTGAGGATCGATACATTTAACCAGTCCTTCCTGAATACCTCGGTGAAGTTGGACATATGTATATATATATATATATCGAAGCAATGAGTTTGTCCTCCATTTTGGTAATGAAAAAGACCTTGGGAATCCTCCACAGTGATCGAATCACTGTGAGGTGACGTTAACAATAGTGCCGAGTTCAGAAGTCTCATATTCTGTGACAACCCATCCAATATGCTCCGCTCTACTAAATTTGGTCTAACTATGAAATTGGTGGATGTTCTTGAAGGATCTGGTGTGACAACACTTTTCCAATCTCTCTAGTAGTCTTTTCAGCTTGACCTTTTCCTAAGTTATTAATAATTAGGTTTAAGCGAACCTAAACCATAGACTTATTGAAATGTTGCATAATTATAATTTTAGAGTAAGTGTTCATTGCGTTTACCCTGCTTAGGAGATTGACCCATCTAATCGGCCACTAGATTGTATTTGTTTATGCAGACCGCAATGTTTGCTTCTATGGCAGAGGTACCGGCAGAGCAACATCAGCATGTTCTACCACATAATCATCCACAAGCACCCGGGCATGATATTGTCGAAGTGGTTCACCGTGCACTATGTCTTGAGAAGATGAGGAGACAATTTACCCCATGCCACCATAACATCCTCACCTCCCATCGGCAAGAACAAAGTGCACTTAAGGGATCCCTGAATGTTAAGTAGAGAAAGGTTAGACGGAAACAGTCAAATCCTAGATTGATAATAATAAAAAATGTCATTTTTTAGTTTATGTGTCTAACATGAAAAGATTCATATGGATACGGCTCTACCAAGTGAAACACTACTCTGCCATACTGGTGTGCTCTCCTCCTAATCAACTGATATTCCAGGTGTTGGTCTAGTCACCTCTTGACTGCTGAACATCTGTGAGCGCATTTTGGACATCTCTTCAGCGACATTTTGCTGAAGATCCTGCTTAAACCTCTACTCAATCCTCTGCTCAATATTATGCTCTAGATCAGTAGTTATCTTTAAATGCTCCTCGTAGCAGACGACGTTGAAGAAGAAACATAACCGGGTTAACGTTTATCTAACATCATTTGGCAATATCCCTCATATTACAACTGGAAGAAGATGTAACATTAATACATGATAATTGGGAGATTTCATGCCTAACAGTTTCAAATCCTTCATCTATACGATGTTCTTCCAGTTTGAAGAGTATCCAGATGGTACTTTTACCAAGTGCAGACATTTGCAGAAGCTAATCTTTTCATTCTTTGAAAGTGTAGCATGTAGGTGGTAGATATATTTGTTTCCCATTCTCTTGTGGGTGTAACTCTTTTCGTATACCATGGCTTGCATGTATTTTCCCACTTTCAATCCGTCTTTCTTTTTGCCGAGTATGTTGAGCAAAGTCCTATTCACTGTCTCATCAACGTTCTTTACGATGTGCATGATATCTAAACAGTGTCTGACAGACAGATGATGCCAGTACGGTAGATCCCAAAAGATAAAGCGTTTTTTCCAAATGTTCTTTGCCGGTTTTGATGTATTTCCAAATACATTTACAATGTCCTTAACCTTTGCATACACTTCCTCAGAGGTTAAAGGTAGATGGGCCACACAAGTCTCGACCTCACCATTGAACAGTTTCTTCTTCTTACAATAAGGGTGATCTTCAGGTAGAAGACGTCGATGGCACATGCAAATGTTTCTTTTACAGTGTATCCTGACAAGTTCCCATGCAGGAAAGTCGTTGACAGTACAGAACAATAATGCCTTGAGCGTGAAGTTTTCTCTTGCATAAGCATCATACACCACGGTTCCCTCATTCCTCAGTAACTTTAAATCATCTATCAGTGGGGTGAGGTATACATCAATGTTAATACCTGGCTGCTTAGGGCCAGACATCAGAAGTGATAACATTATGTACTTGCGTTCCATAAACAACCACGAGGGAAAATTGTAGATCACCAGCAAAACGAGCCAAATGCTGTGTTGATTGCTTAGTGATAAGTGTCCAAATGAGCATGTTTTATAGGTGTATTTCATATATTATATTAGCACTTCTCTTGCTCATTTCTCCACTTTGGTTAGTTTTCCTCTAGTTATGTTTTATTGATTATCTCACAAATTTATTGGTTAAACATGAGGAAAACCAGGCTAGGATCAAAGTACACGAAGAGACGAACGCGTAGGCGAAAACGGGGATCAAATCGGAGCTAAAATGAACATTTTAGAGGCAAAAGACTCTTGGTCCGGACTAGTGTCCGAACCACCTGGTCCGGACCAACACATGCCAGCGCGCTAATTTGGAAATCGACATGGTCCGCACCACACTGGTCCGGACGGTGGTCCGGACATGTCGATCTGGACAGCTTTCAGAGCATGTCGATGGGTGTGAATTGGTATATTAATATATATATCAATTCACACCGACACCCCCTTCAATTCTACCCCATTTTCACTATAAATAAACCTATAACCCCCCAAAATCATATCTCATTCCACCCCAAACTTATGCCATTTTTCTTCCACAAAAATCACCATTTTCTCTCCACAAAAATCATACAACTCAACTACATAATCTCCATATAAATCCTCACTTCATCTCATCCCGTAAAATCATTCCATTTTCCATACCGTTGTTCTGTCCAACCTCTGTCCAAATATTAGCAGTTATTAAAGGAGCTAAATTAATTATCTTTCCCAGATGATTTCTTTTACTTCTTATTCTGTCTTTTTAATTATGTTGGGCTAAGAGGATCTACTCCGGGTGAAGGTGTAATTATAGTTTGTATAATTATGTAATCTATATTTTTACCGGTTTAATTAAATAAAGTTTGTTACGATTAAAGTTTATCTCTCACCTTTTTAATAAATTTCATGAATTTATTAAAATGCTCTACAAAGTCTATTTTGATCAGATCAGTGATAAATAGACAGGTTAATTAATCGATAAATCTGTGGAAAACTTATTTTGATTAAATAAGTTAGTAATTTCAGATGCAAAATATAATTCCTCACTCTTAATCTGTTTACATGTGTTTTGCTCAATCTGGAGCAGATTGAGCATTTTCTGGTAAACGAATCTTTCAAGTCTAGGATTTAGTCTTAAAAGATAATAACAGGAATTTTGCCAAACTATTATAATTAACCGGTAGAGTTAGCATAATTAGTCAGATTATATAAACCTGATCCCGGAGTCCCGTTTAATATTATCAATCCACTCAGTTAATTTAATCTGTTGTTTAATTTTATAAAAACAAGTCAATTATTCCCCCTTTTATGTGACAAGCTTAGGTTCTTTTATTTCATTATAAGTCCCACGGTTTGACCCCGGCCGCTTCTGTTTTCTATACTACTGCGACCGGGTTTTGTTTGCAGCCCGAAGGATATTTGAGTTATTAATTTCTTTCTTAATTGTCTAAATACACCAGTTCCAACCCCTCTCATTTTCAGTCTGCAAAATGGCGCCGTTGCCGGGGACTTGATTTAATCTAGTCCCTAAGCCCCGGATAATTCACCTGTTATATATTAAAAAAAACTGTCAATATTAAATTGTTAATCCAATCTCAGACATATAACCTCGGACATTTGACTTTGGACTTCAGACTTCTGACTTTGGACATCTAACTTCTAACATCTTAATATCATTGTCATTTCTTTCCATTGTCATTTCTTTCCATTGTCCTTTAATATTCCATTGTCTTTAACTACTAACTTAAAATTTCCTGTCATTTCTTTCCATTGTCATTTCAATTTTCTGTCATTTCTTTCCATTGTCTTTAACTACTAACTTAAAATTTCTGTCAACTAATTCCTAACATTTTTTATTTATTCTAACACATCACGAGTTTCTTTTTTCTGTTTTGAGTGGTGTATGCCTTTTACCAGGTCACACAGCCTCCCAGAAAATATTAATAATCACACGGTTGGTTACAATCCAGAGATCGAGAGAACCTTTCTGCGCACCCTAAGGCAGAGGCGAACTCAACAAAACATTACCACCACAGTGATAAAATCAAACCCGAAAGCTGACATGGCATCTACACCAGCTACAGTCCGCAACATCAACAGGCCGTCCAACCAAGGTCAACAACCCGCCATCATCCTTCCACACCTTACTTCATCCGAATATGACGAGTGGCAGAAGCTTAAGCCATATCATCAGATCCGATGTGTAAAGGAGTTGGGTATGTTCGATGGGACCAATCCTGACGAAGCCCTATTGCATGTCACTAAGTTTCTGCAGCATGCGAACAGTCTCACTGCAACCGACGCAGTACTCCAGTACGCATGGCTGTCATTATTCCCTCATAGCCTGACGGGAAACACAAGTAAATGGTATCACAGCCTTACACCAAGTACCATTGGTACTTGGGATGAAATGGCCACCAAATATTATGACAAATTCCTGCCCCCGAGCCGAACATTGGAAATGATTGCTGAAATCTACAACTTCAGACAGCCAGGGTCGGAAAACATTTGTGAAACTTGGGACCGTTTCAAAGGACTACTACTTACTTGCCCCCACCATGGTCTGACGAAAGAACAAGTATCACAATTGTTCTTCAAAGGCTTAATCGGTCCTTGCAGAACAATGGTGCTATCCTCTCTAGGTGCTGACATTCTGAAAAAGCCAGGAAAACAGTTTCTGAATAGCATAGAGTCTCTCTGTGAAGAGATCAGAGACTGGGCCTCGGGCGGATCAAGAGGCGGCACTCCAGGTTTATACCAAGTGGGGGAAAGTGACAACAAGTTTGACCAGCTGATGAAAAGCCATGAGCAACTCATGGAAAGCAATGCCCAGCAGGCAACAAAAGTAAGCACTCTGCAGAAAGTAGTTGAGCAGATGAGCATGAATTCCTACTCCCACCAAGCAAAGTCGTTGATTTCTCGATCATCTACAACTCCTCCAGGATATGCTCCTCTATCCCTATCAACTCCTGATTCTTCTTGCACGCAATGCGGAGGTCCACACGACTACGAGCAATGCCCCGAGTTACAAAAGTTGAAGGCAGCCGAGGAAGCAAATTTTGTGAGTAATAATCAAGGTTTCCGACAACCTTGGCAGCAGAATGTACATCCTAATCTTCGAAACGGTAATACCAACAACATCCAGAATCCAGGAACACTTCAGCCTTCCCAAAACTACAGGCCTCAATCGAACTTCCAAGGAGGCCAGAGGCAATTTCAACAACCTTCATACGGTAATGAAGCTTCTTCAAGTCGACCACCTCAACCTCAAACTAATCCAGAGTCTGAGATGGGGCAGATACAAGAAATGTTTAGAGTCATGATGAACAAATCTCGAGACACTCAAGAGGAGGTCTCAACTCTCAGGAAAGATCAAAAGGCGTTACAATCACAGATTCAACAACTCTTGACCCAAAAAAGGCCATCTGGCCAAATTCCCTCACAAACCGATCCAAATCCAAAAGAGTATGCAAGCGCAATTTATGTAGTGGACCAGCCCATCACACTAGCTCAAAGGGAGCAACAACCAGTGAGTGAAATGGTCCATGAAGAGGAACATCAGGCTGAGGAAGAATACCTGGACATGAACCAACTGAAGCTCTATGCCAAATTAGCTGAGATAAATGAAATGATGGAAGGTTCACTAAACCTTGCATCGCAGCAACCGGAGAGGGAAATGGTTCATATAGTGCACAACTTTACTGAGGATTTGAGTTACTCTCTGTCACCACCCCAGTTCGAACCTGAGCAAACAACATCAAACCTTTGCTTGAGCTTGAAGAAAAGCCATCACAGGACAACTTCTACATCAACTTCATGGAGTCTTCTCCCTCTGAAGTCAATTACCGTTATTTCCCCTCCTTCTCTGTGCAATACCCAGAAAATGAGGATAGTTACATCCTCAAAAATGAAGAGGAGGAAATGCTCGCTCCCGCCAGAACATCCAAACAAAACACCAATATTAACTTCAAGGAGCCATCTCCCTCTGAAGTTGAAATCAATCGGGCCTCTTCCTATGAGCCTCTTCAAAAAGATGAGGATATATACGTCCTCAAATTTGAGGAGGGGGAGCCATCCAAGTTTGATCCTAGTACCAAGGGTCATCCATTGAAAAATCTGGGCCTTTCTCCAATGAAAAATAATGACCACCCAACCCACCCATTGAAGCCCACTTCCACCTTCATTTTCGTTCCAGGGGAGGAAATTTACATCCTCGACTCTGAGCAAGCACCACCACTACCATCTTGCATCCATACGGCTAAACAACAGAAGGAGAATGTTTACATTCTCCAATTTGAGGAAGCACTACAACCATCAGCCGGTTTTCAATACAATATTAATGGCAGCAAACACCTCCTTCAAAACCAGGTTTTGTGGAGTTTGTCTTTTCCTACTGTATTTGTTGCCGTAATACTTTGTTTTGATCCAGGTGGTTCGGCCCTACTTATTGCCAAATTCCTATTCTCGGTGCTACCATTGTCAACTTTCATTTATGATCCGGGATAATGACGAACATGCGTCTAGCTAGAGACGTTAAACCCGGGCAGCTTAGTGGGAGGCAACCCACTATCTATCTTTTCTCTTTCCTTTTATTTAATGTTGTTTTCTTTTTTGTACTATATTACCCTTTTATATGTTATAATAAAATGTAGGTTTTACTTGAGTTCTTCTGGCTGTGTAGAATATTCTTTACAGGTACATTTCATGACATTCCACAGCTGCACTCAAGTGTGGGGGAGCTCTACACACTCTACGAAATTTGGGGAGTACACTCTTTCCTTTATTAATGGCATGCCCTGTTAATTTAATTCCATCTACGCAATGAGGGCATTGCTTGAGCTTAAGTGTGGGGGAAGAACCCTTTTTAGGGCATTTTGTGCTTAAAATGTTTAAATCTCTCTGCTTATCTTGCATGTGTTCAAAAATTAAAATTATGGACCCTGCTAATTTAGGTTGTTCTCTTTAAAAACAAATACTGTTATGAATTGTGGGATAAAGGAGTACAAAAATTTGATTACTTTTGAGGAGCATTTTTATGCGGTGTGACCAAATAATCTGCAATGGTTGGATTTTTTTTGCTCAGGGTTTCTTTCTTTCCTCTCTCTTAGGGATTGCTAAGGGGTGCCTCTCTGTTAAAAAAAAAGAGAAAATAAAAAATAATAAGGGACTTGCCAGACACCATTGGTAACCAACAAAAGAGAGTTGAGTGTTCTTAAATACAAAGGCGTGATGCCTACATTTTATCTTCTCATCCCTTATGCAAAAGTGAAACAAATGCATAAATCTATTTTTCCTTTTGTTTTCTCCTCAATGCCCATTCTTGAGAGAAGTTGGCCATGGTAAAAGTTCTCAGAGTCACCTAAACAAAGTAGCATTGAAGTACCTTAGATCATACCCCGAAACTCTAATTTTATTTTACCTTGAGCACATCTATGCCACCAGTAGTTGATGGATCACACTCCTCAAAAAGTTAAAGATCATGAATTGTTCACCTCTTTATCCTACCCTTCATAATAATATTTGTTAGTATTAAGCATTCCCTACTTACTTGGGTACATGGTTTTGCTTGAGGACAAGCAAAAAGATAAGTGTGGGGGTGTGATAAGTGTCCAAATGAGCATGTTTTATAGGTGTATTTCATATATTATATTAGCACTTCTCTTGTTCATTTCTCCACTTTGGTTAGTTTTCCTCTAGTTATGTTTTATTGATTATCTCACAAATTTATTGGTTAAACATGAGGAAAACCAGGCTAGGATCAAAGTACACAAAGAGACGAACGCGTAGGCGAAAACGGGGATCAAATCGGAGCTAAAACGAACATTTTAGAGGCAAAAGACTCTTGGTCCGGACTAGTGTCCGAACCACCTGGTCCGGACCAACACATGCCAGCGCGCTAATTTGGAAATCGACATGGTCCGCACCACACTGGTCCGGACGGTGGTCCGGACATGTCGATCTGGACAGCTTTCAGAGCATGTCGATGGGTGTGAATTGGTATATTAATATATATATCAATTCACACCGACACCCCCTTCAATTCTACCCCATTTTCACTATAAATAAACCTATAACCCCCCATTAAATCATATCTCATTCCACCCCAAACTTATGCCATTTTTCTTCCACAAAAATCACCATTTTCTCTCCACAAAAATCATACAACTCAACTACATAATCTCCTATAATCCTCACTTCATCTCATCCCGTAAATCATTCCATTTTCCATACCGTTGTTCTGTCCAACCTCTGTCCAAATATTAGCAGTTATTAAAGGAGCTAAATTAATTATCTTTCCCAGATGATTTCTTTTACTTCTTATTCTGTCTTTTTAATTATGTTGGGCTAAGAGGATCTACTCCGGGTGAAGGTGTAATTATAGTTTGTATAATTATGTAATCTATATTTTTACCGGTTTAATTAAATAAAGTTTGTTACGATTAAAGTTTATCTCTCACCTTTTTAATAAATTTCATGAATTTATTAAAATGCTCTACAAAGTCTATTTTGATCAGATCAGTGATAAATAGACAGGTTAATTAATCGATAAATCTGTGGAAAACTTATTTTGATTAAATAAGTTAGTAATTTCAGATGCAAAATATAATTCCTCACTCTTAATCTGTTTACATGTGTTTTGCTCAATCTGGAGCAGATTGAGCATTTTCTGGTAAACGAATCTTTCAAGTCTAGGATTTAGTCTTAAAAGATAATAACAGGAATTTTTGCCAAACTATTATAATTAACCGGTAGAGTTAGCATAATTAGTCAGATTATATAAACCTGATCCCGGAGTCCCGTTTAATATTATCAATCCACTCAGTTAATTTAATCTGTTGTTTAATTTTATAAAAACAAGTCAATTATTCCCCCCTTTTATGTGACAAGCTTAGGTTCTATTTTATTTCATTATAAGTCCCACGGTTTGACCCCGGCCGCTTCTGTTTTCTATACTACTGCGACCGGGTTTTGTTTGCAGCCCGAAGGATATTTGAGTTATTAATTTCTTTCTTAATTGTCTAAATACACCAGTTCCAACCCCTCTCATTTTCAGTCTGCACTTAGCGTTCCATACTGGTTCATCCCATCAGTACATAGCCCAAGCCTCAAATTCTTATCTTCACCCCCGAAATGTTCTTTGAGCCGTCTGTTGATGTTTCTTCACTAAGGTCCATCTGCTTGATGTATTAACATCTCATCACTCTTTCTACCCTCTGCGTGCTATCGTAAGTTCTTTGCATCTTTTGGATTCGCAAACAACCGTTTGAATCTAGGTATGATCGGCAAGTACCATAACTGTTTAGCTGGAGGCATTTTTTTCTGAATGGAGGAGTCACCATCCTTATGCTTACAGACGACAGCTCGGACTCCCGATAGTGCGGCGGCGATGACGGAGGGCGGTGGCGACGGTGGAGAGGAGGGAGGGGAGGGGATTCGCAGTAGCGAGTAGGAGAGCGTTCGGCGTTTTTGTTTTGTTTTACAAAACGTGTTATGTCTGTGTGGGGTAAGGTAGTTTAAAAGAGCACCTATTTCAGCGGTTGCTATCTAAGTTCCGCTAAAATAGGTCCTCGAAATTAAAAAAAATAGAAAGGACCTATTTCGGCAGTACATTGCTAGAAACTGCCGAAATAGGTACTCAAATAAAAAAAAGGAGAAATATATCATTCACCTATTTCGATGGTTGGTGGCTAAAAACTGCCGAAATATCCTTTTTATCTTTTTAATAATTTACGAGGACCTATTTCGGCAGTTTTTAGCTAGGAAACGGTGAATTAGATCCCCGACGGTTTTAGAAAGCAGTTTATTGTTGCGGTTGTTTTACAACCGCCGAAATATGGGCGTTGAAACAAACCATTTTTGTACTAGTAGTACTTTCAAAAAAGAAATGCATGCAAATGCATAGTAAACATGTCAAATAGCTTATAAACACTTAAGGAATCATAACCCCGCAAACAGAGGTCACAACAGAGGTCAAACAAACATTTCAGCCAAAGTTAGAGAGGTTTCTGAAGATGGGTTCGAACATGGAAGTCCGGACGCATGCCGAGACTTCAAAACATATATGTCCAGACAAAGTCTAAAGAAAATTCCTTATGCGGTCCGAACTGGTGTCCGGGCTTTGAAGTTCGGACACAAGTCGAGACTTCAAACCTATATTCATCCTCGCATGCCGTCCTCGCATGCAAGTTCGGACGGAAGTTTGAACATAGTTCAAAGCATGAAAAACAGAAGGCATCCTACAATCTGTCTGAACATTCATGTCCGGAATGATGTTCATACACGTTGAAAACTGCCAAAATTAGAAGCAGAAAACATAATTTTTGCCCACCAAATCACTGTATAGCAAAGTAATTTGAAAAAACAATCACCACGGGGATTTTATAGAGGAAAACAGTGGCATAAAAAAACTCAGAACCATCAACGAATCAGTGGAAACCACAAATCAAACAAAGAATCAAAATCCGTAAACTCGCCCCTTAGGTGAACACACCCATACCGAATCTATCTACCACCTATCTCGAATTGGGGACTTGCAAGAACTCTACCGAATTCACACCGCACACAGCAAACCATTCCAGAATCCAATGAAAAAACTGATCAAAATCAACCAAGGGTCAAAACCAAAATCAGAAACAGAGGGGAAACAAAACGAAGAACAAACACATAACAAACCCACAATCTCAAACCTGAATTACGACGGACTGGAAGACCGGAACCCACACGCTGATCCACACAAACGATCGAACACCGGAAGCAGAAGAGTAAAGGGAGAAGGAAGAACAGGAGAAAGTGAATAGAGGAAGTCAGAAAGATGAACGAGGAAAAAGAACGAGAATCGGGAAAATCCTTTCCTATCCCTTACTAATTACCGGACTCAATAAATTACGGCTTTTCCCCTCCTCATCTCCTGACTAACTCATCCCTCAAATGAGATAAACTCTCAATAACATAAGGTTAGAAATAAAATAACATTCCTTTTGCAAACCTGAAACAAAACGGAAAAAATAGGGTATAACACAAACTCTGTCTAACCAATCTCATCACAAACTCTAAAGATTAAGTAACTCTCGTTGTAATCTTGAATGAGTTTCATTCACTATAAACTCTAGTACTTCTCTCTCTATGATATGGGAATTGTGTATTTGAAATGATACAACAACAAGCTTAAATACTCATCTTAGTTAGACATGTATTATATGTTAAGGTCATAACAGAGACAGGACTACGCTCTCCTCGATATTCGGATCTTCTTCAGTAGCCTTGGTCAACCGAAGGTCTGTTTGAACGTGGGTAACTGCTCCACTCACATTCTTCACTTTGGCACATATTTTCCCGCTCGATAGATAGAGTACGGTTGATAGCCAGACTCTCTCTATCTCGATGCTTCTTCTTCAGCATCTATAGTCAGGCTCCTGCTAGCATCCAAACGTTGGCATTCTTCAGCAAAACCTCGACATCTTCAAGAATCAACATCCCCCCTTTTTGCTGATGATACCAAAACCTGTTGCATGAATCCCGTAGGTAGAGTCTGTTTGAAATCAAGAGCCAAATACACATAAAGACAAAGATGGAAGCACCATTATAATAGTCTGATTCCCCCTTAATTCGACATTCCTCTTAAGTATTATGTTCCCCATTGATCTAAGTATATCATTTTATGAGATAATAATGTAAAAGCATAGTAAAGTTAAACAATGAAATGACAAAAATTAGCTTGCATGACTTGCATGCAAGGCAAGTGTCTCCCTGTGCCGGTCATGGTTTCCTACCAAACTTGGAATAAACCTGTCTAAACCATGTGCGGGATTCACAGCTTTCACCCTTTTTGACATCATCGGGTAGTAGGAAAGACAAAACCAACATAAAAAAAACCATAACAAGCAACTCAGTAGCCAAACATAGTCTACAACAATTTGAGGCATAACTATTAGGATTTTAGGATGAAAACGAATAATACTTGCATTGAGAATTACTCTGTTGAAAGTACAGAGAAGATGAAGAATGATTTTCTGTACAGAGAACTCTGAGTATCGAATCAAGAAGAGGATAGAAAGAAAGCGGGTAAGTGGACGGGGGCGACCGGTTCTGTAAAGAACCGGGTTGGCTCAAAATGCAATAGTATAAAACCTAATACACTCTAAAAACATACATAGGTAAGTCCTAACATACAAACTATGTGTAACCAGACTTAGAGAATGTAGGAAGAAGTGTATATGGTCTAATACCCCCCTCAAAAGATGCAAGGGTTGCATTGCTGAAGCTGTATCTTTTGATTCCGCCATTAACCTGTGTTATCCATAATCATTTTGTTCCTGCAAGCCCAGAGTGTTAAATGCATTGTAATAATTCTTACCTGGTAGCGACTTTGTCATGACATCAGCAAGTTGATGTCTGCTGGGTACATATTGTACATGTATGAGACCCTCCTGCAGTTTCTCACGAACAAAATGACAGTCTAATTCAATGTGTTTTGTTCGTTCGTGGGAAACAGGGTTCTTTGCTATATGTATGGCTGCTAAATTGTCGCATTTCAGGGGTATTGGGGTGATGCTTTGAACCCCCATTTAAGCTAGTAACCTGCTTAACCAACTCAGCTCACTAGTAACTTGTCTCATTGCTCTATATTCTGCCTCAGCAGAAGACAGAGCAATCGAGACTTGTTTCTTAGATTTCCAACTAAGAGGGCAACCTCCTAGTAAGATGTAGTATCCAGATATCGATTTTCTCGTGATTGGGCACGATGCCCAATCCGAGTCACAATAAGCTACGAGATCAAGATCCTTTTTATTATTAAACAACAGCCCGAAACCTAGAGTACCCTTTATGTAGGATAAGGTATGGTAAGCTGCCTTTAGGTGATCCGTTGTTGGGGATTGAAGAAATTGACTAAGGAACTGGACAGCAAAAGAAATTCGGGTCTAGTGTTTGTTAGGAAGTTTAATTTTCCAACAAGACATCTATATATGGTGGGATTTTCCAGCTTAGTGCCTGAGTCCTTGGTAAGTTTTAGGTTCAAGGGGAGTGGAGCAACAGATGCTTTGCATTGTTCCATCCCGAAGTCCTTGATTATATGCTTGGTATATTTTTGTTGTGACATGATTAACCCATGATCAGTTTGAAGAAACTCCATTCCAAGGAAAAAACTTAGTCTACCCAAGTCCTTTATTTTAAATTCCTTGTCAAGTTGCTTTTTCAAGAAATTTATCTCCTTTTGATTGTTGCTCACCATGAGAATATCATCTACATAAATGCCTAAGAAAATGGTGCTATTTCCTTTTTGCTTAACAAAAAGAGAGTAATCATTTTGAGAATGATGGAAGCCTAGATTTGTTAGGAAATTGGTGAGTTTTTCGTACCATTGTCGAGAGGCTTGTTTGAGTCCATAGAGAGACTTGTGTAATTTGCATACCTTGTTCCCCCCATGAACTTTAAGCCCCTCAGGTATGGTCATGTAGACATCCTCATGGAGATCTCCATGAAGGAAAGCATTATTTACGTCTAGTTGATCTAGAATCCACCCCTTTTTGATAGCAATTATGATGAGGGCATGGATGGTGGTGAGTTTAACAACAGGAGGGAAGGTCTCTTCATAGTCAAGACCATGTTTTTGACTGAAACCTCTGACTACAAGTCTAGCTTTAAATCTCTCAAGGCTACCATCAGCTTTTAGCTTTGTCTTATAGACCCATTTGCAACTGATTGGTCTCTTTCCTTTTGGGAGGTCAACTATTGACCATGTGTTATTTGCCTTAAGAGCTTCAAATTCCTGGGTCATAGCTTCTACCCATCTTGGGTCCTTACTAGCAGATTTGTAATTGGGTGGTTCTTCTAAGTTGTGGATTCAGTCAAGGAAAATGCTGGTGTTTTGACCAAGGGAGCAAGAGAGGATAAAATGTTTTGGGATATGATCTATGAGGCTATTGAGAATACCCTTGGCAGAATCGCTTGGATTTCCTTGATCGATTCTAGCACTTAGAATAGCTGAAAAAGCATCCTAGTGGTTTAAGGAAGTAGAACAGATGTAATCATCATACCTCGAGGGAGGCTTGTGAGTTCGTGTGGACCTTCTAAGTTCAGGAAAATTTCCTCCAGAAGATTGGTCTTGAGTTTGGGTCTGGTCTGGAGTGTCTATAATGGTTGTGTTAGGGTCTGAAGATTCAATGAGAGGAAATTCATCTTGAGCAGGGAGTTGTTCTGAAACTATGCCCCTTACTGTTTCACGAACATTGTTAGTATTTTCTATGATCTCTATATCCGGAGTTATGTGGTGATTGGTAGGATAAAGATCTAGATCTTGCTGTCTTGGTTTAGGGTGTGTTTCCACTCACTATTTCTTAATGGAAAGATGTCCTCAAAAAAAGTTATATCACGGCTGACCCTAACAATGTTATCCTCTAGAGACAACACTTTATATCCCTTTGTATTTTTACAGTCCCTACGGTAAATGCTTGTATAGGCTCTAGAGTCTAATTTTCCTTTGTTTGGGTTTATGTTTGTGATGTAGCACAAGCAACCGAAAGTTTTCATGTCATTGTAGGAAGGTTTGATGCCGTATAATTTCTCAAATGGAGTAAGATTTTTAATGGCTTTGCTTGGAATCCTATTTATGATATAGGCTGCGTGCTCAGCACAATAGCCCCAGAATTTTGAATCAAGGCCAGACTGGAAAAGAAGAGCCCGAGTTACTTCCATGATGTGACGTTGTTTCCTCTCAACAACCCCATTCTGTTGGGGAGTGTGAGGACAACTTGTCTGATGAATAATCCCCTTTTTCTTAAAGAATTCAACCCCTTCTAAAGACTTCCCAAGTTCTTTTGCATTATCACTTCTTAAAGTTTTAACTGACTTATCTGTTTGTCTTTCTACAAGAGTGATAAAATCTTTTATCTATTGTAAACCTTCAGATTTCAACTTAAGAAGTTTAATCCAAATAGCCCTAGTGAAATCATCAACTAGAGTTAGGAAGTATTTTTGTCCATCTGTGGTTTCAATCCTCATAGGCCCACCGATATCCACATGTAGCATTTCAAAAGGTTGAGTAGTTCTAATAGCTGAAGAAGGGAACTTTTGTCTTATTCCTTTAGCTTTAAAACAAACAGAACAAGGGAGAACTACAAAACTGGAATGAGTAAGGTTTTTGGTAGCAATCTCGGTAATTTTACACATCTTTGAAATGGGGATATGCCCCAGTCTATTATGCCACAAGGCTAGGGATTTGTTTTGATCTATAACAGCCATACTACAATTGCTCATACAATTCACAGAAGCAACTCTTTTCTCAGAAACATAGTCACTCAAAACAAAAACATCCAAGAAATATAAACCAGCAACTTGCTTTCCAATTTTCTGGGAGACATTTCTCTCAGAATCCTGCAGAAAACAAGAATTCCCACAGAAAACAATCTCAACCTTCAGAGACTCTATCAACCTAGTCAGAGAGACAATATTGAACTTAAAAACAGGCACACACATTATATTTTCCAAGCATTTAATTTTATTAACGAATAAATCAGCAGTAGATTCAACTCTTTCCTTGTGACCATCCGGAAGAGTTATTTCCTTCTTCCCATTCAGAGACTCAAAATTTGACAGTAAGAGCAGTTTCCACTAATATGTTCTGTCCCACCCGAATCAATTATCCAAGATTTTTCCAATTGCATAAAGATCCCATTTCGGTTTAAATTTAAGCAAGGAAGAAAGCTAATGGTTGGAGGAGATTTACCTGAGAAATCACCGAAAGTCTTGTGACTGCTATCTCCTTTGTGTTGTTGGAGATAGTTCACCAGTTGACTTAATTGATCGGTAGTAAAGCCTCTTACAGGAGATTGAGTGATTTCTTCGGTGATTGAGGATTTCTTCTCCTCGTCGATTGCTGATCCGGCATGAATTTCTCGGTTCCGTCTACTGTCTTCTCCAGGAAAGCCTATAAGCCACCAGCATTCTTGCTCAGAGTGCCCAATCTTGCCGCAGTTTGTACACTTCGTCGAATCTCTCTTTCCCCCGGTTGTCGGTTTGTTGAAATTTCTTCTCGTCGTGGATTTAGGGTTTCCTGGGTTCGGTGAGGATTTCTATTTTGTTGGAGAGGAGAAATTGTTGCCTTTAGCGAGTAAGGATACGGTCTGCTCTTCTGTATCTTTAGATTGTGGAGCTTCTCTTTGCTCCTCCTCTTGGATAATCATACCGTAGGCCTCCTCAAGCGTTGGAATGTCCTTGGTGGTGAGAATTTGACCACGAATATGGGTATATGACCTATTTAAGCCCATGAGAAAATGGATAAGTTCCTCTTTCTCTCTTTGCTTCCTCTGTGTTTCTGTCGATTTGCAGTTCGAACAACACGAACAAGTCTCGATTGGGAGAGCGAGATCGAATTCTGCCCACGTCTCCTTCATCTTCATGAAGTAATCGGTAACACTGTCTTGACCTTGCTTCAAATTGGAGAACTGAGCTTTGATATTATGTAGAGTAGTCAGATTCTTTTTCTCGAATCTGCGACAAAGCCAGTCCGAAAGATCTTTAGGGTTTTCTGTAAACATGACACTTCTGCCAATATTCGGAGCCAAGGAGGAAATAATTCACGAAGCAACCAAAGAACTTGCTCTCTCCCAAGCCGCAAGCCGCGTCGCATCTTGATCATTTGGGCGTTTAAGGGTTCCATCGATAAACCCTAGTTTATTCTTAGCCTTGAGAACATGACGGACATTCCATTTCCAGGAGAGAAAACGTTCTCCAGAAAACTTCGGCCCCAAAGGTTGTCCAGGCTGCTCCGTTGCGTGGACGTACAATGGATCCGTCTGGTCGATTGTCGTCGAAGCATTCGCCGGCCCTTTCTCTGCATTTTCGTTACTCATGATTCCTCTTAGTGCAGCACTTCGCGCTCTGATACCATATTAGGATTTTAGGATGAAAACGAATAATACTTGCATTGAGAATTACTCTGTTGAAAGTACAGAGAAGATGAAGAACGAGTTTCTGTACAGAGAACTCTGAGTATCGAATCAAGAAGAGGATAGAAAGAAAGCGGGTAAGTGGACGAGGGCAACCGGTTCTGTAAAGAACCGGGTTGGCTCAAAATACAATAGTATAAAACCTAATACACTCTAAAAACGTACAAAGGTAAGTCCTAACATACAAACTATGTGTAACCAGACTTAGAGAATGTAGAAAGAAGTGTATATGGTCTAATAATAACACACCGCCGAAAACAAAAGGAACAATAGGCTAGAAAAGGCCTAAAGTAAGCTAGGGATGGGAGGTTTATGGTTAAGGATTCCAACGACCTTTTGCACCACCGTAGCAAGACTCTCGTCATCTAGAAAGACCTTTGGTAGTACAGGTTTCATGATTTCTTATAGGAAGGAGTCAAGGCGCATCAGGATGAGCTTGCATTGCTCTGTCTGCTTGGTAATCCCTATTCAATACGATTCATGCCGAAGAGAAGTTCTTCCAGTTGAGAAGTTGGAATAGGGGGAGTCTGGGAAGGTTCATCTTTTTCACGGTCAACATAATCTCGCTTCAGAGACGCGATGTTTTTGTAGAGTTTGGATCCAAGGGTATTGAGCTTGTCATGTTACTAAGGGACTCCGAGATCAACTACAAAAACAGTTAGTAGAATTTTGGGATTCAAAAGACAAAACCTAGTGCGTGAGTTTTCTTGCTAATGGAGTGAGCAAGATGATGAATTATAAGACCAGGGAGGTTGAGCGTACGTTTGGTAGCAGTACATAACATTATAGCAAGATCTAAGACGCTTGCCGAATTCTTGTGCTCCTTATATGGAAGTAGGATCTTGGCGAGCAGAATATGTAACACTTAGTGGAATTAGGCGAAGTAGGTGCTGGGTACCGAAGTCCTAATCTTAGCCCGCGGGGCAAAGTATAGATAAATTTTCCCCTGCGAGACTCTGTCGATCCTCGGGGCATCACATTTTGAGTAGAACATCAGCCTAACATCCTTTACTCCCAGAATCTCAGCGAGTTTAGCAGGAATGAAGTGAATGATTTTTCTTTGGCCTTTAACATCAACATGACCGTTTCTTATATCTAGTGAATTCAAGAACTTAACAGAGAGGTTTATGCCATTGTGGAGGTGTCAAAAATAGGTGAAGCCAGCCTTGATATGTGAGGTCAGCAACTGTACCCAACCCAACCTGATCAAGTCATTCTAGATCCAACAACTTCCCTTTCACAATATTACAGAACTTTGCCTTGTCGCCAGAGGGAAGATCGTAAGAGTTGAGAAGAATATCGATTGACCCTTGTTTCAGATGACCACCTAGAGCTGCAAGACTCCGTTTTTAGAAGTGGTGGTTGGAGTGATAGGGTCGTGCTGGCTATCCTTTGTGGAGGAGATAGTACCGCTCTATTTAGCACTTCACTAGGATCAAAATCCTGTTCAAGCTTAAAGGATCCATAAATTTTGTTAGGGGAGGCTAAATTTTTTTTTTTTTTTTACACTAACATCCTTTAAAACATTATATTATTTTGTATTTTTTCAAAAATTTATAATAGTATTTTATAAATTTGGGGCTCGAACCCTCTAGCCCCTCTTCATCCGCCCCCGGTCATAAGAGGCTATTGGTTCGGTGGTCGTCTGTTCACGAGCTTCTTTCGAGGGCACAGTCAATGCATGAGTCCAGTGGAGACGGTGCCAGGGAGTGAATTTGTAGGTTGAAGAGAGGAGTCGATTGGAAGGGGGTTGTTTGAGTGAGTAACAAGGGATGTGGGTTGTTCAACGGAAACGGTGGGGTTTGAGCGTGCCGTGCTGATGACTGGTAAAGGCAAATGTCTCGAGAGGTGCTATAGAGGATTGGATTCTTGCTAGTCTAAGTCAGCATTTTGATGCTGCCGAGATTGGAGAATTGGCCAGGAGTTTGTGCATTCTCGTAGTTTCAATTCGTGCTGGAAAGGTTATAAAATAGGGAAAATCAATGTACCCCATTTCTTCCAGGGGAAATCTGATTGTTGCTCTGTTTCCTTCATCCGATCTGCGGGTTTCATTTGTGGGAGATGATGAGGAAATAGAGAGAATTGCTACTTTGAGCAGGATCCCCGAGTGTCAATAGTTATCATTGAAGGAGTTCCAGATGACAAATCTTGGAAGTCTTTTCTAATTAGGACCATTTGTGTTGAGATAAGAGTAGCTTGACTACAAAGGTGCCGACTGAGAACTTATACATGTTTCAAGCAATGAGACTCTGTTTATATATATATAATCAATTTTTGCACAACAATCTCTTACTCGTGTACAGACCAACTTTGTCTAACCAATCTCCCTCACAAACTCTAAAGATCTATTGTAGCTGCTCCAGTCACGATCTTCACTTGTGGTGCTCATTTTTTCCGCTTGATAGAGAGTCTGGTTGACAACCATACTCTCTTTTTCTCGATGCTTATTCTTTAGCATCTGTAGTTAAGCCCCCGCTGGTATCGAAACAATGACATTCTTCAACCAAACCTCAGCATCTCCAAGTGTCAACGCGGTTGTATGTGCATCCTAGAAGCACTTCCAAGTGTTGCACATTCTAAGGAACTAGAGGCAGGCGGAAAAACAGGAACCTACTCTTCATTGACAAACTGAGCAGACGGATAATCAACGAGGATTTCTCGAGATTCATAAGGCCGCTAAGAGATTCTAGAGGATTGTTTTAGCCAAAAAACCACCTGAAAATAGTAGACTTTCCTTCACACTAGGAAGGTTACATCAATTCTTGGAAGCAGAATTTTTGCTAGGAGAGTAAAATATGAAGCAAAGCACGGTAGCAGAGAATGTATATGGAACAACCATCCGGAGTTTTCCCTGTTGATCAGTAACCACCACTCCGCGAAAAGAGAAGCTAACGCAGGCAGGGGAATGACATGGGAAGCAATAAGGCAAGGGATGAGGACCAGAGTACAAACTAGGGAGGATAAATGTCAGGTTAGTTGGTCATTGGAAAGTGTGTACATACAAATAATAAAACATCGTGTGATGCTTCGCATCTAGAGATGAGGAGGGAAAGATAACTAGAGCAGAGCTTTCAAGATTATAATCTCTATTAGTACATCTTTTATTGAGTCAAGCATTCTCTGCCTAACTAAGCCAATAGCTCCACACGGGAGAGTGAAGGTAAAGGTCAAAGGGGGATGGCAACAAGCCTAAAAGTGGGGAGATAGAGCACAGAGGAAGGAGTAAATATAAGATGGCGTATCCGTGGAGATTAAAGTTGATACAATGGTGGCGCACCTTTCAAGTTCCCAAGGCATTGTGTGGAGCATTCTTGTCTCATTGAATGGTTTTCCTCATCAAGGTTTGGGGGTTAGAGGAGGTGGCTGGATCGGAGTCCGTATATTGGGGCACGAGTAGTAAATTTTAGGGATGTCAATGGGTCGGGTTCAGGTCGGGTGGAGCGTCACCCACACCCATCACTCGATTTTCACCCCTCCACCTGTCACTTAACCCGTCATCCGTTAACTTCGCCCGTCCACTATTACCTGTAGCTGATTGGTGTGGATCTAATCATAAACTGGTGAAAACATTTCTTGTATATTTTAAAATGTGTAGAAAATATTAACGGTTTAATTGTATATTTATAGTGATTTTTAGGACTAAGAATAGTTCATTAGATGCTTTCATTGGTGTGAGTGTAACTCGTTGAAAATTCTAGGATAGTTATGATTTTGTAAAAAACTATAGGGTAAAACTATAAACATGTGATGAATACGGTAATAAATGGGTAATAGATGAAAAAACATCACTCATCACCCAATCCGACCCATTACCAAATTCACTATCACCCATTTTCACTCATTTTTATTGGGTTTTGATCTATTTATTTGGATCATGTGAACTGGGTGTAGTGGTCCTGCACTTGATATTGCCATCCCTAGGCACTATGCTTACTAACACCCTCGAGCCATTTGGATTGAGGAGTGGGGATGGTTGTGATCGTCTGGAAATTAGGATGTGGCGCCTAGTTCTATTACGCTCGTTTTTATGCCCAACAACTCCCAAGTTATCAACTTTATGAAACCATGCCAAATTTTTCTGGATATTGACGGTTCAATAGAATTGGGCCACTCCCCTGGGATATGTGATAGGAACTTAAGAAGATTTAATTGATAGAATAGTGTTTACGAAGAATTGATAGAACTTAGAAAGATTGGGGTAACCTTCCTACCCATAAATCCTCAAAGAGGCCTACAACATCCCGTGTCTCGATGCCCTTTCTTACAACCTTTCTAACCCCTTAAATAGCGATTTACTTACCATAATAATAGCTACCTCAAACAGTCTACTTTCTCTAACAATAAAAGAAATACATTAACTATAATACTAACTACATCTAAACAGTCAAATTTCCCTAACCCTAAGTAAGACATTAACTATAATACTAACTACATCTAAACAACCAACTTTCCTAAACCATAAAAGCAAGCCATTAACTTTGTTAACACTTTCCTAACTGATTATTTCCTTCTCCTCATGTGAACATTGTATAGTCCTAACATCACTACCCTACTTAATGGTGGCCACGGGTCCGGTTCCACCGGTTTCGGTTCCGGTTCCATCGGTTCCGGTTCCGGAAAATGTGTATTCGTATTCAGAACCGGTCTGGGCGGTTCCGGTTCCGGTTCCGGTTCTGAAATCTGGATTCGCTTCGGATTCGGTCAAAAAACCGGTTCCGGTTCTGGTTCCGGTTCTGATCGGTTCCAACCGGTTCCGGAGCGGTTCCGGAAAGATTTGATCGGCTCCAGTTGCTTCATTTAGCTCTGATTTGAGATCCGTTTGAGCGCACACGTTGCTCTTTTCATCCACTTTACTCCTAGATAGGTTATTCTTCAAGTTTATAATCTTAAATGTGTAAGAAACAAAGACTTAGGAATTTTTATTGAATTTACAAAAAATAAGGAACAAAGAGAATTTTATTAATGATTCACTGCCTCATTAAAACCTTATTAAGTAAAAACCCATTGGGAAACCCTAATAAGGAAAAAAGTACATCTACTAAGAGGTACATGATTTCAATTTGCAAGTCTTAAAAAAAAAAGATTACATGGAAATAAAGTAATACTAAATTACAAATACATTCTAAAATATTACAAGATAGAAGTCCTAAGTGGTGTTATCTCCATTCCTCTCATACCAATCATCATGTTGGCCTTCATATTGCAATGCGTGTGCTTGGGATCTAACGGCTATTTACTTCAGGGGAGCGCGCGCCCGAGACCCAAAATGACGTCGTTTTTGCCCGATTCCAACGGTAACTTCAACCGATTACGGGGCGGTTCCGGTTCCGGTTCCACCGGTTCCGAATCCGATGACGGTTCCAGGCGGTTCCAAGCGGTTCCGATTCCGGTTCTGGGCCCGGTTCGGGCCCGAATCTCAAAACATGTATTCGTATTTGGAACCGGCTGAGGCGGTTCGGTTCCGGGTCCGGTTCCCATCGGTTCCCGGCCGGTTCCGGTTCCAATCTGTTCCGGGTAGAACCGCCGGTTCCGGGTAGAACCGGACCCGATGGCCACCATTAACCCTACTGCACATCCACCATGTCCTTAAGGTGGAAAAAAGGAAATTGTTATTGAATAATGGCCAGTTATTCCCATGTCGCATCAGTCTCTAAACTGTCCTGCCAAAGAATAAGAGCCTATTGAAGCTGTATGACTTGCTACCTAACAAACCAAACCGATACACAGTACATACCAGTTTGAAGAAAATAAACCGGTTTAGGCCTATTTAAATAGTAATAACCGGTTTTGGAGTGTGACGAGAAAATTAGAGCTGTCGAAGTACTACTAGAGCTGAAGCCATTCTCAGGTACTATGCAAATATTCCATATTTTATTTTTCTTTTCCTACATCCTTCTCTTTCCCTTCAGTCAATCAAGCTAGCTAGGAGAGATTGGATTCCAGCACTGGAAAATACTAACCTGTTGAGAAGCGCTAGAAGAACAACGGGGAGAATTGGGAGAAAAAACAGAGTTAGGGATAAAGCGATTCTCATGTGCGTTGAAATTTTTCTTCACTCTCTCCTAATCAAGACCACATTCATAGTAATTGGAACTTTTGAATCCTCCAACTTGTATTCCTTCGTCGTCACTTTGATTTTTTATTATTTTATCCTAACACAAACTCATACTCTGAGTCAGTTGTTTCCGTCAACTAATCTTTGACTTTCTTCCCTGGTTGGTTCAATTGATCTAGCTTCCTCATAACTAAATGATGAGGGTTTCTTGGGGTCACAAAGCAGTACTGCAGAGGTGTATATCGTGAGTGGTTAGAACTGGTGTAATTAAAACAATTGAAAGAAATTAATACTCAAAATATCCGTCGGGCTGCAAATAAAACCCGTCGCAGTAGTATAGTAAGACAGAAGCGGCCGGGGTCAAACGTGGGACTTATAGTGAAATAAAGTAGTACCTAAGCTTGTCACAAAAGGGGGAGTTAATTGACTTGTTTTTGAAAAAGTAAACTAGCAGATAAGATAACTGAGTGAAGATAAATTAAGTGGAACTCCGGGTTCAGGTTTATATAATCTGATTAATTATGCTATCTCTACCGGTTTAATATAATAGTTTGGCAAGATTCCTGTTATTATCTTAAGGTCCGATGAAAACTCGTAAGAACTCGTTTACCAGAAAATGCAAGGTCCGATGAAAACTCAAGCAAGCACTAGTAAACGGCAGTTAAGTGTGAGGAATTTTATTCTTGCAACTGAGTACTAACTTGTCCGATGAAAACAAGTTTCCTACAGTTTTACGACTTAATTAACCTATCTGTTTGTCACCGATCAAATTAAAAACAAATTTAGGAGGGCTTTTTAATAAATCGATGAAATTTATTAAAAAGGGAGAGAGATAAACTTTAATCGTAACAAACTGAATTTATTTTAACCGGTAGAAATATAGATTACACAACTAAACAAACCATAATTAAACCTTCGCCCGGAGTAAATCCTCCTTAGCCTGACATATTAACTGGTAATAAGTCAGGCAGAGGTTGAATGTAATAATAATACGGAGGTGTGGATGGTGAATGGAGAAATGAAGAGAACGAAGAGTGGAGCGTGTACGTAGGATATTGTATGTGGAATGAATGATTTGGAGTGTTGAGTTCTGGGGATCGAATGTGTGTTGTGGTGTACGGGAGAGAATGAATGGAAGCGAATGGTATAATGTGGTGAGCGATGGTCTGTTTTCTGGTTAATCTTCGTACGTGGTTTAAGGTTGAAGGTGCTGGGTTTATATAGAGGAAGAGGATAAGGTTAGAGGCAGATCTGGAGTGGAAGAAGATTGATTGCAGATTGATTGCACATTGATTGCAGACAGAGCTGGAGACAGACGCGTGAGGGAATTAAGGTAGGTGCCGCCTGATATTAATGGAGAAGCAGTTCGACATGTCTATGGCTCCGCAAAGGAAGAAGCAGTTGGGGAAGAAGAAAACTGTCACGCATCTGAATTTACATGCGTCCTTGTTTTTGTCCGTGCTAATATCCTCGGACGTCTGAGTCACGTCCGCCCCTTGTCCGTGCTTCGTTACGCGGACATCACTCTGTCCGCTCCTTGTCCGCCCCTGGTTATGCGGACATCACTCTGTCCGCCTCCCTGTCCGCCCAGTTTTATGCGGACACCACATGGACAAGAATGTCCGCCTTTTATCCTGCGGACAACACACAGACAATTTCTTCACTCACGTCCGCCCCTGGTTAGGCGGACACTGCCCACGTCCGGCCCTGGTTTGGCGGACACCAGGCGTACACTGCCCACATCCGTTCTTGGTTAGGCGGTCACCAGGCGGACACATGTCAAGTCTTTTGACTTGTTTTCTTTTACAAACTTTGACCGGCTCTAGATTCTTCGTTTGGACTCCGTTTTCCGAGCCGTTTGCGTCTATGCGTTCGTCTCTTTGTCTACTTTGCTCCCAGCTTGGTTTTCCTCATGTTTAACCAATAAATTTGAGATAACAATAAAACATAAACTAGAGGAAAACTAACCAAAGTGGAGAAATGAGCAAGAAAAGTGCTAATATAATATATGAAATACACCTATAAAACATGCTCATTTGGACACTTATCACACCCCCACACTTATCTTTTTGCTTGTCCTCAAGCAAAACCATGTACCCAAGTAAGTAGGGAATGCTCAATACTAACAAATATTATTATGAAGGGTAGGATAAAGAGGTGAAAAGTTCATGATCTTTAACTTTTTGAGGAGTGTGATCAATCAACTGCTGGTGGCATAGGTGTGCTCAAGGTAAAATAAAATTAGAGTTTCGGGGTATGATCCAAGGTACTTCAATGCTTCTTTGTTTAGGTGACTCTGAGAACTTTTACCATGGCCAACTTCTCTCAAGAATGGGCATTGAGGAGAAAACAAAAGGAAAAATAGATTCATGCATTTGTTTCACTTTTGCATAAGGGAAGAGAAAATGTAGGCATCACGCCTTTGTATTTAAGAACACTCAACTCTCTTTGTTGGTTACCAATGGTGTCTCGCAAGTCCCTTATATTTTTATTTTTTTGTATTCTTTTTTTAACAGAGAAGACAGAAAGAAACCCTGAGCAATAAAATCCAACCATTTGCAGATTATTTGGTCATACCGCATAAGAAAAATGTTCCTCAAAAGTAATCAAATGAAATTTTTAAATTTGTACCATTTATCCCACAATTCATAATAGTATTTTTTTTAAAGAGAACAACCTACATTAGCAGGGTACATAATTTTAATTTTTGAACAAATGCAAGATAAGCAGAGAGATTTAAACATTTTAAGCACAAAATGCCCTGAAAAGGCTCTTCCCCCACACTTAAGCTCAAGCAATGCCCTCATTGCGTAGATGGAATTAAATTAACAGGGCATGCAATTAATAAAGGAAAGAGTGTACTCCCCAAATTTCGTAGAGTGTGTAGAGCTCCCCCACACTTGAGTGCAGCTGTGGAATGTCATGAAATGTACCTGTAAGGAATATTCTACACAGCCAGAAGAACTCAAGTAAAACCTGCATTTTATTATAACATATAAAAGGGAAATATAGTACAAAAAAGAAAACAACATTAAATTAAAGGAAAGACAAAAGATAGATAGTGGGTTGCCTCCCACCAAGCTGCCCGGGTTTAACGTCTCTAGCTAGACGTATTTGACCAAGCTTTAGGTTGGAGAAGAGTTTGAGGGCGAGGTATCTGAACTGCTGGCGTTAGGAAGTTTGTACACTTTTTTAAACTTATGACGTAGAGGTGTTGTCTTCTGTTCCTTTGGGCTGGAGGCTTCCTCGTATTCCTGTAAAAAGAAATTGCGAACAGAGCATTATTATTTTCAAGAATTCCGGCATACCTTTTTAGACGGGATCCATTGACTTTGAAGCATTCTCCTTTCTTATTCTGGAGTTCGTAAACACCAAAAGGAGTGGTTCCAACTACTTGGAATGGGCCAGTCCAGTGAGATTTGAGTTTTCCAGGAAATATTCTCAATCTGGAATTATAAAGCAGCACCCCATCGCCAACCTTAAAGTCGCGTTTGTGGATCATTTGGTCATGATGTTTCTTGGTGTCTCCTTGTATATTGTCGCACTGCGGTATGCCTGATCTCTTAACTCCTCGAGTTCAGAGAGTTGAAGCTTACGCTTTTCTCCTGCGGATTCTAAATCGAAGTTTAGGGCCTTGAGTGCCCAATATGCCTTATGTTCCAGCTCTACAGGCAGGTGGCATGATTTCCCATAAACAAGCTTAAAAGGAGACATCCCGATGGGAGTCTTGAATGCGGTGCGGTAAGCCCAAAGCGCATCATCTAACTTAAGTGCCCAATCCTTTCGTGATGAGTTAACCGTTTTCTGGAGAATCCATTTTAACTCACGGTTCGAAACTTCTGCTTGGCCGTTTGTCTGGGGGTGATAAGGTAGAGCTACCTTGTGACGTACCCCGTACTTACCCATAAGCGCTTCAAATGAACGGTTGCAGAAGTGGGATCCTCCGTCACTGATAATAATTCTAGGCACGCCAAAACGGGTAAAGATGTGCTTCTTAAGGAATCTGGTTACGGTCTTTGAATCAGCATGATGACAGGGTATGGCTTCTACCCATTTCGACACGTAATCCACTGCCACTAGAACATATTGGTGGCCCTGTGAGGAAGGGAAAGGTCCCATAAAATCAATGCCCCAACAATCAAAGAGTTCCACTTCTAGTATTCCCTGTTGTGGCATTTCATGTCTCCTAGATGTGTTACCCATTCTCTGACAATTATCACATTGGGCGCAGAATTGGTAAACATCCTTGTGAAGAGTCGGCCAATAAAATCCTGAGGCCAGGATCTTAGCAGCGGTCCTTGTGGGTCCATGGTGACCACCGGCTTCCCGTGAGTGACAAAAATGTATGACGCTGTGAACCTCATCTTCAGGGAGACACCGGCGAATCAACCCATCTGCACAGACTCGGAACAAATATGGATCTTCCCAGAAATAATGCTTTGAATCAGAAAGAAATTTCTTCTTCTGGGAGTAAGATAGATCATATGGTATTGTTCCAGAGACTAGATAATTGGCCAGGTTCGCATACCATGGCTCTTGTACCTTGGTGATAGAAAAGGCAGTCTCATCGGGGAAGAATTCGTTAATAGGCACACTATCCGTAGGAGTTACTAACCGGGAGAGATGGTCAGCGACGACATTTAATTTTCCGCTCTTGTCTTTGACTTCTATGTCAAACTCCTGTAGTAGAAGAATCCAGCGCAACAAGCGAGGCTTGGCTTCTTGTTTTGCAAATAGGTATTTGAGAGCAGAGTGGTCTGTGTGCACTATGACTTTGCTTCCCCATAAGTACGACCTGAACTTATCAAGGGAGAATACTATAGCCAGAAGCTCTTTTTCAGTGGTCGTATAGTTCTTCTGGGCATCGTTTAGTGTCCTGCTGGCATAAGCAATCACTCTCAAAATCTTCTCTTTTTTCTGGCATAGAGCTGCCCCCACTGCATAGTCACTTGCATCACACATGATCTCAAACGGGGAGACCAGTCGGGTGATATGACAACAGGTGCCGATACCAATTTTTGTGTTATTGTATGGAAAGCAGCTGAACACTTATCATCAAAATGAAACGGGGCATCTTTTTGTAGCAGGTCGGTCAATGGTTTAGTGATTTTTGAGAAGTCTTGTATAAACCGTCGATAGAATCCTGCATGCCCGAGAAACGCTCGAATATCTTTAACAGAGGTTGGTGCCGGTAATTTCTCTATAACCTCCACCTTGGCCTTATCCACCTCTATTCCTTCTGCCGATATTTTATGTCCAAGGACAATCCCGTCCTTGACCATAAAGTGACATTTTTCCCAGTTCAAAACGAGATTTGTATCCTCACACCGTCCTAGGATCAAATCAAGTTGTGCTAAGCATTTATCAAAACTAGAGCCATAGACCGAGAAGTCATCCATAAAGACCTCTATGCTCTGTTCGATGAAATCAGCGAATATAGCTTGCATGCATCTCTGGAAGGTAGCAGGGGCATTACATAGTCCGAAGGGCATTCGTCTGTACGTAAAGGTACCGTATGGACAAGTGAAAGTGGTCTTGTCCTGGTCCTCTGGTGCGATTGGTATTTGGAAATACCCTGAGAACCCATCTAAAAAGCAGTAGTACTCTTGCCCTGCTAGTCTCTCTAACATCTGATCAATGAAGGGGAGAGGGAAGTGATCTTTCCTGGTTGCCAAGTTTAAGCGCCTATAGTCGATACACATGCGCCAACCAGTGATTTTTTTGAGGGACAGCCTCTCCCTTATCATTTATAACAGCCTCGATGCCCCCCTTCTTCGGGACAACTTGTACAGGGCTTACCCATGGACTGTCAGAGATAGGATAAATGATGTTCGCATCTAGGAGTTTCAGAACCTCCTTTTTAACTACCTCCTTTAGGTTAGGGTTTAGCTGACGTTGGGGTTGCCTGGTAGATTTGTAGTTTTCCTCCATATAGATGTGGTGCGTGCAATAGGAGGGGTCAATTCCTTTTATATCAGCAATAGTCCACCCGATCGCTGTTTGTGTTTCTTCAATACCTCGAGAAGCCTTGTTTCCTCCCCGGAATTCAGAGAAGAGGAAATAATGAAAGGCAAATGGTCATTTTCAGCTAAAAAGGCATACTTGAGTTTAGAAGGTAGCTCCTTAAGCTCGAGCTCTGGTGGCTGTTCTATTGTTGGAATTGATTTTTGAGGTTGTCTGTCAAGTTTTTCGATTGGTGGCCGGTAGGCTTGATAACCAGCCCCCTTTCTCCACATGCGCTAGCATGGCGTTCACTTCCGGATCCTCCACCTTTTCTTCTAGAGAAGTAAATAATACTTGCTCTAGTGGTTCAGCTTCAGCTTTCGGGATGGAAGATAGGGAATACATGTCCTCATCTGTAGAAAAATCGCCTTCCTCCTCCTCATCATCTGTTAATCCCACTGTCTTAGCATGAGGAGAAAAGTTAGAGCTTTTCTTCATCATTTTCTGCATATCGAATTCGATCGTTTCATCCTCGTACCGCAGAGTGATTTTCCCATCGTGGACATCAATGATGGCTTTGGCAGTACTTAGAAATCGACCTAGAATCAGGGGAACCTCAACATCGTCATCCATTTCTAAAATGACGAAGTCAGCTGGAAAGATAAAGCGAGACACTCCAACTACCAGATCTCGGACTATTCCCATGGGCTTGATCTCTGATCTGTCAGCTAGTTGGAGTTTGAAAGGAACCGGTTGCATCTCTCCTCCTTTTACTTTCAAGAAGGTGGCGTATGGCATGATATTAATACTGGCTCCCAGGTCGCATAAACCGCTTCCACAGTCCACTCCACCTATAAAACACGGGATTACGGGATTTCCCGGATCTGTTTGTTTGGGAGGGAGTGCTCGAAGAAGGGCAGCAGAGCATTCCTCCGTGAGGTGCACTGTTTCTTTTCCAGGTTTCTTTTCTTCTTTGTTAAGAGATCCTTTAGAAATTTGGCGTAGTTAGGCATCTCTTGCAAAGCATCAATTAGAGGTATGTCGAGGGTCAGATTCTTGAAAATGCTCAAGAATTTGGAGAACTGCTCATCTAGGTGTTTCTTTTTCATCTGTTGGGAAATGGGAGTTCGCTGTTTTTAGGAGTGGAAGATGGAATGTCGATAGTAACTCGAGATGGAGGTGGAGTAGCAAGAGTAGGAACTTGGATTTCTGAGGGAGGTGAGGCTGGATTGGTTGTGTCTTCATCATTGATGTAGGCCTCTTCATGATTTTCTTTTTCTTTTCCTTTTCTGGTGGCAAGTTCCCTTCCACTCCTTAAGGAGACTGCACTCAAGTTTGTTGATTGGAATGTGCCATCGTCTATAAGGATTGAATTTGCTTGCTCTCTTGGATTAGGGTTAGTCTGTGAAGGGAATTGACCAGGTGGCCTTTGTTGGGTGAGTAACTGTTGAATCTGAGATTGCAATGCTTTTTGGTCTTTGCGCAGGCATTGCTTTAAACATCTCTCGCATTTGAGACATTTCAGACTCAGGATTCGAAGGAGGTTGTGAAATACCCCTAATCTTAAAAACTCAAATAAATGATATACAAATGATAAAAGATGGTTATTAAACATCTTAACACTATTGGGGAACAATCTAAAAGATCTCAACAAGGCAAAACATGCTTTAAGATCGGTAAGGCCGAAAATGTGCTTTAAGACACCATGAAGATTGTATGACCTCAAATAGGATCCAAAGTGGATTCCTAAACATTGTAATGAAGTAATGAACACAACAAAACAATTCTCAAAGAAAACTAAGCTCAGAAACACACGGTGACACAAAAAGTGCCCTGAAATCACCTTAACGCACGTTTTTGTCTATGAGCTCTAAGATAATGACTTTTTGTCATTTTAAAGACATGGGTACATCATTTAAAACATTTATTGGACATGATAGACTATATTTGAAAGTCTAAATCCAAGTTTGAAAATTAAAATCCAAAACTGACAGTTTATTGTGAATAGTACCCGAATAGTGCCATTTTTAAGCACATTTGTCAAGTTGACCTTTGGTCAATGAATTGGCTGTATGGGGTGTCGGCAGGCATTAAGGGGAGGGAGGACAGCACACACACACTCATTCAGTTTGGACAGCTAAGGCAATGAGTCACCTAGTACTATTCATTATTTTATGGTTTTATGCCTTTAAACACCAAAATTGACTCTCTCTTGCCTCTTGCTCCATTCCAAACGTGGAGTCTGAGTTCTTGAACTCTCCCAAGCTTGTTATTCAGTTAGGAAGGCAATCCAGCTTATAAGCTCCTAAGGTAATGATTTAAGGTCATTTTTAGTCATTTTTAGCCCTTTTTCTTCATCCTTTGATTACCAACACTTGGATTTCGTGGCATCTTTCCTATGGCTTATTCCAGTATTATAAGGTTAGAACAAGAGCTAATCTCGAATGAACTCAGTTTGAGCCAAGGAACTTCAAATCTTCATTTTAAGGTAAAAATGTGCTTTAAGCTCATAACTTTTGATTCCCTTTGAGTTTGGCCGTGAAACTTTGGTCATAGCTCATTTTCTTCTCCTTTTCATGTTGGATCTGTTGGTTAGCCATTTGGAGCAAGGGTGGCCGAGATCCAAAGGAAATACCCTCTTTTTGGGCATTTTTCCAAGGTAAAACCTATTACCACAGCAGCTTGTTGTTGTCTAAGTGTTCCTTATGTTATATAGTGAATTTAACACCTTGTGGTGTGTCTAAACCAGGCCGAAATCTTAAGGAACCTTCCAAGCATTTTTAAGGTGAATTTTGCCTTAAATCTTACATTAATTGTTCTTTATGGTTAAGCTCAAGCTTGGAGTATAACTATATCTTGTTTTGGTGTATTAAACATGTCTAAATATTGTGGTGAATTTTACTCCAAGGTGCCGAGCCCATACAAGAATTATCAAGGTATAAACACCTTAAACTTATGATTTTATGTAATTCTTAGCATATATAATAAATGCCGAGAGTGATATATATATATATGGGTTATTTATAACCTAAGAATGGAAAAAAATACTAAGATAAATTAAGCTAGTCATTTAAGTGATTTAATTAACATAATGGTCAAATTATGACATTATGTGGAAAATAATAAAACTAGTGAGGCCGTGAGCTTATGTTAATTTTTGAGCAATTTATGTGTAATTTTATGCTACAAAGCAAAGTTGTAATAAGGCCATGTCATTAGGCCATTTTAATTTAAGTTTACAAGCTTATTTAGTTTAATTTATGCTTATATATTTAAGTTTGGGGCCAAATGGTAATTACTAGCTAAATAATAAGCCGTGGGCTTAATTTAGAGAAACTAGGGTTTTTAAATGAATTTAATAAAAATTATAACATTTTATAAAGTTTTGGGTCAAAATTGTAAAAATAGAAAACTATAGGTATGTATTGTAATTACCGAAAAGTTTGGGTCCAATTTGGGTATTAGAAGTCAAGTTGACTATATAAACTTTGACTAAGTTTGGAGAATTTAAGGAATTAAAATACTACCTTATAATAAGATAGTTATTAAATTGTAAAAGATTTATGATATTTGGGGTGATATTGTAATTTCCGAAAACTAGGGGTACTAAATGGAGATTAGTACAAACCTTAGGTTATTAGGAATTTTTAGAAGTTGATTTGGTTAAATTTGGAGTTTATATGAATTATCTAAGTATAATATAAGATATTTCATAACATTGTTACAAATGGGTAATTAATGTGGTGAAACCGAGATTAAGAGGAAATATAAGGTTAATAATAATATTTATAACCTTTTGGTATAGTTTGGTAATTTTTGGAATTATATATAAGGTTTATGAAGATATATGTATAATATATAGTTTTGGTGATATTAGGAAACTATATGTTATAAAGTGGGTAAATTGGTGAATTATGAAAGTTTAGTGGAATTAAATTAAATACCGAAAGTATTAAGTGCTGTTTGGTATTTTATAACAAAATATAACTATAGGTTATAATTGTTTTAATGACTTAAGTGTCAAAATATATGTTATATAACTATAATATAACATTATATAAATTATGTGGTGGATTTTATAAATATTTGAGAATTATAGGTGCTGTTCGAAAATAATACTATTTTTGAATGAAATTTATAATATGGTTTTAAAGTTGTAAGAGTTATAACATTTATGTTATAAGAGGTATTCATTAAAAAGAATGAATATATATATAATGACTTACCATATAATAAATAGTCCTATAATGCATATATAAATAAATATATGTTATTTATGGAAAATATAATATAGTTCAATAACTATATATTATCATGATTTAAAAGAAAGGAGATAAAAAAAAGAATTATAAACATTAGATATGGAATTCTAATGTTAGGAGTACACATGAAATAATAAGGATTTATATAATTCAAAGTATTTGTGTATTAATTATACAACATTAACTTGGAAAAACAAACCTTAGAAAATAAATACTAAGGTGAGATGTATAATACATGATTAAGATTATACATGAAATATAATGATAAACTATATCATATACAAGGTATATTAAACTACATGCGATAATAAACGTTTAAAGTTAAGTGTATTAATATACTCGACGTAACCACGCATGTGATATAGCGTTTTTCCTAAATCCCGAGTTAAACCGAAAACCCGACAAACGTTATAGTTAACAGCGGGGAATAAACCGGGGGAGGTTAATGACGGTACGGGGTGCCGTAGTGTATTGTTAATATGAGATGCTGATGCATAGTATGATGCATATTAATAGATTGTTAGAGGCGTCTCGAGGATCTCCAGAGAATTAGCTGATTCATACTCCACCGTAATACAATCCGGGTGAACGGTATGTTATTTATGTGGCCTGATTGTCTCTGAGGATTTCCTCAGTTCAGACATTGTGTGAAAATCTGTGATAAGATTGAATGTCTGCTTATGTGAATTAATATGCTTGAGTTGTGTATTAATGCTGCTTATTATTATTACTGTTGAACGATAACAGTACAGTTCGTATATATGAACATATTATAAAACGAACTAGCGGCAATGATGCTATCTTATATGTGTAATGTAAGGAACGTAAGTAAACGTTGTAGCATTAGATAATAAGATATATATATTATCTGAGACTTGTATACGGAGCATTGGCCTTTTCTAAACGCCGCTCTCGTATCTAACACTGGATCCCGGGTTGACATACTCAGGATTAGACTAAAGACCTTAGTCTGCTGTGTTAGGAAAAATAGTAAAAACATGTGCGATGGTATAGATCAATGTATCAAGAGGAAGTGGCTCTTACTGTGAACTGTGATCCATTAACGATACTAGGATACCGTGTGGTAACCGTAAGTATCTGGATAAACTTCTAACGGACTACAGATGGTTCGTAGGTCGGAGACTCTACCACTGGAGTGGCTACTGCCGTGTGTGACTCGCCATAGGCGATAGGTAACTTAGAGACACGTCGTTCTAACGAGGCGTTGTCATCAGGGTGACTGAACAATTACGGACGACTATATTAGCTCGTACATTAGGCGAACATTATTGGGCTTGCATGCCAACGACGGGAATCATACTTACTTGTAGTTCTCGTTCTTTCGCCTTGTTGTTCTTTGGTTATGCTTTGTGGTTATGTTGGTATGTTGGAAGTTGATTAAATGAGTCGCTGTACTCATATGTGTGTGTTGTGAATTGGATTAATTGGATCATTGTACTTATCTATGTTGTGAACTGGATGAGTCGAGTCTCAGTGCTCGTGTGTGGATTATGGTGGATTGCTTGGTCGAGTGAGTCGACGTACTCAACTATGAATTATTAAGTGTTTGTTGGTTTGGAGTCTAAGTACTCATATAAGCGTTGTAACGCTTTAGTGGTATATTAAGATGCGATGTGTGAAGCCGGGGGTTTGTTTATATTGAGTTCACTAATATGTGTTGTTGCTTTACAGTTATTATATAAAACTATCTGCATGAAAATGAATTGCATGCTCTCGACCAAATAACTGAGGGTCTGAGGGGGCATGACGGTCATGTAGTAGCATACTCAGCAGGGGCTGATTCCATACCACAAACAAACATTTTTGCAGGTATGCAGCTTCCGGTGTCGACAAAGAGAGTGACGCGCTGGGTAGTTTGATTACAGTTATTTAAACATGCACTGTTGCATTTTGATAAGAACCTAGAACCGTGTATAGGATTTGGATACTTAGAATGCTCACTGTGAATGTAATTTTATATTGGTTTGGGAAGTTTAGATCTATCTCTTGTTGTCACTGTGGGAAAATGTTTCGTATTTAAGAATGTATCAGTAAGCACGTTATTACTCGTATGGGCGAGTAAGAACGGTAACACCAGTAGTACAATTGTTGAGTTTACCGCTGCGATTTCATTATTTATTAAGTTGATTAGGAGCCGAATAGAGTAGGGGTGTTACAAAAGTGGTATCAGAGCGGAGTACCGCTCTGATGACAAGAGATAGTAGGATTTATACAGTGAGCATAGGTTATGGGTATATGGGAAACGTTGTGAGGATACGTGACCTTGCGGGGTTGTGCAATGATTAAGACTTGCACACCATAACCGTACAGGCACTTCAATATTTAAAGACCAAGACTACGGTATTAGACCGAGTTGAGGTCTAACCCGTCCTCTGGTTGTAAGTCAGTTAGAGGTCAGGGTAATAGTACTAAGGAAGAACATGGGGCAGCGGAAGGCGGTGAAGGTCCAGCAACCCCAAGTAACGCGTAGACGGTATGAATCGCTCGCACTTGATGGGAGAACATCCCGGGAAATTTGCAATGGTACCCCACCCGCCGCAGCCCGTATCTAAGTACTAGCTAATGAGACAATGACATGAGAAACACCACGGAGATAACTCTCCTGATCGGGAAGACCTGATGTGGTGGCTATGAGAACTATATTAAGTTTGGAAAATAAGATTTTAGTAGTGATGAGTTGTTTAGGACCAGGGGTCCTGGTAGTGACATAATGTCTACCATACGAGTACCAAATGAATATTAAACCAAGGTTAAGGAGATAATTCCCGTAGGATTAATGGGGTTAGCCGCTATAAAAAAAGGGGCAACCCTGTCTTACATCCAGGAAAACACTGGTTAGTGCTCTTGGGGGAAGAGAAATAGGAAACGTCAAAAAAAAAGAGATTTATGAGATATGTAACAGATGGAATGGATAACCTATTAGAAGTCTCACCTGAAGCGAGTAACTCTACACATGCAATACTGAAGGTTCATGAAGGCCTGACGTGCATGAAGAGAGATCCTGAAACTGTAGGAACAAGAACTCGCTAAGTCGCTATCATGCGATGCCTCGAGAGGAAACTAAGACCTTACTACCACAGTAAATTGGTAGGAACGAGTGCGGGATTGAGACTATAGTAATTCAAGTAAGAACTTCTACTATAAAAGTAGAAACCCAATTAGGGAATAGCACTGCACTGACACACCGTACGGGTGGCTCAGTCTGCATGGCGCACTTGCCACAGCAAGTGCCACACTAATCAAAGTATTAAATTTCAACCTGCCTTGCGCACTTGCTACAGCAAGTGCAGCAACGGTAATAGCCTTAAAGGACCGAGTGGTCCAGGCAGTTACCAATAAACACTAAACTTTTATGTAAGTCCGTATGCAATAAAGCAGGACACAAGCCTTCTTAAAGGCAGGGGTACAAACCCTTGGGTTTGAGGTCGATAAAACCTCGGGAAGACCTAGCCGGCCTGACCATTAAACCCAAAAAGAATATACAATATAGTTGAATACAAAAAGGAGAGTAAGTGAGAATAACGGTAATTAGTGGCTACAAGCCTAAACCCAGAGCCGGTATGAATATTAAACGTCAATTAATACCGGTGGGAAGTGTCGAGTCTTCAGGACCAGCATAACCATATTTAGAGAATGCACGACACTTGTGGTTTAACCACTACCGTTGAACATTGCCAGAGGGCAAGATGTGAGCTAAACTAGCAAAAAAAAAGAACTTTAAATAAAACCTACCAAACAGAGTAGATGAAAATAATAGACAAGTGCGGTTGTGGCAAAAATACGTTGAGGTTGTAAAAAAAAAATTTTAGGCAGGTGAAAACGTGCAATAAAGGGGATGGAGGGCAGTGGACATTGACTAAACAGTGAATTTACCTGAGGACGGAAGATACTGTTACCTCGAAGGTGATGGAGGAAATATGAATTGAATAAGAGTAAGAACTACACAAAGTAGAGCGATGATGAACGGAACCCACTAAATTGTGAGTATCCAATCATAACCTTAGAGGAAAATATAAAAACCAACTAGGATTAAATTAAATGGTAGGACTAACAGTCATTTAACTATAAGAATAAACATTGAGCCTTTAACATGGAGTCCAGAATACACCAAAGGGTGTAACCCAATAAATTGGGTGGAATTTGGGAACTTAAAACTCATATCTGAAGGCGTTAACAGCCTAGGAGTGAACGGGAGAAATAATTGATAGTTACTGATCCCCACTCACAGAAATCATATGACGAGCATGTGGAAACTAGTAGTAGGGCGATAAGTCGCAAGTACCTGTCTTAGAGAAGGTAAGCAAAATATACAGTAATGAAGGAACCTAAAGAACCCTGTAGGGCCATCCTGACATTAAAGGTTAAGGATTGGCTGCCTAGTTATTTCAACATAAATTACCTGGACTAAGAGTACGATAACCATCGGGTACGAACACTACGAGTGCACTAAACGCGACATGGGACGACCACACTCCTAGGAGCTTGTGGGCCTGACAACCTATATTAAATTAGTTGGGTAAGTAGTAATGTATCAGTATGGTACCCCATGTATGTAAACGAGTAGTGTAACGACCCAGGAGGTAATCAACTCTGTGTCTAAGTCAGTAAATGGAGTTCTGGCTGGGTAAACCATGAATTGATGAGAGAAATCTCAGTCCAACCAACAAGGTTGGGAAAATCAAGGATAGTTTTAAAAAAAAAGAGACAAAAAAAAAACATAAGAACACAAGTTTAGAGATTAAGTTAAACAAGGAAGCCAAGGCCTATTTTATGGTAAAGGTGAGGTGAAACCATAAAAAAAAAAGTTGGGGTATTTTAGGAAGTTATGTAGTGCAACCTTTGTAAGGTATTAATGTCACCCAAAAAGGGGGGGTGCACAGAAAGAGTTATATATTGCGCTAAGGGCGCTGCGATGATGTCATATTAAACAATAAGGACCACATGCTCAAGCCTTAATAAAAAAAACGTTAGTATGTTAGTACCAATTAGGGCTGAACAGAAAACAAATGCCGAGCTAAAACCCGCAGTCGTATTGTATAAGTATAACAGACGACGGGTAAAAGCGAGCGTTACGAGAAATACTCTAACTGGAGATTAGATACTCCATGTAAACCGCAATAGCGGATAACCGTCTAATCGACTGGTATATGGTGCGCAGCAAGCGACCATTATAATAATTATTAACCCAACTATGATAGTATGAACCAGAACATGGAAGAAAAGGGATGAACCATATGTGTGGGTACTAAAATACCAACACACTAGGAATTCGAGTTCACACCAAAAAAAGAGGACCTATAAGGTACCTACGGAATGAACTCATTCCTGAGGGAATAACTTAGAGTCATGAAGCGCCAGTTAGTTGCGCATATCAGACTCATTTTGACATTTAATGGAAATTATTATAAGCATTAGAGGTTAGAGCATAGCTCAATAAACCTTATACCGGAGGTTAGTTCGGTAGGGTGACATGAACCCTTGGAAGTATACCATGAACATGTAGAGAACACAGAAATAATAAATTAAATAACTAATTGAAATAATAAGCGTGTGTGACAAACAATACCACGCAGTGAATAATTTACTCCATTCCCATGATTATGGAGGACCGTGTAGCAAACACCGTCACGTGGAGTTGGAACTACTACCTAATAGAGGTAAACTAACCATTACGTAGTTGGGCATACTGCTTGCGGAGCGAGTGGGCCCATATTGCATAAGTTTGACATACCTAGCAGGATTGGGGAATAAAAAGGATGTGTTACATCTCCCGATCAAACCGTATATACATATACAAACATCTAACAGAGATAGGCGGTATAGCTAGAGGGGCTAAAGCCCAACCCTAGGAAAAAGGGGGGAGTAATGAGATATGTAGCACATTAGTGCACAAATAAATCAACAGGAATGGAACATCTTGAACTTATTACTTCAAGATGATATATATTCGTAGATTACATGGGCGTAATCCTTTTAAGGGGGGTAGAACGCCTAAGATATACCGTACATTGGAGTACGTAGCGCATGGTACACATGCTGCAAACGCTATTATTGTACGTAGAGTACAAGTGTTATGATTGTGTCACGTTACTTGAGGTAATTTTATTGATGTATTATGTGAGTTGTGACTCGGTATGAAACCGATTGTTGAAATGCGATGAATGAATCGGCATGAGACCGAAGTGTAACTTGGTGGAAGAAAATACTCTGGGTGTTGTATGAATAATGATAAGTCAAGAGAACTTGGTACATGGTTAGGATACATGATCTTATATGCCAATGACTAGATTAATTACACTAGTTGACTTGTGTATCTGTTGAACACAAGGTGGCAAGTAACAAGAGGAAACAAGATTAATTAAAAAAGAATAAACAATTGATTGATTGAAATTGATGTGGGAAGTTGAACTTGATCCTGGTCCGATCAAGGGAAACCAAACGCAAATTGAGGTGAGGGATAGTTCGACACTTACGCCGACCACGTCGGGGTTGAATGACTCTCGAAACTTCCTACAAGTGGACACAGATATGAATAGAAATTGGAGTTTAGGCCGTCACTCGAAGAGCCGTGGACCGTGGAGTCCTTTGTCAGTAGACCGGTGTGTCTGCGAGTGACATCACCCAAAGAGCCGTGGATCGCAGAGCCCTTTGTCATTAGACCGGCGTGTCTGCGGGTGATTAAGGAAATTAGGTGATAAAGGAAATTAGGTGGTACTGTCCGAGGAGCCGTGGACCGCAGTGTCCTTCGCTATCAAACCGGTGTGTCCTCGGGTAGTAGACGTTGGTTAGCACGGGGTTGGGGATCGTCAAGTCCTGGTCTTCATGACTGCTTCCCTTTGATTTGCCATTGTTAAACATATGCATTACACTTGCACGTTTAGTGGTGTAGAAGTATTCGCGCGAGATACTAGCTTGGTTTTAAAATGCGCGCATCAGGCGTGCCTGATGCGTTTTGGATGCGATGCGAGCATCAAAACGCATCCATGGCAGCGAGGCGAGTTTATTCAGGATGCGCCCGTGATGCGCTCTGATGCGCCCGATGCGCTCCGATGCGCCCGATGCGACCCTGATGCGCCCCGATGCGCCTTGAGCTTGTTTTTACCATAATTTTTTCGTTTTAAGTCCGTTTTTATTCCCGTTTGTTCCTACATGCTCATATATCAACCTAGTTTGACCCTATGCACTTATTGTTGGGTTTAGAGCAATAAAAATCTCAAGAACATCAGAAATGACCTTAAAGCTTGAATGAATCTTGTGTGTATGTTTGATGTCCTTCTTGTGTACAATTGGTGATATGATATGATATGATTATGAGACTCATAGGGGTTAATGATCCAATCTAGAAAAACTATATCATTAAGAAGGGGAAGAGAAAATCCTTCAAGCACTAAGGAAAAATTGTTGCTTTTTTATCTACTTATACTAGGATGAACTTGAGTGATGAGGAGGAAGAACTTGAAGAGGATATTGGCTCTCGTAATGTTGAAGATGATTTAGTCGATCTTGTGTTGATGACGTCCAATAGGTTCATATGGTGATAGCTAAACGTAGTCTAATCATAAGTTTTTTATATTTAAAAGTTATTATTCTCTTGTGTGGATTGATTACTTTATACTTGTGTTTGGATGTTTTTGTTCTTTTATGCTGTTTGGATTGAATACTTTGACACTTGATTACTTTAGACTTGTTTTTGGAAGTTTTTATTCTATTGTTTCATAATATTATTTCATATGTATAAAATGTTGTCTACAAAAATATAGATGTGATTTTTTAGTAAACATCGCATCACAAACGAGATGCGCTCGCATCGACGCCTCACGCATCACGCATCACTTCTGGAGCCTAATCGCATCGGAGCGCATCACGCATTTTAAAACCAAGGATACTAGCATGTGGATTGGGGTGCGTTGAGTACCCTTGTGAGACACCTTTGAGTACTTAGTGTGGAATTTGCACCTCGTCAAGTGCTGTGTACAAATGAGTTTTGCACCTTGTCTAGTGCTGTGTATAAATGAGTTTTGCACCTTGTCTAGTGCTGTGTACAATGAGCTTTGCACCTTGGTATGCTGTTTTTTGAATGGATAGGTCATGATTATGGAACTTTGTGGAAGAGAATATGTTTAATCAAATGTGATGCTATAGACTAGGTCTGAACGTAGTGGGATTCCCTAGATGATCTTCTATAATACCTTAATGGAACGGATTCCTTAGGTGAACGTATATGAGTAAGGACTTGGGATGAAGCCTTTTTAAGGGGGTAGACTGAAATACCCCTAATCTTAAAACTCAAATAAATATATACAATGTAAACAATGGTGTATAAACATCTTAACACTATTGGGAACAATCTAAAAGATCTCAACAATGGCAAACATGCTTTAAGATCGGTAAGGCGAAAATGTGCTTTAAGACACCCTGAAGATTGTATGACCTCAAATAGGACCAAAGTGATTCCTAAACATTGGAATGAAGTAATGAACACAACAAAACAATTCTCAAGAAAACGACTCTCAGAAACACACGGTGACACAAAAAGTGCCCTGAAATCACCTTAACGCACGTTTTTGTCTATGAGCTCTAATATGACTTTTTGTCATTTTAAAGAATGGGTACATCATTTAAAACTTTATTGGACATGATAGACTATATTGAAAGTCTAATCCAAGTTTTGAAAATTAAAACCCAAACTGACAGTTTATTGTGAATAGTACCGAATAGTGCCATTTTAAAGCACATTTGTCAAGTTGACCTATGGTCAATGACTTGGCTGGCTGGCATGTGGCTGTCGGCAGGCATTAAGGGCAGGGGGGAAAGCACACACAGCACTCAATCTGGTTGGACAGCTAAGGCAATGAGTCACCTAGTACTATTCATATTTTATGGTTTATGCCTTTAAACACCAAAATTGACTCTCTCTTGCCTCTTGCTCCTTCCAAACGTGAGTCTGAGTTCTTGAACTCTCCAAAGCTTTGTTATTCATTAGGAAGGCAATCCAAGCTTATAACTCCTAAGGTAATGATTTAAGGTCATTTTTAGTCATTTTGCCCTTTTTTCATCCTTTGATTACCAACACTTGGATTCGTGGCTCATCCTTTCCTATGGCTTATTCACAGTATTATAAGGTTAGAACAAGAGCTAATCTCGAATGAACTCAGTTGAGAGCCAAGGAACTTCAAATCTTCATTTTAAGGTAAAAATGTGCTTTAAGCTCATAACTTTTGATTCCCTTTGAGTTGGCCGTGAAACTTGGTCATAGCTTAATTTTCTTCTCCTTTTCATGTTGGATCTTTTGGTTAGCCATTTGGAGCAAGGGTGGCCGAGATCCAAGGGAAATACCTCTTTGGGCAATTTTTTCCAAGGTAAAACCTATTACCACAGAGCTTGTGTTGTCTAAGTGTTCCTTAGTCTTTATAGTGAATTTAACACCTTGTGGTGTCCAACACCAGGCCGAAATCTTGGAACCTTCCAAGCATTTTTAAGGTGAATTTTGCCTTAAATCTACATTAATTGTTCTTTGGTTAAGCTCAAGCTTGGAGTATAACTATATCTTGTTTTGGTGTATAAACATGTCTAAATATTGGGGTGAAATTTACTCCAAGGTGCCGAGCCCATACAAGGAATATCAAGGTTATAACACCTTAAACTTATGATTTTATGTAATTCTTAGCATATATAAAAAAGCCGAGAGTATATAATATATATGGGTTATTTATAACCTAAGAATGGAAAAAAATGACTAAGATAAATTAAGCTAGTCATTTAAGTGATTTAATTAACAGATCACAAATTATGACATTATGTGGAAAAATAATAAAACTAAGTGAGGCCGTGAGCTTATGTATATTTTGAGCAATTTATTGTAATTTTATGCTACAAAGCAAAGTTGTAATAAGGCCATGTCATTAGGCCATTTTAATTTAAGTTTACAAGCTATTTAGTTTAATTTATCTTATATATTTAAGTTTGGGGCCAAATGGTAATTACTAGCTAAATATAAGCCGTGGGCTTAATTTAGAGAAACCTAGGGTTTTTAAATGAAATTTAATAAAAATTATAACATTTTATAAAGTTTTGGGTCAAAATTGTAAAAATAGAAAACTATAGGTTAGTATGTAATTACCGAAAAGTTTGGGTCCAATTTGGGTATTAGAAGTCAAGTTGACTTATAGGAAACTTTGACTAAGTTTGGAGAATTTAAGGAATTAAATACTACCTTATAATAAGATAGTTATTAAATTGTAAAAGATTATGATATTTGGGGTGATATTGTAATTTCCGAAAACTAGGGGTACTAAATGGAGATTAGTACAAACCTTAGGTTATTAGGAATTTTTAGAGTTGATTTGGTTAAATTTGGAGTTTATATGAATTACTAAGTATATATAAGATATTTCATAACATTGTTACAAATGGGTGATTAATGTGGTGAAACCGAGATTAAGAGGAAATATAAGGTTAATAATATTTATAACCTTTTGGTATAGTTTGGTAATTTTGGAATTATATATAAGGTTTATGAAGATATATGTATAATATATAGTTTTGGAGATATTAGGAAACTATATGTTATAAAGTGGGTAAATTGGTGAATTATGAAAGTTTAGTGGAATTAATTAAATACCGAAAGTATTAAGTGCTGTTTGGTATTTTATAACAAAATATAACTATACGTTATAATTGTTTTAATGACTTAAGTGTCAAAATATATGTTATATATAATATAACATTATATAAATTATGTGGGTGGATTTTATAAATAGTTGAGAGTTATAGGTGCTGTTCGAAAAAATACTATTTTGAATGAAATTTATATATGGTTTTAAAGTTGTAAGAGTTATAACATTTGTGTTATAAGAGGTATTCATTAAAAAAAGAATGAATATATATTATAATGACTTACCATATAATAAATAGTCCTATGATGCATATATATAAATAAATATATGTTATCTTATGGAAAATATAATATAGTTCAATAACTATATATTATCATGATTTAAAAGAAAGGAGATAAAAGAAAAAGAATTATAACATATATGAATTCTAATGTTAGGAGTACACATGAAATAATAAGGATTTATATAATTCAAAGTATTTGTATGTATTAATTATACAACATTAAACTTGGAAAAACAAACCTTAGAAAAATAAATACTAAGGTGAGATGTATAATACATAATTAAGATTATACATGAAATATAATGATAAACTATATCTATACAAGGTATATTAAACTACATGCGATAAAACGTTTAAAGTTAAGTGTATTAATATACTCGACGTAACCACGCATGTGATATACGTTTTTCCTAAATCCCGAGTTAAACCGAAAACCCGACAAACGTTAATAGTTAACAGCGGGGAATAAACCGGGGGAGGTTAATGACGGTACGGGGTGCCGTAGTGTATTGTTAATATGAGATGCTGATGCTAGTATGATGCATATTAATAGATTGTTAGAGGCGTCTTGAGGATCTCCAGAGAATTAGCTGATTCTACTCCACCGTAATACAATCCGGTGAACGGTATGTTATTTATGTGGCCTGATTGTCTCTGAGGATTTCCTCAGTTCAGACATTGTGTGAAAATCTGTGATAAGATTGAATGTCTGCTTATTGAATTAATATGCTTGAGTTTGTATTATGCTGCTTATTATTATTACTGTTGAACGATAACAGTACAGTTCGTATATATGAACATATTATAAAACGAACTAGCGGCAATGATGCTATCTTATATGTGTAATGTAAGGAACGTAATTAAACGTTGTAGCATTAGATAATAAGATATATATATTATCTGAGACTTGTATACGGAGCATTGGCCTTTTCTAAACGCCGCTCTCGTCTAACACTGGATCCCGGTTGACATAACTCAGGATTAGACTAAAGACCTTAGTCTGCTGTGTTAGGAAAAATAGTAAAAACATGTGCGATGGTATAGATCAATGTATCAAGAGGAAGTGGCTCTTACTGTGAACTGTGATCCATTAACGATACTAGGATACCGTGTGGTAACCGTAAGTATCTGGATAAACTTCTAACGGACTACAGATGGTTCGTAGGTCGGAGACTCTACCACTGGAGTGGCTACTGCCATGTGTGACTCGCCATAGGCGATAGGTAACTTAGAGACACGTCGTTCTAACGAGGCGTTGTCATCAGGTATGACTGAACAATTACGGACGACTATATTAGCTCGTACATTAGGCGAACCTTAATTGGGCTTGCTTGCCAACGACGGGAATCATATTTACTTGTAGTTCTCGTTCTTTCCCCTTGTTGTTCTTTGGTTATGCTTTGTGGTTATGTTGGTATGTTGGAAAAGTTGATTAAATGGGTCGCTGTACTCATATTTGTGTGTTATGAATTGAATTAATTGGATCATTGTGCTTGTATCTGTGTTGTGAACTCGATGAGTCGAGTCTCAGCGCTCGTGTGTGGATTATGGTGAATTGTTTGGTCGAGTGAGTCGACGTACTCAACTATGAATTATTAAGTGTTTGTTGGATTGGAGTCTATGTACTCATATAAGCGTTGTAACGCTTCTAGTGGTATATTAAGATGCGATGTGTGAAGCCGGGGGTTTGTTTATTATTGGAGTTCACTAATATGTGTTGTTGCTTTACAGTTATTATATAAAACTATCTGCATGAAAATGAATTGCATGCTCTCGACCAAATAACTGAGGGTCTGAGGGGGCATGACGGTCGTGTAGTAGCATACTCAGCAGGGGCTGATTCCATACCACAAACAAACATTTTTGCAGGTATGCAGCTTCCGGTGTCGACTAAGAGTGACGCGCTGGGTAGTTTGATTACGTTATTTAAACATGCACTGTTGCATTTTGATAAGAAACATAGAACCGTGTATAGATTTGGATACTTAGAACGCTCATGTTGACATGTATTTTAATTTTGGGACAAAAGTTTAGTTAGGGGAAGTTTAGAGTTAGATCGATCTCTTGTTGTCACTGTGGGAAAATGTTTCGTATTTAAGAATGTATCAGTAAGCACGTTATTACTCGTATGGGCGAGTAAGAACGGTAACACCAGTAGTACAATTGTTGAGTTTACCGCTGTTTGATTTCCATTATTTATTAAGTTGATTAGAGCCGAATAGAGTAGGGGTGTTACAGGTTGAGTTGGTCGACTCGAAGAAAGCTTCATTGCCATAAGGCTGTTGCTGATACTGCCTTAGACCTCCTTGAAAATTGGACTGAGGTCTGTAATTTTGAGATGGTTGTAGTGTATGTGGGTTTTGATATTGTCGGTGTTTGAGTAGCGAAGGTTGGATTGCATGTTACGTTGCTAAGGTTGTCTGTACCCTGAATTGTTGGTGAGATAGTTTGCCTCCTCTACTGCTTTTAATTCTTGTAGTTGGGGGCATTGTTCATAGTCATGAGGTCCACCACATTGCGTACAAGAAATAACAGGAGATGATTGGGACAGAGGTGCATAGCCTGAGGGATTGTAGATGATCGGGAAATCATCGACTTAGCTTGCTGGGGGTAGGAGTTCATAGCCATCTGCTCGACCACTTTCTGCAGAGAGTACTTACTTTTGCTGCCTGCTGAGCATTGCTCTCTATGAGTTGCTCAGGCTTTTCATCAGCTGGTCGAAACTTGTTATCACTTTCCCCAACATGGTATAAACCTGGAGTGCCGCTCCTTGATCCACCGGAGGCCCAGTCTCTGATTTCTTCACTGAGAGACTCCATGCTACTCAGAAATTGTGCTCCTGGCTTTTTCAGAATGTCAGCCCCTAGCGAGGACAGTACCATCGTTTTGCACGGACCGATCAAGCCTTTGTAGAACAATTGTGATACTTGTTCTTTCGTCAGACCATGTGAGGACAAGTAAGTAGTAGTCCTTTGAAACGGTCCCAAGTTTCACAAATATTCTCCGACCCTGGGCTTGAAATTATAGATTTCAGCAATCATTTCCAATGTTCGGCTCGGGGGTAGGAATTTGTCGTAGAACTTGGTGGCCATGTCATCCCAAGTACCAATGGTACTTGGTGTCAGGCTATGATACCACTTGCTCGCACTTCCGTCAGGCTGTGAGGGAATAATGATAGTCTTGCGTACTGAGAGTACTGCGTCAGTCGCAGTAGTAAGACTGTTGGCATGTGCAAGAACTTTGTAACATGTAACAGGCTTCGTCTGGACTGGAACCATCAAACATGCCCAACTCCTTTACACATCGGATTTGATGATATGGCTTCAGCTTCTGCCACTCATCGTATTCGGATGGGCTAGGTGAGGAAGGATGATGGCAGGCTGTTGTCCTTGATTAGACGGCCTTTTAATGTTTCGAACTGTCGCTGGTGAAATTGCCATGTCAGCTTCTGGGTCAGATTCTATCACTGTGGTGGTAATGTTTTGTTGAGTTCGGTTCTGCCTTAGGGTGCGCAGAAGGGTTCTCTCGATCTCTGGAATGTAACCAACCGTGTGATTATTAATATTTTCTGGGAGGATGTTTGACTGGTAAAAGGCATTCACCACTCAAAACAGAGAAAAGAAACTCGTTGTTGTGAGAAAATAAAATGTTAGGAATTAGATGACAGAAATTTAATGTTAGTAGTTAGAGACAATGGAATTTAAATGACAGAAAACTAAATGACAGAAAATTAAATGACAGAAATTTAAGGTTAGTAGTTAGTATACTGGAAATTTGAAGTTAGTAGTTAGTATACTGGAAATTTGAAGGAAAATGGAAATTAAATGACTAAAAATAAATGACAATAATATTAAGATGTCAGAAGTTAGATGTCCAACCGTCAAAGTTAGAAGTCAGAGTCAAATGTCCGAAGCAGATGTCCGAAATTAGATGTCCGAAATTAGATTAACAACAAAATAATAATAACAGAAATATAATATAAAACAGGTGAATTAACGGGGCTTAGGGACTAGAATAAATCAAGTCCCCGACAACGGCGCCATTTTGCAGAGGTGTATATCGTGAGTGGTTAGAACTGGTGTAATTAAAAACAATTGAAAGAAATTAATACTCAAAATATCCGTCGGGCTGCAAATAAAACCCGGTCGCAGTAGTATAGTAAGACAGAAGCGGCCGGGGTCAAACCGTGGACTTATAGTGAAATAAAGTAGTACCTAAGCTTGTCACAAAAGGGGGGAGTTAATTGACTTGTTTTTGAAAAAGTAAACTAGCAGATAAGATAACTGAGTGAAGATAAATAAGTGGAACTCCGGGTTCAAGTTTATATAATCTGATTAATTATGCTATCTCTACCGGTTTAATATATAGTTTGGCAAGATTCCTGTTATTATCTTAAGGTCCGATGAAAACTCATAAGAACTCGGTTACCAGAAAATGCAAGGTCCGATGAAAACTCAAGCAAGCACTAGTAAACGGCAGTTAAGTGTGAGGAATTTTATTCTTGCAACTGAGTACTAACTTGTCCGATGAAAACAAGTTTCCTACAGTTTTACGGCTTAATTAACCTATCTGTTTGTCACCAATCAGATTAAAAACAGATTTAGGAGGGCTTTTTAATAAATCGATGAAATTTATCAAAAAGGGAGAGAGATAACTTTAATCGTAACAAACTGAATTATTTTAACCGGTATAAAATATAGATTACACAACTAAACAAACCATAATTAAACCTTCGCCCGAGTAAATCCTCCTTAGCCTGACATTAACTGGTAATAAGTCAGGCAGAGGTTGGACGTAATAATAATACGGAGGTGTGGATGGTGAATGGAGAAATGAAGAGAACGAAGAGTGGAGCGTGTACGTAGGATATTGTATGTGGAATGAGTGATTTGGAGTGTTGAGTTCTGGGAATCGAATGTGTGTTGTGGAGTACGGGAGAGAATGAATGGAAGTGAATGGTATAATGTGGTGAGCGATGGTCTGTTTTTTGGTTAATCTCCGTACGTGGTTTAAGGTTGAAGGTGCTGGTTTATATAGAGGAAGATGATAAGGTTAGAGGCAGATCTGGAGTGGAAGAAGATTGATTCCAGATTGATTGCACATTGATTGCAGACAGAGCTGGAGACAGACGCATGAGGGAATTAAGGTAGGCCGCCGCTGATATTAATGGAGAAGCAGTTCGACATTCTGTGGCGCTGCAAAGGAAGAAGCAGTTGGGGAAGAAGAAAACTGTCGTGCAACTGAATTTACATGGGTCCTGTTTCTGTCCGTGCTAATATCCTCGGACGTCTGAGTCACGTCCGCCCCTTGTCCGTGCTTCGTTACGTGGACATCACTCTGTCCGCTCCTGGTTATGCGGACATCACTCTGTCCGCCTCTGTCCGCCCAGTTTTATGCGGACACCACATGGACAAGAATGTCCGCCTTTTATCCTGCGGACAACACACAGACAATTTCTTCACTCACGTCCGCCCCTGGTTAGGCGGACACTGCCCACGTCCGCCCTGGTTAGGCGGACACCAGGCGTACACTGCCCACGTCCGTCCTTGGTTAGGCGGTCACCAGGCGGACACAAGTCAAGTCTTTGACTTGTTTTCTTTTACAAACTTGACCGGCTCTAGATTCTTCGTTTGGACTCCGTTTTCCGAGCCGTTTGCGTCTATGCGTTCGTCTCTTTGTCTACTTTGCTCCCAGCTTGGTTTTCCTCATGGTTTAAACAATAAATTTGTGAGATAACCCATAAAACATAAACTAGAGGAAAACTAACCAAAGTGGAGAGAATGAGCAAGAAAAGTGGTAATATAATATATGAAATACACCTATAAAACATGCTCATTTGGACACTTATCAAGTACTGAAGAATCTTCCTATTGAAAATTATTGAACTTCTCTACAATAAAGACGACTAAGAAATCTGTCCAAAGGAGGTTCTAAACCCATTCAAGAACCAAAACATTTTTGCCACCATGTACTCGACAACCACCTGAAATCTATTGACTTCATCAATCCCATAGAAGCTGAACTAACCGGTCAGCCACGAGCAACCAACCTTCTAGATCGACACTATCAAAGTTTGAAGGTTCCGGAATACTGCTCTTTTCATTCAACATGTTGTTGTGCGTGAATTCCATCAACGCCATCACCAGGATCAGGCTCTAATACCAATTGATAGAACTTAGGAAAATTGGGGTAACCTTCCTACTAATAATTGTCAAAGAGGCCTACAACATCCAGACTCAATGCCCTTTCTTACAACCCTTATAACCCCTTAAATAGACACTTACTTACCCTATTACTAGCTACCTCTAAACAATCAGTTCTCCCTAACCATAAAAGCAAGACATTAACTGTATAATAGCTACATCTAACCAATGAACTTTCCTAAACCATAAAACCAAGACATTAACTATAATACTAACTACATCTAAACAACCAACTTTCTCAAACCACAAATGCAAGCCATTAACTATGTTAACACTTTCCTACTGATTATTCCTTCTCCTCATGTGAACATTGTATAGTCCTAACAATATGGACATAGAACTAATATAGAGCTGCACCAACAAGAAAGAATATGATCAAAGACAAGAGTGGATTCAAGTGGAGACCAAAGAAGTAGAGGGGGCATAAATATTAAAATGGATCATCAAAGGGAATTGAAGTCCAAAGGAGAAGGAAATCAATCAAAGGAAACCTTACTACATCAAAGGTCTAATATGACCAAGGCAAGAACCTGAACCAGATGTGGAGGCACTTGCAAAAAATATTCGAGGATTTAGTATTCTTCCTAGTATTTGAGCATGTCAAACTGAAATACCCCTAACATTTAAATAATTAAATATAAGTAAATAAATATTATTTGGGGGTTTATTAAACCCTAAGAAAGCATATAAACACTTGGGCGTAAAAAACGCACCTAAACTCCTTAAGGTTAAAAACGTGCGTTAAAGCCTGACCTTAAGATAAACAAGTTATATAAGCTCTAAAACTCATATGAAGTTAACCAAGAATCATTTTATGACCTTTAAAACACAAGTCCTTAGTTAGAACTGAGTAAAAATACAATATGCCCGGGAGTTCCCTTAAAGGCCCCTTAAGGCCCGAAAGTCCCGGAAATACCTTATAAAATAAAGTAAAGCATTACACGTCATTCTAAATGCACAATAACACTTTAATAAACATTTAAGATGAAGTTCTCAAGATAAATTCTCAGTTAAGGATACAGTGCTCGGAGGTTTCCGATGAGGGCTCCATAAACCCTCAAGAGTGCCCAGAAGAGGTACCGAAGTGGCACAAACTAAAATATAAATTATCTAAGAGTTCCTATCATCTATATTCAGTATTCCAAAGAGGGTTCTCGAGCTACTTTCAAAAAAATTAACAAAGTCCTCCGATGAATTTCTTAACGCTCATTTTTGCCCCGGAGTGTTCCGTTAGACCGAAAATTGAGTTACAAGTTATATAACCCCCCATAAAACTCAATGTAACACCTTAATATATTATTATTGAATATAAAAATGTCAATAAACACTTGGTTGTCATAGCAACTAATTAATTCCCAGAAAAATCCTTAAAGCACAAAACTCACCTTCGGGTGTCACGAAAATGCGCGTTTTAAGCAATTGGCTTGAAGTTTTTGAGGAGCCACGAGTTGATAATAGTAAAACGGGATAAATTGACCATCTAAATAAATTGATGGCAGTACTAAATTCATAGCACAAGTAGGGCCGATTTTATCATCAAAAAGGTACCTAAAATCAGCATTTTTACCTTAAAACTTTCATCTTTTACCAAGGTATAAATGTACCAATTAAATGCTGGAAGCTAATACACATATTAGTATAGTCTTAGTACAAATATAGTGTAACAAAAGTTAAATGAAAAATTAATCCCAATTGGTCCCTATGTCATGCGCCAAAATGGGTGTTGTTTGACTAGTTTAATTCCAAATTTGTCTTATGCTAATGTGACTCACTAGCATATACTATATGATAATGTAACAATTAAATCAGTCATGTGGAGCCTTCATTACGTATGACCTGCAAAGAATCAAGAAAACATTAGTTAAACAAAAGTTATAGGAATCAAATTACATAAAATAACAAGGCCTAGAACTACTTTATGCAAGTGCAAGAATCAAACAAAACTAGTGTCTTATGGCCTCATGTGCTGCCGATTGGGATCCATTAAAAGGAGGAATTATTTCCTTATATTATATCAAAGAAAGACATAAACCTAACCATGCACATGTCAAGGAATAATACAACAAAAATCAATGACTACCTACAATGTAGATTACGATTTTAATAAGAAAAAGAAGGCTTTGATTGCCTAATAAGTAGTTAAATAAAACACCTAACAACCTATCCATATTCTCTTGTCCTAAATCAACAAAAATCTGTAGCCAAACTCCTATAGCATTACCGTGACAAAACATGAATAAAAAAAGGCAAATCAAATAGAAAATCAGAAGGGAAACACATACCTAACTTACCTCCTGTCTTCAAGTTTCAAGTGGCCAACAAAGACCTCCATTATTCTTGTCAATCAGCCGATTTCTGCAATCAAATATGGTCATTATTGAACCAATAATCAAGGGAATAAATAAAGGAAAATACTAGTCAATTGACATTAATTTAACAAAAGAAAAATCCTTACAATTTGCCTTGCCTACCTTCTTATTCATACGTGAGTTAAACTCATTCTTCCTTTGCCATTCTCCATGGCCGATTGGTAAGGCTTCTCCAACCCTCTCTTTCTTCTTTATTTGCTAAGTAATCCTTAGAGCTTCTAAGCTCCATTAGTGGTGATCTAAGTTCTAACACATTTCTATGTAAATTCCTAGTAAAATCTCCTAAGTCTTGAAGCAAGAAATCAACCTAGCAACCTTGCTATTTTCACCAAGAATTAGATGTTCCAAGGAGGTTCCTAAATTCAACAACAACTCAAGGAACAACAAGATCAAGTAAGGTATATTTTCATGTTGAAAAATCCTAAGTAATTACCTAAATCATTTTCGAAAATTATAAACTTCTAAATCTATATTCTCTTCATCATTTCATGAAGAAAATCTAGATCTACAACATCTCAAGGTCTACCGAAAATTCCTTGAAAAATTCCTAAGGTAAACTCTTGTAAAACTACTCCAAATCTTATTTATAATTTTTGTTAGAAGTCTAACAAATGGATCTCTAAATATGTATAAGGAGGCCGAAATATCTACATCAAAATAGCATTTGGAGAGCTTGGAATTCAAGGAGAAATCAAGTACAAGAATTGTCTTGATTTAAGGAGTAAGTATATATAATTAAGGTTTATTAAGTTTAAGCTTAATTTAAGCTTCAAACTTTGGTGTAAAAATTATGTTTAGGCCATGTTAATATTAAGGCAAAAATTATTGAGTTAAAGTATCAAGAAAAATAATTTATAACACATAAGGTAAGATTATTACCTTAAGGTATAAATATGTGTCACAAAAATTAATTAAGATGCATATATATATAAACCGAATTATATAAGGATTAATTGTTCTATTTTAAGTTTATAATCATTCTAAGTCATTAGCATAATTTTTAGAAGTGTTATATGGCTTATATACATTATATGTATTTATTATAAAGTTTAAAGCAAGTTTTAAAACCATATGGTAAAGGTTTGATAAAAACCGAGAGCAAGATATTTATTTGGTGATTTTCGAAATATATAAGTATATATATTGTTTTATATTATAAATTTTGGGAATATTAAAAATAGCTACAAGTATTTAAATGGCTAGTTATAAAGTTATGTGGTTAAAATGTAAATTTTGAAAGTTTGGTGTACGAATTATAATTGTCGAGAGTATAAGGAGTTATTTGGTAAATTTATGTTACAATATAAGGTAGGAAATAAAATTATGAATTTTGATAAATTTAAATAAAGTGGTTAAGTGTTAAAATAACATTTTATAAAGTTTTGGGACTATTTTGTAATTTTTGGGAAGTTTGGAAGTGAACCGAATTATATATGATTTTGGGTATAATAAAGTATTAATTATGAAATTAAGTCTTGGTCAAAGTGTTGACCAAAAACATTGGGTTAAAATGATTTGTGACATAAAATATTAAGTTTATAATAGTTTAAGGGTGAATATGTAATTTATGAAAGTATATATGAAAACTAGAAGTTAACATGGGGCAGAAATATAATTAAAGAAAGATATGGGTTGTTTCGGTTATTAAAAGATTTAATATTAAAACTATGATTTATAAGTTAGTATGTAACTTATATAAAGTTTTGGGGTTAAATGTGAATAAAGGAAGATATAGGGTGAAAACTGAAAATTAAGGGGTTTATTTGTAATTTATAAAAGTTGGTATAATGAGATTGTAATTTACGAAAATTAAGGTGACATTTGGTAAATTAAAAAGGTAATGTGGATGATTAATAATTACAAAGGTTAATGTGGGTAATCAGTGAATTATAAAGGTATAAGGTTATTTGGCAATTTATAGAAGTTAATATATTGGTTTACAATTTCCGAAAATTAATATTGGTATTTAATAAATTTTAAAAGTATATGTTTATTGGTAAGTTGTAAAAGTTAATGGGATCAATTATGATTACCAGAAATTATATGTGGGTATTTAGTAATTTATAAGTTGATGGGTATATATATAAATACCGAATTATTAGGTTGGTTTTGTAATTTAATAAAGGAAGGAATTGGAACTAGGTAATATGATGTATTATGGTATGCTATGGAGGATAATATAAGGTTTATGAAATAATTGTGGTATGATAAAAATAACCGAAAGAATATAAATAAAGTTTATAAAACAATTATGGAATATTAAAGATAATCAAATCATATTGATATATGGATAAGTGGAAATAATTATGGGTATATAATTAATGAGAAAGATTATCTTAAATTGGAAATTCATTATCACATGTGGAGATCACATACAAAAATAATGAACTAATGAACTACCTAGAGTCACTGTAAAATAACAGGGGGAAATAAAGAATATACATGATTAGTATATTACAAGTATTAGTTCTACAGTGACAGTATATAATGTTTAATGAATAGTTATATTAATATTACCGGTTATTGCACGTTTGTATAACAGCGTACGGGAAGGAACTACTGAACAGGAATTTGCCAAGCTAGCAGTTATTGGTGAACGGTATGTTAATTGTGTGGTCTGAATGTCCTAAGGATTATCCTAAAGTCCAGACATTATGTGTTAATTGTTTAAGAGTGATATCTGTGATTTATGTATATGATATGGTGTGCTGTTTTGCTCAACACCACTGTGTTTTTCTTACGCGAACGTTTTATGACTGGAGGTTTATACACCTAAACTAGAACAAGACTAACTGACCTTCAGGTATTATTGAACCTAACTGATGGTCAACTAATATAGTCTTAACTCAAGGATTGGTTATTATGTCACTGACAAAAAGGGCTAACTTATAAAGAGAGGAATCCAGACTGTTCCGACATTCTGGTTGCGCATTGTGATCACTACGAGAGACTTCAATGAAGAGTCACTCAGGAAATCCATCAGCCACATTCGGGGATGGCGGAGGGCACTGCCGTTGGTGCACAGGTTCGACCGGTCGGTCAATTAACCAGGGCCTAGGGTCAACTGGTAACAGTTCCAATGGAACACAGGAGACTACTGTCCATTAATAAGATATTAAGGGTTGTCTTGACATGACGCCTGAGGTGGTGGAAATCAATTGGAAAAGGTTAAATGGTTGGTTTAAAGGATAAGGGCGAGTGTAGCTAATAACAAGTACAGTTTAATGCGTATCTTGTTTGGTGATTGTTATGGATTATTAATGTGCGATTATTAGTTATTGCTATGGATTATTGTTGTGTGGTTATTTGTGTGTTGTGTACTATTGTAAACTGATGTTTACAGGTGAACTGTTATGTGATTGTTAAATGTTACAGTTATTATTGTTATCATTGTAAACCAGTATTTTATGTAATGAATCTAATATTAGATGGCTAAAATGACTTAAGGAATCCAAATGATTTAAGACTACATTTAGCATACCAGCATTTCGATTGCTGAGCCCTTCATTGGGGCCAACATTCCAGGTTATTGAAGAGGACTCAAGCCGGAGTGCGGGACACGGGGGTGGCAGTTGTGTTTTCAATAAACACTTTTGGTTTATTTTTGTATGCTATAAGAGGTTGTTGTATTCAGTTAGTTGCTCATTGGTTGGATTGGGTTGTAATAATTAGAGTGTTCAGTATCTATTCATCACAGCGTGAGAGTTGTAATGTTGGAAAGAGTAAGTATGACTTGTTACTCACAAGGGTGAGTAACGGCGTGTAACACCAAGGCAGTTAGTTTTATTTCCCGCTGTGAATTGTTATTTATTATGCTACGACATGCGACGATATTACAGGTTTAGGACTAGGGGTGTTACAAAAAAGTGGTATCAGAGCGGAGGAGTACCGCTGTGATGAAAAGATACTGAGTCTAGGACAATGAGCATAGGAATATTGGGATAAGGGAAACGTCCGTGAGGATACGTGACTTAGAAAAATTCTAGGGATATTTTATTGCTAGTAGTTAGCTTACCTACATGACTGTGATTGTGTATGACGGTGTAGCAACCGAGCAGAAAAATAGTATACTGTCTAGATGTCGACAAGCGGAAGACCACATGGAGACAGCAAGTGGACACGGTGGCGAGACACCGGCAGATGTTCCATCAGTTCAGGCCTAGCAGCGGCCATGGCAGACTTCGCGCAGCAGCTAGGAGCTCAACTTACGGGAGCCATACCCCACCCGCCGCAGCCCAGAGAAACCAACTGGTTGAAGAGCATTGCAGACGCGAGAGTACCAATTTATTCAGGGGAACCGGACCCCACCGCACTGGAGATATTCATTGCAGAGCACCAGAAGGTGTTCAAGGCTGTCAGAGTTCCAGAAGACCAGCAGGTTGACATAGCCGCATACAACCTGAAGGACGCAGCTGATGTTTGGTGGCGGTCTGTGGAGGGCCACCGTAGAGCTACACCAGACTTTGGATGGACAGCGTTTGTAGAAGTGTTGCGGGAGAAGTACTACCCCGAACACCTAAAATAGAGAAAAAGGCAGGAGATCGAAACTTTAATCCAAGGGAGTCAAACAGTTGACCAGTACTACGCGCGGATCACCAGTTTGTTGGACTATATACCAGGAGTCGACTATTCCGACACGGAAAGAAAGAAAAGGAAGAGTACTGAAGGAGATGGTGATGGAGCAACCTCTGGCGGATTCTGCAAGAAGGGGAAGAAATTCTTTGAAAAGAAGAAGGGGCGAAAGGATTTCCATGGTCAGAAGACAAATGAGCAGATCCTCGTCTGACCGGCCCAGCCATTGACGCACAAACCACGGAGATCAGCACCACCTAGGAGCAATAAGCCAACCCGACGCCACTACTACTGTAAACGCTGTGGAAAGGATCACCTAGGCGTAGAGCACAGGCAGAAAGAAAGAAAGGTGAAGTGTCGCTATTGCGAGAAAGAAGGTCACAGGGAGTATATGAAAGTTTTCCAATCTAGGGAGCCGAGTATACAAGGGAGCTAGAGGTTCACAGAGAACACCAGCTGCTGAAACGGGCGGACCCGGAGGAGGTCAAGCGCCGCAGAGTAATACTTATACTAGAGGACCGGGAGGACAGCCATCCTCATCCGGGAGTCAGAAGGGAAATGAGATAATTCCAGGAAGAAAACACCTAGTACACAGTGGGAACTTCAGGCGCTGAGGCTAGCGCTCAGGCGCGAAACCGGTAAGCCTTGAACTTAAAATAAATGCATGATGCATAAATGTGTGTTTATAGTTATTAGTCGATGAGACTTATATATGATTAGTGAGTATCAAAATATAGAGAGACCTAACTTAGGTAACCTTCATCTAATAGGATACTTCGATATTTGTTTTCCCTTATCTAAGAGACCGTGGCGTCACCTGAGCCTATGAGCGAAGGTCAGAAATATCCAGGGGCATAATGCCAAGTACTTTGACCGGCATGATCCTACTCAGGAAATACCTAACAAAAAAGCACAAATAATTATTGTAAACGAATGTAGAACTTGGGGACAGGACTTGGAGGATTTTATATTCCAGGATATGGGAGTGGATCAAAACTTAAATATATATGATGAGTATGGGTAAGGATTGGGATACCAGCTGTATCATTCTTATAGGAGATGATGCTGAATTTTACAGTGATCAGAAGAGGATGAATAAGGCGAACAAGATTGTTTTTAAGGTCAGGAGACGTGTTGATATTTGGTGGGGAATCCAGATAGTGTACCATGGGATTAAGAGTATTAAACCGAATACAAAACCGAGTTTATCTTGGGATAAAGGGTGCGAGATCACAGTGAGGAATAACAAGTTAGTTTTACTTGGACTGCCGAAGGGCATATCAACTGTCCAAACTTACAGTAACTACAAATTATGACCTGCCTAAATAACGAGCAGATGTCATGAAAAGAATACATTACTTAATATAAAAACACGTAAGACTACAAGAATTGTCAAAAGGGTTTGAGGAAGACTACACATAAAGATCAAACACTGAAATTTATGGGATACCCAAGCACCGAGCCTTACCGCTCAGTGCGGACTGGAAAATCTTACAATCCCTTATTAACTACGAGAGAGGATAGTGCGAAACTTGGAAATATGATAATAGAGGAAACGAAATCTCAAGAATTATAAAACATTCATAAGGAATAAGCACGGGTTTTAAATAACTGAGCAAATACCAAGAGTCTCAGTTAGTATCAATATGGCGACAGTGCCGGACTCTTAATTAATAAAGGGGAGAAAACAAACTTTGACCTATATTCTCTAAGGTCGGGAGAACTACCTAAATAACAATACCAGATGCTATATATACATATAATTTGGAGGTTGTAAACCTAAAGCGTTGAAGAGTATTGATACATTTCAGAGGGCTAAGTACCATTAAATATACTTACCCTATTTTGGAGGCACATGTCCCACACTATTCTTATGGTTCTATACGAGCATATGTCTTCTATGACAGCTCAAGCTATGAATGCGAATAAAGAACGCAAGAAAACAAATAAGGTGAACCCCATATGTAATATAAATTTTTAACATAACATGGTAACGAATAACTCTCCTTGACACTGCAATGAAGGCAGTGTAAGTTATAAAGAGTTTGGATTAATATATACACTGAAAAAAATGAGTGTAAATTAAATTTAAAAGTAGGGAAACATATTCCTTGGCTTGTAACAATCATTTACACGTAAAATTTCCTAACGTTATATACTAAATCCTATGATTCTAAATCCTCTATTTGATACACCTAATCGACATATTTTGGAAGCCATTGAGCTTGTGGATTAACCACGTTTCTAAGAGATAGAAAACAAACAATAAGCTTTGATCGTCTGTTACCAAACCATAGGATTCAAACTGGAAACCTTAGTTTGAGATGGTACTAGTATTAAGAGACACTTAACCTAGGCTGAACATATGGTTCACCTGATTTATGGAGTTTAGATGGAATAAAAAAAAGACAAGCTTTAAAGTGGAGGAAATAATACATTATGGAGCTGTAGTTGTTGATCGAGTTATAAAAACTTTTACTTGGAAGTCTAACTGTGACTGTCTTTGTTCTATGAAATGATAACTAAAGTATAGGCAATAATCAAAAACCTGGTGAGTTAAATACTAGATGAGCTTTTAAGGAGAAGAGAGCATTCTAGGATATCCAAGTCCATAACTGAATTTACTACTTGGATAATGGATTTAAAGTTAAAATGATTGATGGATATAATTATTAGACAGTATGAACCTAGATGCTTTAATAAGAATTTATTTCTATGCCAAGAGGAAAAACTGGCTTCCCCGCTTGATGATATGATCAAAGGAACTTAGTTCCAGGGATTAAGGAATACACTAGATTCAAGTATAGGTTATAAAGTTATTGGAATAGTTGTATAACAGTAAAGGGAAAAAGTACATGTAGTAGTCACCACGTCACCAAGTTCAATAAGATAAAATCTGGAAGGAAATGACAATTATGTGATTGTTTGATATTTGACGTGGGATGTCGAACTTGATCCTGGTCAGATCAAGGGAAAACCAAACACAAAATGGAGTGGAGGGATAGTTCAACATTGACGCTGACCCCGTCAGGGTTGGATGATTCCTGAGACTCTTACAAGTATCACAAATAATTCTGTGATACGTAAGTATTTATTCTTAAGTTTAATATAAATTTGACTAATAAGTATATGAGATGTAGAAGGTGTAAATAAAAGTTAAGTTGTCCAAGTTACCCTGAGAAGATTAAATAACTAAAACAACTCCACGTATGTCGGAAAAATAGTCAGTTGTGAGGGAAATATTAACCATTATTATCCCATGAACCATGCTAACAAGTTAAATAAGAAATCAAGAGACAATTATCAGTAATGAGAGTAGTCTAGAACTAGCTTCTAAGTTATGGCCAAATTACCATCTGAAAGGAAAGATTGACTTCCATGTCTTTCTTTATGAATTCAACCCAATATATTAAATAGGAACCTACCTATAAACATGGTAGAATATAAAGAGTAGAAACATTATACTAATACTCACATGAATTGATTCACAACTGAAAGCACATGTCCAATTGAGAGGAAACTATACCTTGTTAGAAACCTTAGCGGTAACCCTACTGTGGTATACCTGAGGAACAGACAATAGTAATCGTGTATATACTACCGACAATTGGTGAATCAATAATCTCAAGAAAACTTTCTATAATATACATAAGATGCAGGGCTTGACCGTAGCTCATACTATCTACATTGAAAATGAAAACCGAAATGGTGACAGTAAACTCAATTACCAGAATCACAAGATGATGATCTGAAGATCAAGAGAGAGATTTTAAGTAAGCCCCAATATTAATATAAAACCCGAATGCCGACGATTACAACTATAAGAGGGATTAAGGGAAGTAGTTATATACAATAGTTTAAACAAGCCATGAGATAATATTGGCAACGTACAAAATAGTAGATCACCTTCACCCACACACACGGGATTCAAAAACAAACATAATAATGCACTATGAAACATGTCAGGAAATAAATAGATTTTTGAGGACTATACCTCGTAGGACATAAATCATAGGCTAATGTCCGTAGGAGAGACCTCGAGTTCGCAATAGGCGATCGAGTCTTCCTTAGAGTTTCACCTAAGAAGGGAGTTTTCAGATTTGGGCAGAAGGACAAACTTAGCCGAAGTATGTAGGAACCGTACCTTATTACGGAGCGAGTGGGCCCATTAGCCTACAGATTAGATTACCTGTTGAGCTTGGGAGAGTGCATAATGTGTTTCACATTTCTCAACTAAAGTAGTAATGCCTCACCAATCACATATCTTACAGCCGAGACACTCGAGCTCGATCCTACACTTAGATAGGAGGAGACCCCAGTTCGCATCTTAGAAGACATAGGAGTTAGAAGACTCCATGCGAGACAAGTATCCAGCACTTTTATCTTAGTTTGTGTATACTTGTGGGGGTACGTGGGCGTAACCCTTTTAGGGGGGTAGAGCACCACATGCGACTTGCATATCTGCAGTCTATACTGGTTTTGTGTATGGTTATTTGTGTTTGTTGTTGCGATGTGTGCATTTGGTTGGTTATTGTTAGTCCTACGTGACACTTGAATGATTACTTGTGTGTTATGTAACACCTAGATGGCTATTGTAGTGTTCTATGTAACACTTGGATGTTTATGGAAGCACTTATTTACTTACAGTATTTACAAGTGATTCGTGTTATGATTATATTGAATTCATGAGTAGGACTATTATATGTATGAATTGCATACACTCGGATTACAGATGGAATGTAGAGGTGTCACTATAGTATTGACACCCAGGAATGATAGGTATACAGGGAATAGATACGAGGAACTTGATTCCATAGGAGATGTAAGTATAAGTTATGACTTCGGGACGAAGTCCTTTTAAGGGGGGTCGACTGAAATACCCCTAACATTTAAATAATTAAATATAAGTAAATAAATATTATTTGGGGTTTATTAAACCCTAAGAAAGCATATAAACACTTGGGCGTTAAAAACGCACCTAAACTCCTTAAGGTTAAAAACGTGCGTTGAAGCCCGACCTTAAGATAAACAAGTTATATAAGCTCTAAAACTCATATGAAGTTAACCAAAGATCATTTTATGACCTTTAAAACACAAGTCCTCAGTTAGAACTGAGTAAAAATACAATATGCCCGGGAGTCCCTTAAAGGCCCTTAAGGCCCGAAAGTCCCGGAAATACCTTATAAAATAAGTAAAGCATTACCGTCATTCTAAATGCACAATAACACTTTAATAAACATTTAAGATGAAGTTCTCAAGATAAATTCTCAGTAAAGACAAAGTGCTCGGAGGTTCCCGATGAGGGCCCCATAAAACCCTTAGGAGTGCCAGGAGAGGTACCGAAGTGGCACAAACTCAATATAAATTATTCTAAGAGTTCCTATCATCTATATTCAGTATTCCAAAGAGGGTCTCGAGCTACTTTCACAAAATTAACAAAGTGCTCGGATGAATTTCTTAACGCTCATTTTTGACCGGGAGTGTTCCGTTAGCCCAAAATTGAGTTACAAGTTTTATATAACCCCATATAACTCAATGTAAACACCTTAATATATTATTATTGACTATAAACAATGTAATAAAACACTTGGAAGTCATAGCGACGAAATAATTCCCAGAAAAATCCTTAAAGCACAAAAACGCACCTTCGGGTGTCACGAAAATGCGTTTTACGCAATTGGCTTGAAGTTTTTGAGGAGCCACGAGTTGATCATCTTAAAAGGGGATAAATTTACCATCTAAATCAATTGCTGGCAGTACTAAATTCATAGCACAAGTAGGGCCGATTTTATCATCAAAATGTACCTAAAATCAACATTTTACCTTAAAAACTTTCATCATGATGGAACCTAATACACATATTAGTATGGTCTTAGTACAATATAGTGTAACAACAAAATAAATGAAAAATTAATCCCAATTGGTCCCTATGTCATGCGCCAAAATGGGTGTTGTTTGACTAGTTTTAATTCCAAAATTGTCTTATGCTAATGTGACTCACCTAGCATATACTATATGATAATGTAACAATTAAATCAGTCATGTGGAGCCTTCATTTACGTATGACATGCAAGAGTCAAGAAAAAACATTAGTTAAACAAAAGTTATAGGAATCAAATTACATAAAATAACAAGGCCTAGAACTACTTTATACAAGTTGCAAGAATAAAACAAAACTAGTGTCTTATGGCCTAATGTGCTGCCGATTGGGATCCATTACAAGGAGGAATTATTGCCTTATATTAAATCAAAGAAAGACATAAACCTAACCATGCACATGTCAAGGAATAATACAACAAAAATCAATGACTACCTACAATGTAGATTACCGATTTTGACAAGAAAAAGAAGGCTTTGATTGCCTAATAAGTAGTTAAATAAAACACTAACAACCTAGCCATATTCTCTTGTCCTAAATCAACAAAAATCTGTAGCCAAACTCCTATAGCATTACCGTGACAAAACATGAATAAAACAAAAAGCAAATCAAATAGAAAATCAGAAGGGAAACACATACCTAACTTACCTTGTCTTCTAGTTTCAAGTGGCCAACAAAGAGCTCCATTATTCTTGTCAATCGGCCGATTCTTGCAATCAAATATGGTCATTATTGAACCAATAATCAAGGGAATAAAAACAAGGGAAAAGATTAGTCAATTGACATTAATTTAACAAAAGAAAAATCCTTACAATTTGCCTTGCCTACCTTCTTATTCATACGTGAGTTAAACTCATTCTTCCTTTGCCATTCTCCATGGCCGATTGGTAAGGCTTATCCAACCCTCTCTTTCTTCTTCATTTGCTAAGTAATTCCTTAGAGCTTCTAAGCTCCATTAGTGGTGATCTAAGTTCTAACACATTCTATGCAAATCCTAGTTAAATCTCCTAAGTCTTGAAGCAAGAAATCAACCTAGCAACCTTGCTATTTCACCAAGAATTAGATGTTCCAAGGAGGTTCCTAAATTCAACAACAACTCAAGGAACAACAAGATCAAGTTAAGATTATTTTTATGTTGAAAAATCCTAAGTAATTACCTAAATCATTTTTGAAAATTATAAACTTCTAAATCTATATTCTCTTCAGCATTTCATGAAGGAAATCTAGATCTACAATCATCTCAAGGTCTACCGAAAATTCCTTGAAAAATTCCTAAGGTAAACTCTTGTAAAACTACTCCAAATCTTATTTATAATTTTGTTAGAAGTCTAACAAATGGATCTCCTAAATATGTATAAGGAGGCCGAAATCTCTACATCAAAATAGCATTTGGAGAGCTTGGAATTCAAGGAGAAATCAAGTACAAGAATTGTCTTGATTTAAGGAGTAAGTATATATAATTAAGGTTTATTAAGTTTAAAAATTTAAGCTTCAAACTTTGGTATAAAAATTATGTTTAGGCCATGTTAATATTAAGGCCGAAAATTATTGAGTTAAAGTATCAAGAAAAATAATTTATAACACATAAGGTTAGATTATTACCTTAAGGTTTAATATGTGTCACAAAAATTAATTAAGATGCATATATATAATCCAAATTATCTAAGGATTAATTGTTCTATTTGAGTTTATAATCTTTCTTAAGTCATTAGCATAATTTTTAGAAGTGTTATATGGCTTATATACATTTATATGTATTTATTATAAAGTTTAAAGCAAGTTTTAAAACCATATGGTAAAGTTGATTAAAAACCGAGAGCAAGATATTTTATTTGGTGATTTTCTAAATATATAAGTATATTAATTTATATTATAAATTTTGGGAATATTAAAAATAGCTACAAGTATTTAATGGCTAGTTTATAAAGTTATGTGGCTAAAATGTAAAGTTGAAAAGTTTGGTGTACAAATTATAATTGCCGAGAGTATAAGGAGTTATTTGGTAAATTTATGTTACAATATAAGGTAGGAATAATATTATGAATTTTGATAAATTTAAATAAATGGTTAAGTGTTAAAATAACATTTTATAAAGTTTTGGGAATTTTGTAATTATTGAGAAGTTTGGAAGTGAAACCGAATTACATATGATTTTATGGGTATCATAAAGTATTAATTATGAAATTAAGTCTTGGTCCAAGTGTTGACCAAAATCTTTGGGTTAAAATGATTTATGACATAAAATATTAAGTTTATAAAAGTTTAAGGGTGAATATGTAATTTATGAAAGTATATATGAAAACTGGAAGTTAACATGGGGTGGAAATATAATTAAAGAAAGATATGGGTTGTTTCGGTTATTTAAAAGAATTTAATATTGAAACTATGATTTATAAGTTAGCATGTAACTTATATAAAGTTTTGGGGTTAAAATGTGAATAAAGGAAGATATAGGTGAATACCGAAAATAAGGGGTTTATTTGTAATTTATAAAAGTTGGTATAATGAGATGTAATTTACGAAAATTAAGGTGGACATTTGGTAAATTAAAAAGGTAATGTGGATGATTAATAATTACAAAGGTTAATGTGGGTAATCAGTAAATTATAAAGGTTATAAGGTTATTTGGCAATTTATAGAAGTTAATATATGGTTTACAATTTCCGAAAATTAATATGGGTATTTAATAAATTATAAAAGTATATGGTTATTTGGTAAGTGTAAAATTAATGGGATCAATTATGATTACCGGAAATTATATGTGGGTATTTAGTAATTTATTAAGTTGATGGGTATAATATATAAATACCGAATTATTAAGGTTGATTTGTAATTTAATAAGGGAAGGAATTGGAACTAGGTAATATGATGTATTATGGTATGCTATGGAGGATAATATAAGGTTTATGAAATATTGTGGTTATGGTAAAAAAACCGAAAGAATATAATATAAAGTTTATAAAACAATTATGGATATATTAAAGATAATCAAATCGTATGATATATGGAATAAGTGGAAATAATTATGGGTATATATTAATGAGATAAAGATATATCTTAAATTGGAAATTCATTATCACATGTGGAGATCACATAAAATAATGAACTAATGAACTACCTAGAGTCACTGTAAAATAAGGGGGAAATAAAGAACATACAGGATTAGTATATTACAAGTATTAGTTCTACAGTGACAGTACTATAATGTTAATGAATAGTTATATTAATATTACCGGTATTGCACGTTTATATAACAGCGTACGGGAAGGAATACTGAACAGGAACTTGCCAAGCTAGCAGTTACTTGGTGAACGGTATGTTAATTGTGTGGTCTGAATGTCCTAAGGATTATCCTAAGGTCCAGACATTATGTGTTAATTGTTTAAGAGCGATATCTGTGATTTATGTATATGATATGGTGTGCTGTTTGCTCAACACCACTGCGTTTTATCTTACGCGAACGTTTTATGACTGGAGGTTATACACCTAAACTGGAACAAGACTAACTGACCTTCAGGTATTATTGAACCTAACTGATGGTCAACTAATATAGTCTTAACTCAAGGATTGGTTATTATGTCACTGACAAAAAGGGCTAACTTATAAAGAGAGGAATCCAGACTGTTCCGACATTCTGGTTGCGCATTGTGATCACTACGAGAGACTTCAATGGAGAGTCACTCAAGGAAATCCATCAGCCACATTCGGGGATGGCGGAGGGCACTGCCGTTGGTGCACAGGTTCGACCGGATCGGGGAATTAACCAGGGCCTAGGGTCAACTGGTAACAGTTCCAATGGAACACAGGGGACTACAGTCCATTAATAAGATATTAAGGGTTGTCTTGACAAGACGCCAGAGGTGGAAATCAATTAGAAAAAGAAATGGTTGGTTTAAAGGATAAGGGCGAGGTGGCTAACTAACAAGTACAGTTTAACGCGTATCTTGTTTGGTGATTGTTATGGATTATTAATGTGCGATTATTAGTTATTGTATGGATTATTGTTGTGTGGTTATTGGTGTTGTGTACTATTGTACACTGATGTTTACAGGTGAAATGTATGTGATTGTTAAATGTTTACAGTTATTACTGTTATCATTGTAAACCGGTATTTTATGTAATGAATCTAATATCAAGATGGCTAAAACGACTTAAGGAATCCAAATGATTTAAGACTACATTTAGCATACCAGCATTTCGATTGCTGAGCCCTTCATTGGGCCAACATTCCAGGTTATTGAAGAGGACTCAAGCCAGAGTGCGGGACAGGGGTAGCAGTTGTGTTTTCAACAAACACTTTGGTTTATTTTGTATGGTATTAAGAAGGTTGTTGTATTCAGTTAGTTGCTCATTTGGTTGGATTGGGCTGTAATAATAGAGTGCTCAGTATCTGTTCATCGCAGCGTGAGAGGTTGTAATGTTGGAAAGAGTAAGGATGCCTTGTTACTCACAAGGGTGAGTAACGGCGTGTAACACCAAGGTAGTTAGTTTTATTTCCCGCTGTGAATTGTTATTTATTATGCTACGGCATGCGACGATATTACAGGTTTAGGACTAGGGGTGTTACACAAATATACCCAACGGCATGATCTTATAGCGGGTGAAAGAATCTGTGAAAAACATTGATATGGGTGAAGAGGATGCGTTGAGAGGAAGTGAGGCAAATAATGGCTTGGAAAAGTAGATTAGATGCCTAATTGTGAACAACGACAAGTGGTGAAAAGGTACAAAAAGATGTACTTGATCTCAAGAAGGGTGACACCTAGGGGAGAAGAAAACCTCAGTGTTTTCTCAATCCAAGACCCACAAACCTAAACATAGTGTTTTGAAAGAGAATAAAATGAGAAAAAGAAACAATAAAAGTGAACTGAAAAATCAATTGCTCTAATGAATAGGAGTGTGAAAGCCCACAAATAATGTCTTAACATACATACTCATGTTTAGAGGTAGCAGTTGGGTCATTTGGTTCGGGTTTGGTTCAGTTTGTATTGTGTTGATCCAAAATTGTCCAATATTCAGTTCAGGTTGGATCTGGTCGGGTGAATTTGGTTTGTTCAGTTAAGTTTGGTTTATTGAAATTTCAAGTCGGTTTGGATCAGTATGGGTAAGTTTTGGCTTGATTGACTTTCATCTGGATGAATTTGGTGTGGGGAACTTTTGGTCGGAGTAGCCTCTGGGTTGCGCATTTTTTCAGGTCATGGGTCCAATTCGGGTTTAATTGTTCGGTTAAACTCGGTGACATTACATAATCAAACAACTTCATAATCATCATATGTAAAATTTGTCTTTAGTCAATCTCAATAATTTGTATTAGGTTAGGTTAACAGTACCATAAGGTTAAGCGGTGGTTTTAAGTATACAACAACTGACATCCAATGAATCCATGCTTTATCATATTCCTTATTTCTTTTGTGTTTCTTTGCTAAAGCATGCTTAATTATTAATTGCATTCGGGCCTACAAAAAATTTGCATGCAATTTTTCCATTAAACTCATGGAAATGCTATCTATACATTCCGCTGAAGGGTGTACAAGGCAGCGAGGCGCACGTAGTAACGAGCAAGCGCAACACATTGTGCAAAAGGTATGGGTGTGGGGCATACAGCGACAACGTGAGGGAGGGGCACGCAGCATCGACTGGGCCCAAGGCGCACGACAACGGCCCGGGGGTGGGGCATGCCACGTCAACCTGGGGGCGAGGTGTGTGCCTTCGACTCGGGAGCGTGGTGTGAGGCGCAACACGTTGGGCCAATCTGGGCGTGTGGCGTGCAGCGTTGACTTGGGCTCTAGGCATGCGGCGATGACCAGGATGTTAGTGTGTGCACTCTCTACGCAGCGCGTTGGGTTGACCTGGGAGTGCGGTGTGTGGCGCACAGCAAATGACCCGGGCTCGGGGCATGCATCGACGACCCGGGTGCAGGTGGGCACGCAAGTGGACTGTGATGCCGACGTTGTGCTGCTGGGCATTGCACTTGGTGTGCGCAGGGCCATACTATGGCAACTTGGGGTTTATCGTATCCCTCATGTAATGCAACTATAAGTTGTAATATCTTAAGATTGAAAATAGTGCATGAGAATTCAGTATTATACGCGTATGGATGCATAGATGTGTTTGATGACAAATTATGAACCAATCTTTGAAAGAAAATATAGAAGGTGAGCTATGAGGAAAAAAAAGGTGAGAGATGCATATGATGACACTCTTGATATAATAATTTACAAATGTCAATTATCTTAATATATGTTTATCCAATAATACTAAACTTAGCATAATTTCTAGTCTTTATCATAGTCGATTAGGTTTCTTTCTTCGCTGTTGTCACTCTTCCTATTCTCTCCTCACTCACCGCCATACATCAGACCCTCATCCAAATTTCAGTCACGAATGTGGAAACTCATTCACCTACCTCCATCAGTGTTGTCCCCGCGCCTGACTGCTAGTATGTTTCGTCAAATCTAGTTATTGATGAAGATTTAGTTTGTCTTGTAGTTCATCGTTGTAAGTGGATGATGAATACTTGTACTCATGAGATATATTTCCATATGTTGTAAGTGGACAATGATCAATGTAACACCCCTACTAACTCGCTCCTAATTGTATCCTAAACGTCGTACTTAATAATTAAATCGCAGCGGTAAATAACAAACAGTCGTACTATGGTGTTACCATTACCACTCGCCCATACGAGTGATATCGCGTTACCTGATAATCAACATACGAAACGTATTCCCCAGTGATCACAAGAGATAGATAAGTAGTTTAGACATACCAAAAGAACTACAACATAATACCACTATACACATAAATCCGTACACGTGAGCGTCTAAGCGAAAATACACCTCGGTTCACAAACCCGAGTCCAATGTAACCACTGTAACAAACCGTACCGATGTCTATTCCACAAGTGTCGCGCCCCGCGTCGACAAACAGCTAGTATCCTGAAAATAAACATGGTTGTGGTATAGAATCAGCCCCTGCTGAGTATGTCATCACATGCCCCCTCAGACCCCTCAGTTATTTGGTCGAGAGCATGGGATTCGTTACATGCAATACCATTTTTATATTTAAACTGTAAAACAATTAACAGTAATAACCATAAAGTAAATCACAACCATTAACACACATAATATTTCCACACTGCCTAACCAATGAACAACAAGGTGAAAACAACAAGAATAATAAACGAGTATTAATTCCTGTCCTTGGCATAAAATTCCAATATAGTTCACCAATATACGAGCTAACAAGCTGTTATAATTGTTCAGTTATGCCTAATGACAACGTCTCGTTATAACGACTGTCTCTAAATTACTCATATGTTATGGCGGGTCAACCCACAGTAGTAGCCACTCCAATGGTAGAGTCTCTAACCAACGAACCATTCTAGCTCGCTGGAAATTTCTTGATACTTACGGACCCGTACACGGACATCCTGGTATTATTTTTGTGATCACAGCGCTCACCAAGAGCCACATCCTCTTGGCTTTGGTTACAACTATACCATCGCATCGCATCGCATTACCAAATTTTCTAACAAAGCAGACTAAGGTCAGTAGTCCAATCCGAAGTATGTAAACTTGGGATCCAGTGTTAGATACGAGTGCGATGTTTAGGAAAGGCCATTACTCCATAATTAAGTCTCGGATAATATACATAATCTTATTATCCTAGTGCTACAACGTTTTTTGTTGACGTTCCTTATATTACACATAAAGATAGCACCATAGCGCTAAAATATACAGTTCATGCATATTAATTCACACATTCAGACAAACAATCTTATCACAGATTTCACACATAAGTCTGAACCGAGGAAGTATTCAGAGACAATCAGAGACACATAACAACATATCGTTCACCCTGATTTTAAACGATGGAGTATGAATCAGCTAGGTCCAATGCTCCCCGCGTCGTCTCTAACAGTCTAATAATACGTATAAGACTACAGATTAGTATCCGTATAACAAACATACTCTACGGTACCCCGTACCATCGCTAATCCCTCCCGGTTCGTTCCCCGTAATTACTAACACGTTGTCGGGTTTTCGGTTTATCTCGGGACTAGTTAACGTTATATTACATGTACGTTTACGTCGTGGTATATTAATATACTCAACTCAACATTCGTTATCGCATGTCATAATTAATACACATTGTATATGTTATAGTTTGTCACTATATTGTGTGTAATAATCTTGATCATATACTATACATCTCACCTTAGTATTTATTTTCCTAAGGTTAGTCTTCCCAAATGTAATGTTGTATAATCCACATTTAAAATACTTTGAATTATTTAACTCCTTATTATTCCATAAACAACATAACATTAGAATTTCCTTAACTAATGTTTATGATTCTTTTTCTCCTTATCTTATATTATTTTAATTATGATATTATATGGTTATTGAACCATATTGTATTTCTCACTCCATAACACATATTTATTTATAGATATGTATTATGAGACCATTTATTATATGGTAATCCTTTATAACATATTCATTCTTCCTCAATGAATATTTATTTATTATAAATGTTACAACCCTTATAACACATTATAAACCATATTATAAATTCTCATTCAAAAATACTCATTATTACCGAACAACACTTATGCTCTTTAATATTTACAAAATCTCCACATTAATTATATAATTTACATTATAGTTATATAACATATCTTATGATATTTAAATCATTAAAACCTTTATAACTATAGTTATAAATGTTGCAAAATACCAAACAGCCCATATGGTTGTCGGTTTTTATTTGATTCCACCATAGTTTCAGAATTACATAATCACCCCAAATATTATTTCTTTGTCACACTTATAATATATACGTTATTATACCTTTAAACCTTATTAATTACAACCTATGGTTATAATTTCTTAAAATAGCCGAACAGACCCCATGGTCTATTCTAATTCAATTTCCACCACTTAACTTTCTATATTCACCAAATCACCCCATTTTATAACATATAGTTTTCTGATATCATTAAAACTATATATTACATATATCTTAATAAAATCTCATGTATAATTCCAAAAATTACCAACCTATACCAAAAGGTTATAAACATCATTCCTAACCTTATACTTTTAGTATTTACGGTTTTTACCCCATATGTTACCCAAATGTAACATTGATATAAAATATCATATATTATACTTATATAATTTATACTAACTCCAAATTCACCAAATAAATTCCTAAAAAATCCTAATAACCCAAGGTTTGTTGTAAACTCCATTTGGTACCCATTATTTTCAGAAATCACTACTTCACCCCATTATTTAGAAATCTTTTACAATTTCATACTTAACTTATTATAAGTTAGTATTTAATTCCATAAATTCTCAAACTTGGTCAAAGTCTCCTATATAGTCAACTTTGACTTCTAAATTCTGTTTGAAACCCAAACTTTCGGTAATTACTATATATACCCCAAACTTTCCTATTTTTACAATTTTGTAATAAAACTTTACAAAGTGTTATAATTTTTTATTTAAATTCATTTTACACACAAAACTTCATCCTAATACAGCCCACAGCCTTATTTTTTTTTGTAATACCTTTTAACCCCAAACATAATGCTAAATGCATAAATAAAATTAAATAAGCTCTTAAACTTAAATAAAATGGGCTAATGACATTGTCTTATTACAACCTTGAACTTGCAAAATAATTACACTTTAAATGTCTCTAAACTACTTTAAATTCTCAGCCTCACCACCAATTTTCCTTTCAAATTTTCCACATAATGTCTTAATTTGACCATTATGTTAATTAAATCATCTAAATGACTAGCTTATATTAACTAAGTCATTCCTGGTCACACTTAGGTTTAAATTAACCATTTTAACCAGTCCACTCTCAGTATAATATATACCATAAGCTTTAAAGCATATAATATATAGTTAAGAGTGTTATACCTTGATTTATAAGCTTTTAAAGCTTGTATGGTCACGCCTGCTTTAGATCTTGGTTTAGATAGCTTATATTGAATTCCTAACAGTAAGAATAAGATATAGATAGGTTCCAAAGACAGAACCAACTATAAGATAATTTTAAGCCATGAAAACTACATTTCTCACCTTAAGAATGACTTTAAGCAACCTATCACTCCATGTACTGTCACGGATGTTTGGTGGTGGGTTTATACACCTATTGACATGAATTAAACAGATAGTAAAGGTTATGGCTCAGCTTAAAACTGAAAGTAACCATAAGAGTCATTAAAGGTCTTAAAACATGGATTTGTACCTTAAGATTTGAAGTTGTTCCAAGTGTTCCACAGCCATATTTTCCAGAGGAACGAAGGGTGTCAATCCCTTAATAAAAGTATGCCAAATCTGTGGAACAACTCACTTATACAGAAGCTAGAAACTTCTCTTTAAACCCCCTTTTTAAGGTGTTTTTGGGTGGTTTTGGCCAACTTCAAGTGGATGAAGGTTCACCAACGGTTCTAGCATGTCAATATGAAGATTATAGAAGGTTTAGTTGATAGGAATCAGTTAGAACAACAATAGAGAAGAAGGTAGGTGCTTAGAGCACATTTTTACCTTAAGGAATGACTTTGTTTTACTTTCTTCCCAAAGCTTTGTTCCAGCCAAATTTAACCCTTCCTTGAAACTTAGATCCAGCCTAGATACATGAGTGGAAGGAGATAAATCTTAGACCATTGGATAGCTAGTGAAAAGAGGAAGGAGAATGAACTATCTTATGAATTAAGAGCTTACCTTATGCCTTAGGAATGAATTTCTTGCCAAGCTTGTTCTTGGCTGTCTAGTAGCAGAATAAGAGAGGATTTGGAGGTTTGAAATCGGCAGCCAGGAAGAAATGAGGAGGAAAGAGAAGAATAAACTTTTAAGGCATTATTGGTAAAGCATGTGTATAAACTAGTACTTGTTGACTTAAGGCACCTAATTAAGACTTTTTGGATCAGCTTTTGCAAGTTGGCAGCCACTTTAGTGGGCATTTCCGGCCACATCTTGCTCCATGGGCAAAATGGTCTCTTTTGTTTCATTTTTAATGTTATTACTTATAACTTGTACATTTGGACTTATATCATGTGTAAGTTTGTTACCAACATGATTTATTCATCCTTAAGTGTATAAATATGTTTTCTTAAGGAATTGGTATACTTTACCATTCATTAAAACTAGTAAAAATGTATACTTTGATTCACCTTTGATATTGATGTTCTTTTTGCACATCATGTGTATCTTGGACTTGTTTAATGTGTTAACATATATAACATGTGTTATTTAGTGTCCAAAGTGTATACACTTGTGTTACAAGTGATATTTTACTCACAAGTCATTTTGACTTCTTAAGGTATATTTTTCCTTAAGTGTTTTTGTGTTCTTTGTTCATGAAGATGTGTATATCAAGAAAATCAATTGTAGGTTGATTTTTCCCCTTTACTATGCTCCACTTATGTCCATGTGTTTATATAAGGCTTAGTAACCTTCATGGAGTACATATTTATTTATAAGTGTGCTTAGAAGTTTTCATGATTAATGGTTCATTAAGGCTTATTAGCCTTCTTAACTCATTAATTGTCTTTTAATTTATTTTATGAACCTTAGGGTATTTCAGATCAATTATATTATTTTGAGATGAATATAAGGTATGTTTGTGCATAGTATTAAATTGATACTGAAGTGTAGTAACTTGCTTTTATTATCTATTATTAGTCAGCACATGGAACTCGTTAATAAATTTTGATTTCCTTTTTTATCAGTGGTTAAGAAGCGTTAATGATGGAGAATCATTCACAAGTGTGAAAATTTAGCAATATAAGTAAAAACCTTCAAGTTTATTAATCATTTATGTTATAGTATCAAGATTGATAACTGCACGCATTTGATTATATGTTTATGAAGTAAGTTTTACACTTTTTAATTTTACACATTGTTCCTATCTCAGTTTTTCTACAATAGATATTTTCATACTTTCATATTTCTTTATTGGTTGTTGTATCATATCACTGATGGACAAAATGATTTAAATCACGGTTATAGTGTTTCAATAATGGTTCCAAACAGTTATATATACAGTAGTCACAAATAGTAGAAACACAAAAAATAATGGTTCAAATCCGTTTAAACTCAACTTCAAATAATTTTTGTTTTACAACTTTACCAACCATTATTTATGTTTACGTAAAATAACGGTTTATCTATACAACAGTCATTTTTTTATTTTGGCGTCAGGTTTTTTAGCGGGTGTCTTGGGACACAATAAACAACAGCTCTTGCACGAACCGTTGTTTATTTATTTTGGTGTTTCCCTTCACTGTGTAATTCAAACACAACTACAAAATAATGCATGTTTATATGTAGAAATACTTAGTGTCCAACTAACATTTTCTCTTAGCGACCTCAACAATAATCAAGTGCTAGCACTTCGAGTTACACACAACCAATATACACTAGCACGCCAAAAAATGCAAGTCACTTGGAGAGTAATTGTACCTTTGAAGAGTACACTATCTTAAACATCAACAATTGTAAGTTTAACATACACTTGGAGTGTAATACCATAATTAACTAATTTTAAGTAGTTGCTACCCCAATAATGGGTAGTATGATCTCTTACATAATCAATATCACCTTTGCACAGGTTCGGTGGTGCCTTCTAGCCACAAAAAAAGGAATTAGTACTTACATAATAGTATATAAAATTATGTAACTTAAAAGATAATCGATACTCACCCTCTCGTCATCAATCAAAGTGTCAATGTGTCGAAAAATCTCATACATGAACTACATCACATAATAGCCGCAACTCCATGAATCTTTCTACTAGGGGCACTGTAATTCTGACATAAAATTAATCATCCATTTAGTTAGATTGATGTCTTGTTGGTTATCATTTATTACAAATATTAATTACAATGAAGTATCTTTACTAGTGTATATTGCAATTGCAATGGGAGAATGGTCTACCAACGTCACTTAAACCTAACTTATGACCACTATAAAAATGAAAATGAAAATTTAGAGTATGCAATGTGTGCAATACAAAAAGGCTATGATTATGCCTGGGTTGAATGAATTCACACTTATATTCTTAATGATTGCCTTATCTTCAATGTGAAAAGCAAAAGTAATGATTCCTGGAGCTGGAATAAGATCATTGAAATAAGAGATGATATTATCAAGAAGGGATTACAAGCGACTGTGAGAAGCTTTCTATAAAGGATTTTCTTTGGGTATTATTTAAATATGTTTCATTCCTACACGCCTAAGATGATGTGGCATTCTTTGATTTGGAATCACTTCGATACTCCTAGAAATTTTTTTACTTGGTGGCTGGCTATTCGGAATAGGTTAGCTGCCAAGAACATGTTAAATGCTATATGTATTGGATGTGATATTAAGTGCTGGTTTTGTGATGATCTTGAGTCTTCCACAACCCTTTCTCCTCTAAGGCGGTTGATGATATTATGGGTTGGGAGGATATTAAAATTCCACATGATTTCAGCAGATGTATCGTTCTTTATTGATAGCAAACACAATAAGAGCTTCAGACATAAAGTTAGAGTTACGGCTCTAGCTTGTTGCATTTATACAATTTGGTTTGCTAAAAACTCTGGAAATTTTTGTAATCAAGCTATCTCTTCCTCTTCGTGTATCTCTATTATCAAAGCTGACTTGAAGGGTATAATCTGTAGATTCTTAGGTAGTTCTCTTGCTGATTTTCCTTATATGAATACTAAGCTTCTTAAGCTTCTTCTTTTGATCTTAGGTTGTATCCTTTTTCCTCTTCTTTATTATTAGTACTTACCTTCTTCAAAAAATGTATACAATCAAATAAAAGTAAATTAGCATGCACAAGGTATATTTCAAAATCTCACTCTTTTTTTATATTTCCTACCGCGATCCCCCAGACCAAATGGATCGAGTACCAATATAGTTGATGTGTCGACACACAACCACCATCAACATCCAATGATTGCTACCACCAATAACAAAGAAAGCGTTTTAAAATCTTAAATTCTATAGCTATTAAGGGAAAGTCCAGTTTAATGTACTTACATTTGATGATATGGTATTAGCGAAAAATTTCTTTGTTTCTGCATGGAAACTTAGATCCACGCCGCATGTGCTGTTCACAAGATGCTTATTGCCTTTGAGTCTCATCTGCTGACATAGTATACGGGCATAAAAATGTGATAGAGGCGGCTTTGCTCTTCCATTGTAGTCTAGCAGTCAAGCACCTTCTTAACATTGTAGAAAGATATTGAAGTACAAAATAAAAAAAAAGTCACTATTCGGATTAGGAAAGTACATAACACTTACAACCAGTACGCCTGAAAGACTGAAATGTTAAGGAGGTTTAAGTCAACAATTCCTTAACATCGTGTGACGTGATAAGGAGTTTCACGGTGTCATAAATAGTCTTTTGTAGTGGTGTCAAACTGTTGACCAACTTCTATCCCGAATGATGTGGGGTCATTTTGGAGTCAACCAACCTTTTCCCCGTTATCCACTTTTTCTTATCTTTCCCTTTTATGCAGAAGTGTCTATATGTACAATTGAGATTTAGTAATATAAAACTTAACAGATGACTAAGAAAATAACTTTAAAATCAAAACATTGAATAATTAATAAGGTCGATTGATTTAGTAGTTATCTCGCCACTAACAACAATAAGTGCACAAGGCCACAAAACAACTGAAGATTTCGCTTGAATCAATGAGCTCCTTTCATTCCACTTCAACAGAAGAGGAGTATCCTCATGACCACTTACAATGTCATCTACCGACACACGAGCGTACCAAGGAGCAACTGAAATAGAAGGTCTCTCTCTCTCTCTCAAGATCTCAAGTAAGGAGCGAACGACTTATGTATTGATAGTGTGATATTTTACATGGGATGAGTCTTCTATTTAGGCACGGGGCCATATCTTTCCTATACAACTTATGGGGTCTACCCTTCTAGAATATTCTTTACCTTACAAAGTTTACTTGTACAACCTTATTTTGTCTTACGTCAGACCGATCCTCCTAGATTATACCCTACTTTTCGAGCTATATCTACTTGGTGTGGACATCTCTTTAACCCTTTTCGGAAGTGCTATGATCCTTAAAGCGTCCAACCGACTCTATCGTGGCTTGGGAAAATTGTGACTTTAGCCCGTCCGTCCGACTTCAACAGAATCTCCTTTCGGTGAGGTTGTAGTCTTAATCCGTCTAACTGACTACAAAAAGGAGCTCCTATCAGTAAGACTGTGGCTTTGATACGTCCGACCAAAAACTGTGGCCTCGATACTTCCGACGAAAGGACTGTGGCCTCAATGCGTCCGACCAAAGGACGGTGGCCTCGATATGTCCGACCAAAGGACTGTGGCCTTCGGTATTGCTCCTCTTTATCAGTCCCACAAGATCTTTCCTTTGTTTGAAGGGAAGATCTTTCTTTCTTTTATTTTAAATTTTCCTATGTTTTGCTGCGATCCATCCTTCCCAGTCCCACAAGACATTTCTTTTTGAATTTTTTTCGAAAGGAAATGTCGTCTGGTAGTCCTTTTTATACCGTTGTGCCTTTTTTTCCTTTACCTCCTCGTCTTCAGTGTCTGTGCCCAGACTGACACGACTATCTTTCATGATGATTGTGTTTCCTCGAAAATACGCTTCACCGCTCCTATTTATAATCGTCGCCCTCTTCCGCCAGTTTCTTCTTATGCCTTCTTTTTTGAACTCTCAAGTTTTTGTGCTTTCTGTCTTCTCTCTAGCTTTCGTCTTCCTGTCGCCGCTGTTACCCTCTTTCCTTACTTTCTTCAATGGATTCCTCCAGCCCTGTCTCCCCCGCCATGGCATCCGCAACCCTGTGGTGCTTGTCAATGGAGCGAGATGTGTTCAACACACAGTCGCCGTCCCTCTGAAAGAGTTTCGCCAAGGCTCTGGTTCTCGTCTCGCCGTGGCTGATGTCAAGGCGGTGATGAAGGATATCCAAGTTCCTCTTGGAACGAAAATTCATGTTCCACCGCCAACTGCACATCCCTTCGACCATTTCGGCCTAGGGTTTGTGGTATACCGGGAGCACTTCAACCGCGGGTTAAGCCTACCTCCCCACTTTGTCCTTGGTTTCCTGTCGGGCCGCTGCTGTACGCTTGCCCATCTCAATCCCAATGCTTTGGGATGCCTACATGCCTACCTGGCTATTTGTGCCGACGGCGAGATTAATTACACCAGACGCACGAGAGTTGGCGAATTTTTTCACTACTCGAGGGAACTCCACCGCTACCGAAGAAGACATTTCCATCTTAGCTACACCCGGTTATTCCTTCTTTGAACGAGTAAATTTGGAAAGTGTTTGGTCTTCCAAATGGTTCGTTATTTACCCCCGTCCGGTAAGTTTCTCGGGGTTGCGCACGTTGGAGATATCCTCAAGGGCTAGGTATCGGCCGCAACGCCTCATCTGATGGAGGTGTCCGAGGTGGGGGATGTTCTTAAGAACTAAGCACATCGAAGCTGCACCCCATCACTTACTTCTTGTCCAAAGAAAGCCTGTCCAAGGTCAAGAGTCCTGTCAACCGTACGTTTCTTTTACCCTTGTATTTCCCCTTTGTTACTTTCCACCGCTGAATATGCTCGCTCCCTTATGTTCAGAATTTACATTCTCCGGAGATAAATTGGCCCCTCTGAACAACTGGCCAGCCGTCGCCTTTCGACTTGCGGAAGAAAAAAGAACTTCTACGGGTGCTGCCCCGGTGGCAAAGCTCGAAGTCCCACTGTGACTAAGAGAAAAAATACCGATGGTGACAGTAAACTTGTGAAGAAGAAATTTAAAATATTGATCAAAAAGGGGAACACGTTAACGGTACCGTCGCCAACCCTACCGGTAACCCCGCCGTTGTTTCAACCGAAACAGGTACTCCTCCTGCATCTACCCCTGTGTGAAGTGGGGTTAGTAGAGATGTGGACTCAACCCCCATATCGCTCTCCTTCCTGACTTGCATAGCTATTTCTGTGCAGAGAAAGGATTAACACAAAATACATATTCCATTTTTTCTACCGGTATCCTCCTTTATAGTTCTTCTTTCTTCCTTTTTGTTTTTCATTACTTTCTTCCCGGTCTTTCATTGTAGCAATCGTTCCGGTGGCTGCTAATACCGAGGAGATGGAACCTGAATGCCTGCAACGCCCCACCGGAGGCGTCTCTACAAGATAATGGGCGATTGTCCAAAGGAAAGTAACTTCTAAAGTCCCACCGGAAAAGGAAAAGAAACACTGGTGGAGGAAGCGGTAGGGGATTCATCTTCTAAGTCCTCTGGTACCGGAGAGAGTTGCATCCTGCACCAACTACCGGGCCTTCACACCAATCGTAAGTGCCTCCGGGCAAGAGAACGAGCGTTGCCCCTCTCCGTCCACACCCCCTCCTCCGTGTGACCCTTCATTCTCTGGTCTTTCGGAGAAGAAATACTGGTGCTATCACTGAGGTAATCCTATACCTCGCATTCCAAATGTCGGAGGGATGAAGTACTCGACATTGTGGAAGCGGGCCAAGGCTTGCAAATAGCGACGATGGGATTTTTGGTCCCCCTTCGCACTCTTCTCTATCAAAAGAGAGACTTCGAACTGGAGAGGGTGGAGCCGACGCTATCGTCCGCCATTCCATCTCAGAATCGGATGCTTTCAACCGTCTCTGGGAGGGCTTAACACAGGTCCGATACCTTTTAGCACTTCCTCCTTTCTTTCTTTTATCAACTTATTCTTGCTCTTACTCTTGCGTCCTTTGATACAGGCTGTTGCGATGGCGCAATGTGTCGAGACTCAAACTCTTCACTTTAGCCAATGCCTCTATTCTGCGGAGACGCGTAGAGAGATACAGGCCCACCTTGACAAGTGAAGGCTAGGCAGCAGAGGAGTGTGAGAGCTGCCCGTGCTTCGCTGAAAGAACGGAGGAAAAATATCAGCCTCATGTTGGAAGATAGTGGCCCAATGTGAATGAGAAAAAGCTGTTGTGCAGCGACAACTTGCTCAAGATTTTCGTGAAAAGATTATTCAGGAAGTTCGAGATCAATCACATGTGGAACTTGAGAAGGTCCATGCGGCGCATGAGGAGGAGAAGGCTGAGCTTCGAGAAGAACTTCATAGAGACATGTCGACCGTACGGGAGGAGATGTCGATCGCGCATCAAGATGAGATCAACCAGATTCATGCTGCTTTCGACAATGAAAAGTGTGTCTCCCATGACCGAATTGCGGAGGCCGAAAAGTCCTCCTAGGAGTTCCAAATTTCCTTAGACAAAAAGATCAAATGCTACAGGAAATGGAGGTTAAGCATAATAATCTAAATGTCCAACTCCAAAGGAAAGAGGAAGAACTTGAGCAGGCGCGTGCATAAATTCGGAATCTTAAGGAGAAGTTGAAGGCGAAAGAAAAGAGACTACCGGTAAATCCCATATCCCACCTCTTTTATTTTTGCCTTGCATAGTATTTTACTTACTTTCTTTCGAACGATGCAGCAAAATCAAGTCTTCGTTCGGAGGCCAGCGGCAGCTCCGACATTTGGATCAAGAAAGTTTCGAGCCTTAAGTCTTCTCTGATCACATCCGAGTCCGAAAGGGATCGGTACCGCAGCCTTGCACACTCGTACGAGAACCAACTTGTGAAGCTAAAAGGAGTGCAGGCTGAACTTCAAGAGAAAGACCGCACTGTCTCCGGTCTGAAGGAAACTCTTTCATCGCAATGCCGTAAATTTGCCAGAGAGAGCCAACGCCTTGTTTCAGAATTATTCTCTCGCAAGCAGCTACCTTTAAATGAAGATCTCTACGAGAACTTGGACTTTGATGTGCTCACAATGCTACAGGGTACCATCAGGCATTCGGTAGGTTTTCTCACCCTTTAGGAAACACGTGCTTCACTCCATCCTTTCTGGGATCTGCCAACCTTCAAACTCCTACCGTGTGGTTTTTTGGCTGCAGTTGAGGAAGACAAAGAAGGCTCCGAGGGCAGCACTTTAACTCCCAAAAGGGGCATGCGGAACCTGCATCATAAGATCTCGTTGAATCTTATTTTTTGTACCAGAGTAATTCCAATGTTTTCCTTTTTGTAATTTCTTATGTTTTTTGAAGTCTATCTGGTTCTTCTGGGAATGTCCGGAGCGATCGGCCTCCCCGAAAGCTGATAGTTTTATTGTAAAAATTGTTTTTTTTTTAATTCCATGCCTTTGTTTTTGACTCTGTCATTGTACGGATGACGAGATTGTCGATTTATCACTCTACTGTCAAGTACAGTGAGATCGTCGAATTTTCACCCAACTGCCATACTAACAGCGGGATTGTCGGATAAAATCACCCTTCCTTCATACTTGCAGTGGGATCACGGATATAAATCACCCTACCGTCATGCTAATGGTGGGATCATCGGACTTAAATCACCCTACCGTCATGCTAACGGTGAGATCGTCGGACTCATATTTCATTATTGTACTAATAAGTAGATTTTTCAAGCATGCTCCAAGACAAAACTCATAATATTCCAATGAATTTCCTTTGCTTTTATAACCATCGATCACATGCCTAGTTTTTCATCAATATTACTTTCAAAGGTTGTGATACAAACTTATGCATAAAACTTTTTGAGACATTCAGCATGCCAAGAGTGAGGCAGATTTCTTCCGTCCAAATCTCGGAGTCTATAGGACGCCGGGCTGTTTTAGCTTCCACAACATACGGCCCTTCCCACTGAGGTTGCAACTTTGCTGGCTGTTTCACCTCCCTAAGCACCAAATCACCTGGGGAAAAAGACCGTTCTCTTACTTTCTTGTTAAAGTACCGCTCCACCCTTAGTTTATTCTTGTGATTTTGTAGCTCAGCAATTGTTCTTCTTTCATCCAAAAGGTCTAACTCATCGTGGATGCTTTCATCATTCTCTTCTTCTCCGTATCCCTGTATTCTTTTAGAAGGTATCATAATTTCTGCAGGCACTACTGCTACCAAACCATACGCCAACCTGTATGGGGTCTCCAGTTGGTCCCCTAACGGTCGTTCTGTTAGCCCATAAAACCTGCGGTAACACCTCGGTCCATCTTCCTTTTTTACCCTCTAGCCTCTTTTTAGAGATTTCATTATCTGGCCATTGGCATTCTCTACCTGACCATTTGCTTGCGAATGTGCCACCGATGCAAATCTCAAATCGATGTTCCACTCTTCGTAGAATTCCCGAAAGCTCTTACAATTGAACTGTGTTCCATTATCTGTTATGATTACCCTTGGTAACCCAAACCGGCATATGATGTTTTTCCAAACAAACTCTTCTGTTTTTCCTGCTATTATGCCTACCACGGGTAATGCTTCTATCCACTTGGTAAATTAATCTACCACAACATACATAAATTTATACCTTCCGGGGGTTGCTTCTGGGAACGGACCAACAATGTCCAACCCCCACTTTGCGAAGGGCAGCAGGGGAAGTAATAGATTTCATCTAGGCGGGCGAATTCCCAATTTTCGGACCATGTATCTGACATTGTCACATTCCAACACATACTTCCTACATAGTCTTTGAACAGTCGGCCAAAAATATCCCATCCTAAGGATCTTATCCAGTATCGTTCTCTCACCTTGATGGTTTCCGCACACCCCATCATGTACTTCTTTAATAAGCTCTAAGCCTTGCTTTTCCATTACACATCTCAGTGATGGCCTTCCAAATGACCGTTTGTACAACTGATCATCCTCGAGGAAAAAGACGCTGCCCTTCTTTTAATTGTTTTTGCTTCCTTTAAATCTTCTGGAAGTAATCCATCCTGAATGTACCGGAGGATTGAGGTCATCCAGGTTCTTCCAAGGTGACCTCTTCTACAGACATTACTCCGCCTCTTCAATACCAGAAGATCTTCGAAGTTGCAATAAGATATCCTCCGGTATTCCTTCTGCTATGCTTGCTAATTTCGCCAAAGTATTAGCTTCCCAATTTTTCTCTCTTGGGATATACCGAAGATTACATTTTGAAAATTTTGCCCTTAGCTTTGCACTTTTATCAAATAATGCTTCAACTTTCTTTTTTAGCTTCGAAGATGTTTCACTTTGCCTTATTACAAGCATAGAGTCCGAATGCACCTCTAAATCTGCAACGTCAATATAATTAAGGTTATTTTAAAAAAAAAAAGAACAGAGAATAAACTCAGATTCTTACAATCCGTTATTCGTAAAGAACCTATTACTCCCATGGGCGAGGCTATTTTCAATCCTTGCAATAATGCTTTGTATTCGGCCTCATTGTTTGTTACTTCGAATTCCAACCTTACCGCATATCGCACCTTCTTTTCTCCGGTCATCTGAACGACAACCCCCAACTCCTGCCCCGGCTTTACACCGGGCCCATCCACCCAGATCTTGCATGGCACTTCTCGTTCTTCTTCGTAAAAGAAGCTGCCTCAGTAATGAAATCCACAAGGGCTTGGGCTTTTATTGCGGTACGCGGTGCGTAATGAATTTCGAACTGCATGAGCTCTACCGTCCAACTCCATTCTACCAGAACCATTTGGACTGTTTGTAATCTGTCTTAACGGCCAATTTGTTCGGATGGTAATCTGGTGTGACTGAAAATATGGTTGAAGCTTTCTGGAGGTCACAACAAGGGAAAACCAAACCTTTTCAATGATGGTGTATCTAGTTTCTGTGGAGGTTAGAGTTTTTACCAGTATAGTAGACTGGGATCTCCTTACGCGCCTCCTCCATTATTAATACTGCTGCTACAACCCACTCTGATACTGATAGGTACAGAACTAGATCCTGGCCCGGGTATGGAATGCCAAGCTTCGGAAGCTCACGGAGCATCTTATTTATTTGTTCAAAGCCTTCATGCATTCTGCATACCACCTGAACTGCTTGTTTTTCTGAAGCACATTAAAAAACGGAATGGGTGTTTCTTGTAGTTTGGAACAAAACCTACTTAAAAGCAATGTCTGCCATTCAAAGCCTGGACATCTTTATATTCTTTGGATGCGGAAGATTAAGAATTGCCTGGGTTTTCTCCGAGTCCACCTCGATTCCTCTCTGCCCAACTATAAATCCAAAACTTTTCCTCGTGTCACCCCAAAGACATATTTTTTAGGATTTAACTTAATTCTATGCTTATCCAAAGTATCAAAGGTCTCCCTGAGATCACTCATGTGCTGAGTTACGGAGTCGCTTCTTACTACCATATCATCCACATAAGCTTCTACGTTCCGCGATAACTGTTCCTGAAACACTTCATCGATCATCCGTTGAAAAGTAGCTCCGGCATTTTTCAATCCGAATGACATGACTTGTAACAGAATGTTCTGATTGAAGTGATAAAAGACGTTTTCTCTTGATCAGATTCATTCATCTTTATTTGATTATACCCGGAAAAGTGTCCAAAAAACTCATTATGCTACTTTGAGCTATTGCTGCAACCAATTTATCTATCGAAGGCAAAGATAAAAGTCTTTAGGGCAAGCTTTATTCAAATCTGTAAAATCTACGCACATTCTCCATTTTCCATTTGCCTTTTTTACTAAACTACATTTGAAAGCCACTTTGGATAAAAGACTTTTCTAATAAATCCTGCCTCAAGAAGCCTTTCCACCTCTGCTCGAGCCGCTTCATCCCTTTCCCTTCCCATGACTCTTTTTCGCTGCCTCAACGCCAGAAACTTGGGGTCCATATTCAGGTTATGCCGGATAATACTGGTGTCTACCCCGGGCATGTCTTTTGGGCTCCACGCAAATGTCTTTCTTCTTTTTTCCGAAATCTTATTAAGCAAGTCTATTCATCAAGATGAAAAGCATTTCCAATTTTGAAAAATTTAGAGGGGTCAGTTTTCAGAGATACATCTTTTAGTAAGTCCACCGGTGTTATGATTGCTCCTGAGTTTTCCCCACGTGTTCTGGCTTTGACTTCCCCCTCCTCGTACTCTCGAGAAGATCCAACCTCTTTTACTACATTGTCTTCCGGAAATTCCTCTCATAATCCTGACTTCACCAGTCTTGCTATTTTCTGACTTCCGGAATGGATACCAACTTTCCAGACCTTGTCAAGTACTTGAGCTTAAGGGGTCGGTGCTACATTGTAACACCCTATTCCTAAACCAGTAATAAACGTTGCGAGTCGTAGCAAAATAAATAGCGTCGTAGCGGAAAATAAAACTACCTATCCTTGGTGTTACACGCCGTTACTCACCCTTGTGAGCAACAAGGCAACCATCTCTATCCATCAACTATTCAACGCTGTGATGAAGAGATACTGAGCACCTTGATTATTACAAACCAAATTCAAACTAAATGAGCAACTAAATGAAATACAACAACTCCAAAAATAGAGTACATACACAATGACAGGTATTTATTAAAACACAGCAGCTACCCTGTTCCCCGCACTCCGGCTTGTGTATTCTTCAATGACCTGAAATGTTTGGCCCAATGAAGGGCTCAGCAAACTATGCTGGTATGCTAAATGTAGTCCTAAGTCATCTAGATTTCCTTAAGTCGTTTTAGCCATCTTGATATTAGATTCATTACAGATAATCCAGTTTACAAGAATAACAGAAGTACTGTAAACACTGAGCAATCACATAACAATTCACCTGCAACATATAGTGTATAACAGTACACATCAAACATAATCAACACCCGACAAGATATAAGTATTAAACAACTGTACTGGTTAGTAGGTCACATGACCCTTATCCTTTTAAACCAACCATTTAATAACCTGTGAAAATTGACAATATGTCCACTGGGTTCCAAAGGAACCGTTACCACCAGCTGACCTTATGGCCTTGGATAAATATTGACCGATCCGGTCGAAACTGTGCACCAACGGCAGTGCATTCCGCCATCCCCGAATGTGGCTGATGGATTTCCTTTGGGTGACTCCCCATTGGTCTCTCGTAGTGATCACAATGCACAACCAGAAAGTCGAAACGATCAGGATTCCTCTCTTAATAAGTTAGTCTTTTTGTCAGTGACATAATAACCCATACTTGAATTAAGACTATAACAATAGACCTTTGTTAGGTTCAATAATACATGAAGGTCAGTTAGTCTTTTTTTACAGTTTAGATGTATAAACTTTTAGTCACAGGACATTCGCGTATAAATACAACGCAACAATTTAAGCAACACCACATACAATATCATTCACATAAAATCATAGATATCGTTCTTAACATTTAAACACATAATGTCTGGACCTTAGGATAATCCTTAGGACATTCAGACCACACAATTAACATACCGTTCACCGGGGTAATAGCTAGCTTGACAAGTCCTGCTCTAGTAATTCTTTCTCGTACACTGTCGTTCATACATGCAATAACGTACTTTTATTAATATGACTGTAAACTAAATATTACAGTACAGTCACCGTAGAACTTATTCTTGTTGTATACTAACTCGTATGTTATCTACTTTCCCCGGTTATTTAAGTAGTAGCTCTAGAAACCCTAACGGTTCATCATTTTATGTGAAGTTCACATGTGATAATGAATTATCTTTATACGATATAACTTAACCTCATTAATTAAACACTCATGATTACTTTCACTTATCATTTATATCTTATCATTTAGTTATTCACGTTATAAATATTTTTATTTTATAAACTTTATTATATTTCATAATATGCTATAATACGTTATATTACATAATCTTAATATTTTTTCCTTATTAAATTACAAAACCACCACAATAATTTGGTATTTATATCTTGTACCCAACAACTTTTATAAATTATCAAATTACCATATAACTTCTATAATTTACTAATTAACCACACAACTTTCGGTAATTACATTTTGTGCCCATTGATTTCCGAAAATCACTATATATCTATTTGTAGTCTCGTTTTTTGCAAACACTTTTCCTTATTCACAATTTAACCCTTAAACTTAACATAAGTTACATATTAACTTATAAACTATAGTTTTAATATTTAATTTTTCTTAAATACCAAACATACCCTTATACTTTCGCAAATTACATAACCGCCCAATTTAGATTCGGTTTTCAACCTATATTTCCATAAATTACATATTCACCCCAAAACTTTTATAAACTTAATATTTTATGTCATAAATCATTTTAACCCAAATTTTTGGTCAACACTTTGACCAAGACTTAATTTCTTAATAATACTTCAATACACTCATAAAATCATATGTATTTTCGGTAACATCCTAAACTTCCCAATAGTTACGAAATAATCCTAAAACTTTATTAAATTCTTAACACTTAAACACTTCTTTAAATTCACCAAAATTCATAATATTAATTCTTACCTTATATTATACCATAAATACACCAAATAATTCCTTATATTCTCGGAAATCCATATTTGTACTCTAAATTTACCAAATTACATGTTAACCACATAACTTATTAAAATAGCCATTTAAATACCTGTAGCTAATTTTCATAAAATAAGCTAATACACTTCTATGTATTTCAAAATTCACTAAACACCTCCTCATGCTCTCGGCATTAATTAAATTTTACTATATGATTTTAAACTTGTTTTAAACTTTATAATATTTATATATAAATGTTTATAACCATATAACAATTCTAAAAAATTATGCTAATGACTTAGAATGATTATAAACTAAAAATAGAATATAAAATTCCTAGACCTTTCGGTTTGAATAAATATGTAACATAATTAATTTTTATAACCTAAATATATGCCTTAAGGTAATAATCTTACCTTATATGTTATAATTATTTTCTTGACATTATAACCTATATTTTTCGGTTCTAATTTATTTAAAGGTTATACAAAGTTTTTATATACCAAAGTTTGAAGCTTAAATCAAACTTAAACTTAATAAACCTTATTTATAAAACTTACCCTTAAATCAAGACAATACTTGTACTTGATTTTTCCTTGAATTTCCAAGCTCCTCAAATGCTTTTATTGAAGTAGATAATTCGAACTCCTTGTACATATATAGGAGATTTATTTGTTAGACTTCTAACAGAGTTTATAAATAATATTTATAGGAATTTACAAGAGTTTCCTTAGGAATTTATCAAGTATTTTTGATACACCTGAGATGATTGTAGATTCAAGTTTCCTTCATAAAATAATGAAGAAAGTATGGATTTAGAATGTAAAATTTTGGACATATAGGAGTAGTTTGTTTAGAGTTTTTCAAACATAAAAATACCTTAGATTAACCTTGATTACTCCATGAATTGATGTTGAATCAAGACAACTCCTTGGAGAACAATTGTTGGCGATTTCCTTAGAGATTGCTAGGATTATTCTTGCTCCAAAATTTGATAGATTAGCTAGGAAATTACATTAAAATGGTGTTAGAAACTAATACACCATTAATAGAGCTTATTAACACCTAGGAGTTTAATTAGGAAATGAAGAGAGGAGAGCTTGGAGATACACTTACCAATCTGTTTGGACTTGGCAAATGAAATGGGAAGACTTACGTAACTAAATAAGGCAATTTCAAGATTTGGTTACATTGTAATTAATTGTCATTAGTCATTATCCTATGTATTGCTTTGTTTAATTGAATACAAAATTAACTACTTAATATTTCTGTTCTTTTGTGAAGTGTTCGGCTGGGTGGGAAGATGATTGAGCTAGGTCTCTCCACTCATGTCAACCGAACAGCTAAAGGATTGGTTCACATTTAATTCAGTTTGTTAATGTTATAATGGTTTAGATTTATTCAATATGTTAATGTTACTTACCGGTTTTTTTTCACGCAGGATGGTGCGATCACCACTATGAAGAATCATGCAGCACCCACTTGTTGTTTACGGTAGTAGCTAGCTAAATAGGTTAGATTGTTTATAAATTCTAACTTATTCTATCTTGCAGGTGGTGGTGGTCGCGTCTGCTGGAGCACCAAGGAAGCTCCATTTCATGACATTCCACGTTAATGAAATACTAGCCTCTAGACTTGTTTAGTTAATTGTATAAGTCTAACTAATATTGTAAATGGTTTTTGTTCCTGCAGGTCTGATCGACTGGACAGGAATGGAGCACTCCAGCAACTCCAACTACTACAGGTTCACGTTATTAATTTGCTATATAGGTTAGACTCTTGTTTGTTTTAGTTGCCTAATATGTAAGTGACTAGACTCACAATTCCTTGTCATTATCTTACTATATGTTAACCTTATTAATTTTTTTCTTGCAGGTAACCGAAGGTGAGAGCTCCTAATGACATAAATAGAGATATACACAATGATATAGATAGGGATGAGTCATTATATCACATGACATATTTTGAAGCAAAACTAGCCAATATGGCCTTAAAATTCGCCCGACATGGGAATAAATTGAGACTGATTTTTCATTTGATTTTTGTTACACTATATTGTACTAAGACCATACTAATATGTGTAATAGGTTCTAGCATTTAATTGGTACATTTTTATTATGGTAAAAGATGAAAGTTTTAAGGTAAAAATGCTGATTTTAGGTACCTTTTTGACCTAAAAATCGCCCCCATATATACTATGAGTTTAACACTGCCATCACTTGATTTAGATGGTCACTTTATCCACTTTTAAGTTTATCAACTCGTGGCTCCTTAAAAACTTCAAGGCATTTGCGTACACGCATTTTTGTGACACACCGAAGGTGTATTTTTGTGCCTTAAGGATTTTATAAGAATTAATTAGTCACTATGCGTTTTCAAGTGGTTATAGACATTGTTTATAGTCAATAATAATATGTTGAAGTGTTACATTGAGTTATATAGGGTTATATAAACCCATAACACAATTTTTAGGTTACCCGGGTAAAAAGGAGCGTTAAGAAACTCTCCCGAGTATTTTATCTTTAACTGAGGATTTAACGTGAGAACTTTGTTTAAATGTTTATTAAAGTATTATTATGCATTTTGAATGAGGTGTAATGCTTTGCTTTATTTAATAAGGTATTTCCGGGACTTTCGGGCCTTAAGGGGCCTTTAAGAGAATTCCCGGGTATTTAGTATTTTTACTCAGTTCCGACTGAGTACTTGTGTTCCAAAGGTCATATAATGATCCTTGGTCGACTTATATATGTTTATAGCTTATTTATTTATTTACTTAAGGTCGGGCTTTAACGCACGTTTTTGACCTTAAGGAGTTTTAGTGCGTTCTTAACGCTTGAGTGTTTATATACTCTCTTTAGGGTTTAATAATCCCCTAAATAATATATATTATATTATTTAATCATTTAAATGTTAGGGGTATTTCAGTCTACCCCCTTAAAGGGACTTCGTCCCGAGTCGTATCTTGTACATCCTATGGAATCAAGTTCCTCATATCCATAACTTGTATAATTATTATTCCTGGTGTCAATACTATATTGACATCTGTACGCAATTCGAATATACAGATGTCCAACGTATCACAGTATAAATAGTTTAATAATTGTAAAGCAACAAGTGTCCATACTTCCTAGCTATCCCACAAGGTCCTCACTGCACAAGTGCAATACCAAATCCTCAGTCCTACAGAGTGCAGAGGTGTAAACCCTTGGCAGTAATTCCCTTGTGTGATTGCAGTAAGAATGAACATATCATAAAGTAAATAAGTAATTCCATAAACCATTCATCCAAGTGTCACATAGGACACACCAACGCCAATTGTTACATAGAATGCAACCAATATTCATACAAACAATTGCACACATGCGCAACAACCAATCAAACACCAAGTACAAACCAACGATAGACTGCAGATATGCAAGTCGCATGTGGTGCTCTACCCCCCTTAAAAAGGGTTACGCCCACGTACCCCCACAAGTATACACAAAGCTAAGCGAAAAGTGCTGGATACTTGTCTCGCATGGAGTCTTCTAACTCCCATGTCGCCTCCTCAACGTCATGATTTGACCACTGAACTTTGACCATTCTAATGGTCTTGTTCCTGGTCTCCCTAGTCTTGGAGTCTAAGATGCGAACTGGGGTCTCCTCATATCTAAGTGTAGGATCTAGCTCGAGTGTCTCGGGCTCTAAAACATGCGATGGATGAGGCACATACTGCTTAAGCTGTGAAATGTGAAATACATTGTGCACTCTCCCAAGCTCAACAGGTAAGTCTAATCTGTAAGCTAATGGGCCCACTCGCTCCGTGATGAGGTACGGTCCTACATACTTCGGGCTAAGCTTGCCCTTCTGCCCAAACCTAAAGACTCCCTTCATAGGTGAAACTCTGAGGAAGACTCGATCGCCTACTGCGAACTCGAGGTCTCTCCTACGGACATCAGCATATGATTTCTGTCTGTCCTGGGCTATCTTCATATTTTTGCGTATCTGCACGATGTCTTCTTTCATTTGGTCTAAGTACTCTGGCCCTAAGATGATGTTCTCACTGGGCTCGTCCCAACATAGTGGTGTCCTACATGGTCTGCCATACAGTGCCTGAAATGGTGGCATCTGGATTGATGCATGGTAGCTGTTATTATAGGCAAACTCAATCAGATGTAGTCGATCTATCCAGTTTCCTGGAAGTCTAAGGCACAAGCTCTGAGCATGTCCTCCAATGTTTGAATTGTTCTTTCACTCTGGCCATCTGTCTGTGGGTGAAAGGCTGTACTTAGCTTCAGTTTGGTACCCAATGCCTCTTGAACCTGCTGCCAGAATCTGAAAACAAACCTGGAATCTTGATCTGACACAATAGACTTCGGTACGCCATGGTATCTAATAACCTCCCTCTAGAAAATATCTGCCAGCTTGGGGACCTTCCATGTGTCCTTGATCGGAATGAGCTTAGCTACCTTTGTCAGTCTGTCGATGATGACCCAAATCATGTTAGCACCTCCTCTAGTCGGTGGAAGACCTACTACAAAGTCCATGGATATGTCCTCGAACTTCCAATGTGCAATGGGCATCGGCTGTACTAAACAACCGCCCGGTCTCCGGTGCTCAAATTTCACCTTCTGACATGTCATACATCTCGCCACAAATTCTGCAACATCCTTTTCATGCTTCTCCACCAGAAATGTAATTTTAAATCCTTATACATCTTCGATGACCCTGGGTGTACTGATAATGATGAGCAGTGAGCTTCCTGTAGTATCTTTTCCTTCAAATCTGGGCTGGACTCTGGAATGCATAAATGACCATTCAGTCTGATTAGCCCATCTTCACTAAGCACAAATCATATTTTTTGTCTCTCAAAGATGCCGTCAGTCATCTGCTGTCTGATAGTCTTTATGTACTGGTCATTAGCCTGAGCACAACGTACCTCCTCGATGAGGTCGTTGTCTCCTGTCATGGCAAATAAAGAATGAGCTCTGCGGCTCAGGCGTCAGCAACAACATTTGCCTACCCTCCTTGTACCTGAGGTCGATGTCGTAGTCCTTCAGAAACTCGACCCATCGCCTCTGTCTCATGTTCAGTTCCTTCTGAGTGAACAAATGTTGAAGGCTTTTATGATCTGAATAAACTGTCACTGTCACCCATATAGGTAGTGTCGCCAGATCTTCAGTGCAAAAACAACTGCTCCCAGTTCTAGATCATGAGTCGGGTAGTTCTCTTCATGTTTCTTCAACTGTCGTGATGCATAAGCAACAAATTTTCCATTCTGCATAAGTACACACCCAATCCCTGTGCCTGAGGCATCGCAATACACTTCAAATCCGTCGGTCCCCTCTGGAATGGTGAGTATTGGTGCCGACGTCAGTAGGTCCTTTAGTTTCAGAAAGGATTGCTCACAATCTGCTGTCCACACAAATGGAGAATCTTTCTTCATCAGGCTAGTCATCGTTTCGCTAGTTTGGAGAAATCCTGTACGAATCGTCTGTAGTAACCAGCTAATCCCAAGAAACTACGGATATCTGTCACTGTCTTTGGTCTCGGCCAAGTCTTAACCGCCTCAATCTTCGCAGGGTCTACAGATATTCCGCTGGCTGATATTACATGCCCTAGAAAGATACACTGTCCAACCAGAAATCACATTTTGAAAGCTTGGCATACAATTGATTCTCTCTCATGGTCCGCAAAACTTGCCTCAGATGCACCTCGTGCTCGTCTCTGGTCCTAGAGTAAACTAGAATGTCATCGATAAATACAACATTGATGAGTCTAACTGCTCTCTGATCAATCGGTTCATAAGATCCATGAATACAGCTGGGGCGTTCGACAATCCAAACGGCATAACTGTGAACTCGTAATGCCTGTAGCGTGTTCGAAAAGCTGTCTTCTCTATGTCCTCATCAGCTATCCGTATCTGGTGGTATCCTGATCTTAGGTCAATCTTCGAGAAAACTGTAGCGCCTCTTAACTGGTCAAATAGGTCATCAATCGGTGGTAACGGGTACTTATTTTTCACTGTGACTGCATTCAGCTCCCTGTAGTCTATGCATAATCGCATGCTACCATCCTTCTTTTTCACGAATAACACCGGTGCTCCCCATGGTGATACACTTGGTCTGATATAGCCTTTGTCTAGCAGATCTTCTAACTGAATCTTCAGCTTTTCCATTTCTGCTGGTGCCATTCTGTAAGGTGCCTTAGCAATAGGTCCTGTGCCTGGTAATAGGTCGATGGAGAACTCCACTTCTCTCTTAGGTGGCATCCCTGGTAACTCTTCTGGAAATAGATCAGGAAAGTCTGAAATGACTGGTATGTCTGTCTGTGTCTTCTCTTCTTGCCTCAAGTCCTGGACATAGCATAAATAGACTGGTTGTCCCTTCTTCAACTTCTTCACCAATGTGATAGCAGACACTAGCTTGAAAGTAGGCTCTTTTGGAATGCTGCGATATGAAACTGTCTTGCCTCTCGGGCTCTTCAGAAGTAATCTATGCTCTGCGCAATGCAGTCGTCCCTTATATTTCTGTAGCCAATCCATGCCCATGATGATATCAAATCCTAAATTATCCAACTCAATTAAATCTGCATGAAACTCTTCATCCATGATGTTAATCTGTACTCCCTTGTGTAGTTTCGTGCACCTCACTCTTTCCTTCGTCAGTAATGTGACTAGGAAATCTGAGAGAGGTTCAGGGGTTGTCTCCAACTTCCTTGCTGATAAAGAGGATATAAAGTAGTGAGACGCTCCTGAATTGAACAGTATCGATGCACTTACGCCATTTACCTTAAAGGTTCCCATGATAACATTCCCCTTATCCTTGGCCCCGGTCTTGTCCATTATATTCAGAACTGCTCCTCCATTAGACTCGAGGCCTGGGGTTAACAATTTGTAAGATAGTGTATAACTCAAAATAGTAAAATGCCATTCATTAATCCAACGATTCCCATATATAAGCTCCACAATTACATCAGTATTGTCTAAATGTCAAGTTTAGCCGTCCAGGTATTAAATGGGTAGTATTCACTAAGGTGACGGGGCTGTATTCAACTTAATGCTCTTGATCCCATGGTAAACTAGTCTTGATTCTCCACCAAATACCAATACGTCTCCTGACTTCAAAATAATTTTACTCGCCTTATCCATCCTCTTCTGATCACCGTATAAAAACTCAGCATCGTCTCCTATGGAGAATGATACAACTGGTACCCCCTTGGTAATTGACTCTGAAGACTCATCTCGGTCTTGATGTAACCCAAGTTTTCCCCCCTTTTCATAGAAGTTTGCTATACAAATATTGGCCCTCATGCCTGGAATGGGGTTGGTTTCTAATTGTTGTGCAATCTTGACCACTTTTGTCACCAAGGTTTGGAAAGTATCGGGTATCTAGGAACAAGTGTTCCATCTATCTCTCTAACCTCACCATACACCTAGTTTGTGGATCCCAATTCTTACCCATACACATCATATATAATTTAAGTTTCGACCCACTACTATATCCTGGATTATAAAATCCCCCTTGGCCTACTCCCAAATTACTACATTCATTTACAATGGTTATTTGTTCATTTAAATCTAAATATTGCTTGAGTAGGATCATGCCGGGTCGAAGTACTTGGCACTCTCTTTCTGGATATTCCCGACCTTCGCTCATAGGCTTAGGTGCTCTTGGTCTCATAGGTATGGGAAAACAAATGTCGAAACATCCTATTAAGTGAGAGATTCCTAAATTAGGTCTCTCTAAATTTTATTTCACACAAAACACATACAAGTCTTAATGACTGAATAACAATAAACATACATGCATCATATCATGCTCTATTCTAGGTGCTAATAGGCTTAACGAATTCACGCTGAGCGCTAGGTCTCGGCGCCTGGAGTTCCACTGTACAGGGTGTTTCCTACTTGACACTATCTCCTTCCCCTTTTGACTCCCGGATGAGGATGGCTGTCCTCCCGTCCCCTAGTATAGGTGTTAGTCTGAGGTGCCTGACTTCCTTGGGTCCTCCAGTCTCAGCAGCTGGTGGTCTCTGTGTACCCTTACCTCCCTTGTATACACGGCTTGTCGGGTTAGAAAAAAATTCGTAGTCCCTGTGGCCCTCCTTCTTGCAGTAACGGCACTCCACCTTCCTGCCTTGGCAGTCCACTCCTGGGTGGTCACCTCCACAACGCTTACAGTAGTAATGGCGCTGGGTGGCTTATTGCCTGCTGTACATACAACGTGGTTTAGTCAGGTTTAGCTAGTAAATGTTTGGCTAAATGAGAGGTGGGTATTCTTACCCCTAGGTGGTGCCGATCTCAGCGGCTGTGCATCAATGGCGTGGCCGGTCAGACGAGGGACCTGTCCTTCATCTTCTGACCTTGGAAGTCCTTCTTCCCCTTCTTCTTGTCAAAGAATCTCCTGTGAGGGTTTAGGTTAGTGATCCAACTAAGTGTAGGCAATATATAGGTATTTCTCCTTAAGTAAAGGTTTCTTACTTCCCCTTCTTGTAGGATCTGCCAGACGTGGCTTCCCCACCTTCTTGTCCCTCGGTATTCTTCCTCTTCTTACCCTGGGCTTCCTCCGGGACTGTAGCATTAGTTCAGTAGCTGATGCTGCATCATAGCACTCTTGAATGGTAGTGAAACGGATTGCTCCCATTGCACTCTGGATACGGAACTGTAAACCTCCCTGAATTTTTGAATCTTCACGACATCGGAGTAGTCAACTCCCGGAATGTAGTCAAGCAAGCTGGTAAACCGCGCGTAGTACTGGTCGACTGACTGGGTCCCCTGGAGTAGAGTTCAAACTCTTGCCGCTTCCTCTACTTAAGTGCTCGGGGTAATATTTCTCTCGTAGCACATTCATGAATGCTGTCCACCCAAAGTCTGTGTGGCTCTATGGTGGCCCTCTACCGACTGCCACCAAGTATCAGCTGCATCCTTCAAGTTGTATGCGGCAATGTCAAACTGTGGTTCTCTGGGACTCTGACGGCCCTGAAAGCTTTCTGGTGCTCGACGATGAACTTCTCCAGAGCGGCGGGTCTGGTTCCCCTGGGTATGTTGGAACTCGTGCATCAACCACACTCTTCAACCAATTAGTCTCCCTGGGCTGTGGCGGGTGGGGTATGGCTCCTGCAACTTGTGCTCCTAGCTGTATGGCGAAGGCGGCCATGGCCTCTGCTAGGCCTGGTATTTCTGGGACATCAGCTGGTGCAGCTCCACCTCGTCCTCCTCTGCCTCCTCCACCTGATCTTCTGCCTCCAGACATCTATAGTAAATATACTATTATTACTACTCGGTGCTATACCGTATTACGCACAATCACAAACATGTAAATAAAGTTAACTGCTAGCAGTAAAATATATATCCCTAGGGGTTTTCTTTCTAAGTCACGAATCCTCACAGGAGTTTCCCATTATCCCAATATTCCTATGCTATTATTCTAGACTCAGTATCCTTCATCAGAGCGGTACTCCGCTCTGATACCACTTTTTGAAACACCCCTATTCCTAAACCAGTAATAACGTCGTGAGTCATAGCAAAATAAATAGCGTCGCAGCGGAAAATAAAACTACCTATCCTTGGTGTTACACGCCGTTACTCACCCTTGTGAGCAACAAGGCAACCATTCTCTATCCATCAACTATTCAACGCTTGATGAAGAGATACTGAGCACCTTGATTATTACAAACCAAATTCAAACTAAATGAGCAACTAAATGAAATACAACAAACTCCAAAAATAGAGTACATAACACAACGACAGGTATTTATTAAAACACACAGCTGCTACCCTGTTCCCTGCACTCCGGCTTGTGTATTCTTCAATGACCTGAAATGTTTGGCCCAATGAAGGGCTCAGCAAACTATGCTGGTATGCTAAATGTAGTCCTAAGTCATCTAGATTTCCTTAAGTCGTTTTTAGCCATCTTGATATTAGATTCATTACAGATAATCCGGTTTACAAGAATAACAGAAGTACTGTAAACACTGAGCAATCACATAACAATTCACCTGCAACATATAGTGTATAACAGTACACATCAAACAATAAAACACCCGACACAAGATATAAGTAGTAAACAACTGTACTGGTTAGTAGGTCACATGCCTTATCCTTTTAAACCAACCATTTAATAACCTGTGGAAAATTGACAATATGTCCACTGGGTTCCAAAGGAACCGTTACCAGCTGACCTTATGGCCTGGATAATTATTGACCGATCCGGTCGAAACTGTGCACCAACGGCAGTGCATTCCGCCATCCCCGAATGTGGCTGATGGATTTCCTTTGGGTGACTCCCCATTGGAGTCTCTCGTAGTGATCACAATGCGCAACCAGAAAGTTGAAACGATCCGGATTCCTCTCTTAATAAGTTAGTCCTTTTTGTCAGTGACAGAATAACCCATACTTGAATTAAGACTATAACAATAGACCTTTGTTAGGTTCAATAATACATGAAGGTCAGTTAGTCTTTTTTTTACAGTTTAGATGTATAAACTTTTAGTCACAGGACATTCGCGTATAAATACAACGCAACAATTTAAGCAACACCACATACAATATCATTCACATAAAATCATAGATATCGTTCTTAAACATTTAAACACATAATGTCTGGACCTTAGGATAATCTTAGGACATTCAGACCACACAATTAACATACCGTTCACCGGGGTAATAGCTAGCTTGACAAGTCCTGCTCTAGTAATTCTTTCTCGTACACTGTCGTTCATACATGCAATAACGTACTTTTATTAATATCTGTCCACTAAATATTACAGTACAGTCACCGTAGAACTTATTCTTGTTGTATACTAACTCTGTATGTTATCTACTTTCCCGGTTATTTAAACAGTAGCTCTAGAAACCCTAACGGTTCATCATTTTATGTGAAGTTCACATGTGATAATGAATTATCTTTATACGATATAACTTAACCTCATTAATTAAACATCATGATTACTTTCACTTATCATTTATATCTTATCATTTAGTTATTCACGTTATAAATATTTTTATTTTATAAACTTTATATTATATTTCATAATATGCTATAATACGTTATATTACATAATCTTAATATTTTTTCCTTATTAAATTACAAAACCACCACAATAATTTGGTATTTATATCTTGTACCCAACAACTTTTATAAATTATCAAATTACCATATAACTTCTATAATTTACTAATTAACCACACAACTTTCGGTAATTACATTTTGTGCCCATTAATTTCCGAAAATCACTATATATCTATTTGTAGTTTCGTTTTTTGCAAACACTTTTCCTTATTCACAATTTAACCCTTAAACTTAACATAAGTTACATATTAACTTATACACTATAGTTTTAATATTTAATTTTTCTCAAATACCAAACATACCCTTATACTTTCACAAATTACATAACCGCCCCAATTTAGATTCAGTTTTCAACCTATATTTCCATAAATTACATATTCACCCCAAAACTTTTATAAACTTAATATTTTATGTCATAAATCATTTTAACCCAAAGTTTTTGTCAACACTTTGACCAAGACTTAATTTCTTAATAATACTTCAATACACTCATAAAATCATATGTATTTTCGGTAACATCCTAAACTTCCCAATAGTTACGAAATAGTCCTAAAACTTTATTAAATGTTATTCTTAACACTTAAACACTTCTTTAAATTCACCAAAATTCATAATATTAATTCTTACCTTATATTATACCATAAATACACCAAATAATTCCTTATATTCTCGGAAATCCATATTTGTACTCTAAATTTTCCAAAATTACATGTTAACCACATAACTTATTAAAATAGCCATTTAAATACTTGTAGCTATTTTTAATATTCCAAAAATTTCATAAAATAAGCTAATACACTTCTATGTATTTCAAAATTCACCAAACACTCCTCATGCTCTCGGCATTAATTAAATTTTACTATATGATTTTAAAACTTGTTTTAAACTTTATAATATGTATATATAAATGTTTATAAACCATATAACAATTCTAAAAAATTATGCTAACGACTTAGAATGATTATAACTAAAAATAGAACATAAAATTCGTAGACCTTTCGGTTTGAATAAATATGTAACATAATTAATTTTATAACCTAAATATATGCCTTAAGGTAATAATCTTACCTTATATGTTATAAATTATTTTCTTGACATTATAACCTATAGTTTTCGGTTCTAATTTATTTAAAGCTAAATACAAAGTTTTTATACCAAAGTTTGAAGCTTAAATCAAACTTAAACTTAATAAACCTTATTTATAAAAACTTACCCTTAAATCAAGACAATACTTGTACTTGATTTTTCCTTGAATTTCCAAGCTCCTCAAATGCTTTTATTGAAGTAGATAATTCGAACTCCTTGTACATATATAGGAGATTTATTTGTTAGACTTCTAACAAGAGTTTATAAATAATATTTGTAGGAATCTACAAGAGTTTACCTTAGGAATTTATCAAGGTTTTTTTATACACCTTGAGATGATTGTAGATTCAAGTTTCCTTCATAAAATAATGAAGAAAGTATGGATTTAGATGGTAAAATTTTCGGACATATAGGAGTAGTTTGTTTAGAGTTTTCAAACATAAAAATACCTTAGATTAACCTTGATTACTCCTTGAATTGATGTTGAATCAAGACAACTCCTCGGAGAATAATTGCTGGCGATTTCCTTTGAGATTGCTAGGATTATTCTTGCTCCAAAACTTGATAGAATTAGCTAGGAAATTACATTAAAATGGTGTTAGAAACTAATACACCATTAATAGAGCTTATTAACACCTAGGAGTTTAATTAGGAAATGAAGAGAGGAGAGCTTGGAGATACACTTACCAATCGGTTTGGACTTGGCAAATGAAATGGGAAGACTTACGTAACTAAATAAGGCAATTACAAGATTTGCTTACATTGTAATTATTAATTGTCATTAGTCATTATCCTATGTATTGCTTTGTTTAATTGATTACAAAATTAACTACTTAATATTTCTTGTTCTTTTGTGAAGTGTTCGGCTGGGTGGGAAGATGATTGAGTTATGTCTCTCCACTCATGTCAACCGAACAGCTAAAGGATTGGTTCACATTTAATTCAGTTTGTTAGTGTTATAATGGTTTAGATTTATTCAATATGTTAATGTTACTTACCGGTTTTTTTTGTTCACGCAGGATGGTGCGATCACCACTATAAAGAATCATGCAGCACCCACTTGTTGTTTACGGTAGTAGCTAGCTAAATAGGTTAGATTGTTTATAAATTCTAACTTATTCTATCTTGCAGGTGGTGGTGGTCGCGTCTTCTGGAGCACCAAGGAAGCTCCATTTCATGACATTCCACGTTAATGAAATACTAGCCAATCTAGACTTGTTTAGTTAATTGTATAAGTCTAACAAATATTGTAAATGGTTTTGTTCCTGCAGGTCTGATCGACTGGACAAGAATGGAGCACTCCAGCAACTCCAACTACTGCAGGTTCACGTAATTAATTTGCTATATAGGTTAGACTCTTGTTTGTTTTAGTTGCCTAATATGTAAGTGTGACTAGACTCACAATTCCTTGTCATTATCTTACTATATGTTAACCTTATTAATTTTTTTCTTGCAGGTAACCGAAGGTGAGAGCTCCTAATGACATAAATATAGATATACTAACAAATGATATAGATAGGGATGAGTCATTATATCACATGACATATTTTGAAGCAAAACTAGCCAAATATGGCCTTAAAATTCGCCCAACATGGGAATAAATTGAGACTGATTTTTCATTTGATTTTGTTACACTATATTGTACTAAGACCATACTAATATGTGTAATAGGTTCTAGCATTTAATTGGTACATTTTTTATATGGTAAAAGATGAAAGTTTTAAGGTAAAAATGCTGATTTTAGGTACCTTTTTGACCTAAAAATCGCCCCCATATATACTATGAGTTTAATACTGCCATCACTTGATTTAGATGGTCACTTTATCTACTTTTAAGTTTATCAACTCGTGACTCCTTAAAAACTTCAAGGCATTTGCGTAACACGCATTTTTGTGACACCCGAAGGTGTATTTTTGTGCCTTAAGGATTTTATAAGAATTAATTAGTCACTATGCGTTTCAAGCGTTTATAGACATTGTTTATAGTCAATAATAATATGTTGAAGTGTTACATTGAGTTATATAGGGTTATATAAACCCATAACACAATTTTTAGGTTACCCAGGTAAAAAGGAGCGTTAAGAAACTCTCCCGAGTATTTTATCTTTAACTGAGGATTTAACCTGAGAACTTTGTCTTAAATTTTATTAAAGTATTATTATGCATTTTGAATGAGGTGTAATGCTTTGCTTTATTTAATAAGGTATTTCTGGGACTTTCGGGCCTTAAGGGGCCTTTAAGAGAATTCTCGTGTATTTAGTATTTTTACTCAGTTCCGACTGAGTACTTGTGTTCCAAAGGTCATATAATGATCCTTGGTCGACTTATATAATGTTTATAGCTTATATTATTTATTACTTAAGGTCGGGCATTAACGCACGTTTTGACCTTAAGGAGTTTTAGTGCGTTCTTAACGCTTGAGTGTTTATATACTCTCTTTAGGGTTTAATAATCCCCTAAATAATATATATTTACATTATTTAATCATTTAAATGTTAGGGGTATTTCATACATACAGTTCCAAAGGCGTTGATGCCGGTCTCCCTAAATAGACATTATATCCTGATAGATCCCTCAAAATGTACAAGGTTATCTTTTCCGTCCTCCGATCATCTTCTTGGCCCAAAGTCATTGTAACATCAATTCTTCCGGAAGCTTGAGCGGTGATTCCCCCTATGAATCCTCCAAAAGTAGCAGTAAACGGTCTGAACTTTTCTTCGGGTATCTTCAGTTTTCGAAATGCTGCCAGGGAGATAACATTCGCCCCAGCCCCGCTATCCACTAAAATATTTCCCACCATTCTATCATTGATTTGAGCCAGGATGACAAGGGGATCATTATGGGGGAAGTACACTCCGACTTCATCTTCTCTGTAAAATAAATCGGAGGTAAGGGTTCCTTTCTCTAGACCTTTCTCCCCGGAAGCTTTTCATGAACTTCATGCACATGTCTTTTCTTTCTTTTGCAGTGTAAGGCCCTTTTTCTGAAAATAATCCGGTTATGACTCTGAAGTCGAACGATTTGCTATGGTTTAACTCAGGGAGAAACTCTTCTCTCTGTCCTGCTGAACTTCCCTCACATCGCCTATCTCGGGATCGGTTCTGGTATTCTCCATTTCTTTTTGTTGTTTAGAAGCCTCATGCCCTGTTTTTCTTGTTTCTTCTTGTGCTCATCAATTTTGTTCAACTCTTTTGATAATGTCGCACAATTGGTTGTTCGATGGATGTAGTGCCCATGGAACTCACAGTATGCGATCGGTTTTCTCCTAGGGCAAGTTTCTTTGGAGGCAGCGGATATCCTTCCTTCACCGTTGTTGCATATCGCCCCGGTGCAATCGTGATAGCCTTCGCTCCATACACCGGCATATTTCCGGCGTAAGCAGAAAAAACAGAGTCTTTGTCGTAGGGCTTGTACCTTGCCCCCCAAGATTTCATTCCAGATGTTTCTCCGTAGTAAGTTCCGCCAGACTCCCGTCTTCTTTTCATTAGCATCTTTGAAACTGCTAACCAATTCATTTGCTTTGTTTTCCGCAATCTCAGATTTCAGAAAATCATGCAGCATTTCCGCCAATTCACCATGGGTCTGTGGTGCCTAGGTGGCAATCTTCCCAGCTAGCCTTGGATGTGCCAATCCATTCCCAAAAGCTTTCACTAATATCCTCTCATCCACATTGTCTACCTCGGCCACTTGCTTGTAGAACTGGTGTCAGCAGAAATATGTGTTACTATATCTCTACCTAGGCAGTGTACCTATCGTTTTGCGGAATAGTGAATTAAGTGGGGTTGTCGATCTCAGGGACCTCGTTCAATTAACTGACAATTTATTAATTAACTGAGAAACTAAACTAAGAAAACATGAAACATCACTTTTTCAGGTTTTTACTTAATTTAATAAAAAGAATGACTAAACAAACTAACAAAAAATAATGAAATAGTAAAAAGATAAAAATAAACTAAATAAAGAAATAAAATAAGATTGAATCTAAAGAAGCACCCTGGATGTTCTGTAAACCTTCACTTTATTAATCTATCAATAAACTCTTCCCTAATTCTGCAATAAACTCAGGAATTATAAATAGTTCGTTGACCGGTCCCTGTACAACGAACCCTAACTAACTGAAATAACAAGCCGCAAACCATGCCCAAGTTATCAAGTTAATAGCATTAAACTCAATTCCTATTGGAGACAGATTAACCTATAGGCAAACCATGCTTATAGTCGTTAATCCGGTTTAACTTCCTATGTCTTGTTAACTAATCTCAGCGCGCATTTTGATTAGAAAACTACAAATATTGCTTTAATAATTAGCTAGAGAATTAAAGCGCATGAAGAACAGGAATTAAACTACTGTAATTATAATCAGAGAAAAGATTACAAAATAAACATAAAGATTCAGTTTGCTACCCCAACCCGGGGAGCTAAACTAACTACTCAAACATAAATATAAAAAATAACAAACATAACAAAAGTAATATGTAGAAGTGGATGGTGGACAATGGTGTGGACTGGAGTGTGGTGGTGTGCGGTGGAGATGTGAACGGATGATACGTGGTGATGTAATGAAGCGAATGGGGTGTGTGGCGTTGGTATTCGGATGAACGTGGTGGAAGTGGTGGTGATGGATGATGGTGAATATGAGGGTGATGGCTGATGGTGGTGGCAATGTAATCGGAGGCGGAAGGCCCCTCTCAAAAACTTGTTAGCAGAAATATATGTTACTATATCTCTACCTAGGCAGTGTACCTATCGTTTTGCGGAATAGTGAATTGAGTGGGGTTGTCGATCTCAGGGACCTCGTTCAATTAATTGACAATTTATTAACTAACTGAGAGACTAAACTAAGAAAACAGGAAACGTCACTTTTTCAGGGTTACTTAATTTAATAAAAAGAATGACTAAACAAACTAACATAAAATAACGAAACAGTAAGAAGATAAAAATAAACTAAATAAAGATTGAATCTAAAGAAGCACCCCGGATTGTTCTGCAAACCTTCACTTTATTAATCTATCAATAAACTCTTCCCTAATTCTGCAATAAACTCAGGAATTATAAATAGTTCGCTGACCGGTCCCTGTACAACGAACCCTAACTAACTGAAATAACAAGCCGCAAACCATGCCCAAGTTATCAAGTTAATAGCATTAAACACAATTCCTATTGGAGACAGATTAACCTATAGGCAAACCATGCTTCTAGTTGTTAATCCGGTTTAACTTCCTATGTCTTGTTAACTCATCTCAGCGCCGCATTTTGATTAGAAAACTACAATGATTGCTTTAATAATTAGCTAGAGAATTAAGCGCATGAAGAACAGGAATTAAACTACTGTGATTATAATCAGAGAAAATATTACATAATAAACATAAAGATTCGGTTTGCTACCCCAACCCGGGGAACTAAAGTAACTACTCAAACATAATTATAAAAATAACAAACATAACAAAATAATATGTGGAAGTGGTGGTGGACAATGGTGTGGTGAAGATGGTATAAGGGTGGTGATGTGGTCGATGGTGTAGTACGGGTGTCGAGTGGATGGTGTACGTTGGTGGTGGTGATGTTGAACCGTGATGGCAAGTGAATGGCTTGAGGCGTGAAGCCCCCTGTTGGGACGTCGGATCAATGTTGTGGACGTCCTTAGTATATATAGCAGCAAGCAGCGATCATGATAAAGATAAATATATTTATCTTTAAGATTTCGATAAAATGCGCGCCCCTTAAATCTTCATGTATATTGACATCATGAATGAGATCAAGTAATGATGAATATCCTCCTTTTAATTAATAGAGCAGCCCACGTGAGAATGATGATTAATCCGAATCATCAAATTGCTGCCTCCGTGAATGATATATGCGGCAGTAGAAACAACAACATTTCAGCCACATTGCTTTTTATTTTTTTTTCTTTTTTTTCCGTTTCATTGCAGCAACAATATGACCGTGGGTGGAACATATATATATATATATAAAGAATGTAAATCTATGACTTTTTCCTGCATTTGACAAATAAAATATATCAGTTCTTATCTAAAAATAAATATTAGAAAAAGCATATGATAAGTGAGAAATATGTCACAATTCATTGTAAATATAGCATGAAATATAGCCCAGAAAATAGATATATTTCGTACTTATCAACTGGTCGCTATACTCCTTTACTGATTCTCCCTTTCTCTGCTTTATGTCCATCAGCTCTATAGTATCCTTTCGGATCTTCTTACTTGCAGCGAAGTAGAGCTGGAATTCCTCTGTAAGTTGTTTGAAGATTGCAATGGACTGAGGCTTCCGAGAAGATATCCAGTTTTAAAGCTCTTTTGGTCAGCGTCCCTGGAAATAGATTGTAGAGAGCTTGCGAGCTAATCCCTTGAGTATTCATCATGAAGATGAATTTTTTGATATGTTGAGCCGGATCTCCAGTCCCGTCATATTTCTCTATTGTCGGAGCGACAAAGAAGGGTGGAAGCTTTGCTTTTCGGATGCTCTCGGTGAAGGGGTATAACGACATATCAATGAGGTCTTCTTCTTTTCCGGTTACCTCCGATGACTTCCCCTTCCTACTTTTTTCCCCATCTTTCAGTGCATCCTTGGCTTTCATACTTTCGATTATGCTCGCCATTTCGTCCATCTTCTTTTGGTGCTCCAAATCTCTGTCCATCAACTCCTGTTGAAACCTCTCGTTACTCTCGGCGATCTTCTCATTAACATCCTGAGTGAAACCTCGCATCAGATCACGGAGGTCCTCTTCCGAGAACGAGCTCCCTCCTTCCCCCGTAGTCTTCTCTTTCCCCTTGTCAGAACGTGTGTTCCATGATCAAGCGTAATGTATTTCTGTGGACTGAATTGTGGTTGTCTTTCGATGTTCGATTCCCTCAGACGGCGCCAAAATGAAATAGAAGGTTACTCTCTCTCTCTCTCAAGATCTCAAGTAAGGAGCAAACGACTTGTGTATTGATAGCGTGATGTTTTACATAGGATGAGTCTTCTATTTATAGGCACGAGGCCATATCTTTCCTATACAACTTGTGGGGTGTACCCTTCTAGAATATTCTTTACCTTACAAAGTTTACTTGTACAACCTTATTTTGTCTTACGTCCGACCGATCCTCCTAGATTATGCCCTACTTTCCGAGCTATATCTACTTGGTGTGGACATCTCTTTAACCCTTTCAGAAGTGCAATGATCCTTAAAGCGTCCGACCGACTCTATCGTGGCTTGGGAAAATTATGACTTTAGCCCGTCCGTCTGACTAAAACAGAATCTCCTTTCGGTGAGGTTGTAGTCTTAATCCGTCCAACTAACTTCAAAAAGGAGCTCCTATCGGTAAGACTGTGGCTTCGATACGTCTGACCAAAAACTGTGGCCTCGATATGTCCGACCAAAGGACTGTGGCCTCGATACGTCCGACCAAAGGACTATGGCCTTGATACGTCCGACCAAAGGACTGTGGCCTCGATACGTCCGACCAGAGGACTGTGGCCTTCGGTATTGCTCCTCTTCAGGAACACTTGAATGTATTAAAGTGGTCGGCCTTGTCTGCATAATCCTACCAAATGCGACATGCATACTCCCATCATCTAACACTTGAAGTAGACGAAAGGATTTAGACTCCTACAACAAGTAGCAACAATTAGCTGAGAATAAATAATATACATTTTAAAATGTAATATTTATTAATATGATTCTAAAATGTAGAAACCTGGAGGTTTGCATAAGGGTATGTGTCACCCATAGAAGAAGCTGACGGTGTAGAGAAAAGAGTTAGGCTTGTAGAGTTAGGTGCTGGTATAGAGACAAGCATGGGTGCAGGAGCAGGCGTCGGTGTAGGAACCACTTGTGCAAATACAGCCTCAAGTCTTCGGAGGTGCTCATCATACATTTGGTGCTCCTCATTCATTCGTCACTTCACCTCCTGTTGTACTCTTTTAGATAATTTTGCCTCCGTTTCTCCAACATTTTAGTGTGTGATCTAGGTCAAGACCGAGGAAACACATCTTTTTGGCGAACTACCATGAACTCATCCTGGATGATCGTTTTGGCCAAGGGCTGTGTTTAAAAGGTCATCATGACTTGGAGGCATCAGTACTATATCCCCACACTCAGTGGATCTAGAATTTATAAACAATTACAATATAACTAATTAGCAACATTCAAACTTGGATTAAAGAAATGTTAAATTTATATCAGTATTTACAAGTTCTGTAGCCAACACAACAGTTTCCGCTTGTGGAAATATCTTCTCTCCCTAATCATTCTTCTTTTCCTGGCCATAACATTGGGTCCTACACGCATCGTCAATGTTGTCAATGGCTGACTGGGTGCCGTCTTCATTAACGCGTGTGAGCAATCCTTGCTCTCCGACTTGTCCCATGAAGTGTGGATGGATTTCCTTTGCATGGTTAAGTCTGGCTTGTTCCTGACGTCTCTGTTACAAAATTTTAAAACATATTACTTAATGATATTAGTTAATAATGTTAAAGAATGAAATAATGTGCAAAATTATGTCTTACCCTAAACTTAGGAATTTGATGAGATGCGCAAAATTCTTTACAGTCCTTCTCCGTAATTATGTCATCGTAAAGCACCTATGGCGGCACATCTCTCTCACACTATGCGAGTTTGCTTGGTAATCCAACCGGCTACCAACTGATGTTTGAACGTCCTTAATTATGTAGCTAGAAGTGACATAACCCTCCCCCAAGATTCATCCTGGACTTTATACTATTGCTACACCTTCCGCCACATGAGGTCCTTCTCACCCAGATCTTGTTGATTCCAGTTTTTAAATAGAGCAATGAGACTTCATCGGTAAACCCAAGAAACTTGTGAATTGTTGTTTTGACCCTCCGGAGTATCTAAAATATTTATCCCATACCAAATCAACTTCAGCGTCCTTTTTAACATTCAAACCACATGATGGTCCTTGCCCCTTCTGAGGGTTCTATGAAGAAGGTGCTACATGTGCTTCCTCATCCAGGAAGACAGCATAGTCTATTCGCACTACAAAGGTACCTCATCTCCAGGATCCATAATCTAAAATAAATGATTAACTGCAATAAAGTTAAATTAAACATATTTTTAATTCAACAATATGACAATAAATAAAGTACATATATAATTATATAACTTATTTGTAACCAAACTTACTAAAATTTTCATTTTTCAATCCACAATCCTTCATCGTGATCGGACCTTGTGCATTCAAAATTAGTGATACTATCCACCTCCATTGGCAATTGAGTAGGGACATTTGTTTCATCTTCATAATCATAATCATTGTCATGAACAACACCGTCAACACCAACTATTGTTCTTTTACTTTGCAATACAATAGACCATCTAGGGTTGGACTGATCACGGTAATAAAACACTTGTTTTGCTTTCGACACAACAATAAATGGTTCATCAGTAGGAGCTGTTGTCGTTAAGTTAACTAGCTTCATACCATGTCCCTCCTCACGATAGCCATGTCTGTTGTCCACCCATTGGCAGCAGAATATACAAGTTTCATAACATGTGTAGTTCAAGATCCAAATATCTTTGATAACACCATAATATGAATTTTTCAGTGTATTACGACTCGCACCCTCAAACATATCTTATGAAGCAATAAGATGTGCACCACGTTTTCGCTTGTCGATTTATGATCTTGTAGTTCAGTGTAAAATCCGTTTACATCATATCCTTCATAAGACAATACATCAAATTTGGACCAAATGCCAAAAACTGAACCATTTCATTCACGTTGTTTGAGCCTTCATGGAACACCTTTTGTTTGATCAATTTGATAAATGTTGCATTCTACCCTCTTTTTCAGTCTGGCATTACACATCATTGGATGTTTTATTTTGAGGTAGGCTAAGAGTGCCTCAAAATATGGTTTGACACATTTTATGTAAACACAACTGATGCGCCTTGTTTAATGTATTAATATCAACTTTGCATTTTTTCCAACCGTACCTACACCTTTAAGTCTACCCTCATGTCTTGATTTGGGTAACCTAATGACATTAACACCTTCTAAGTAGTGAGTGCAAAAGTCAACCACTTCCTCCGTTATTGTTCCTTGGATGATGCTTCCCTCTAGACGCCAATGATTCTTCCTTTTCTTTTTCAGTATACCCATATATCTCTTGAATGGATACGTGTAGCAAAAATATAACGGAACACATTGATTGATCTCTCTAACAAGATGACTAGTAGATGCACCATAATATAAAATAAATGGAGGAAAATAATCTTCAAGTAGCACATAGTGATCACAAGGTCGGTTTGCAATTTATCCAATGTTTCCACATCAAGAACTTTACCCAAAATCTCTTTGAATAACACACATAAATCTGTAATAGTTTTTCTGACATCATTTGAAATGATCCCACGAATTGAAATAGGAAGCAAGTGTTGCATCAACACATGATAGTCATGAGACTTCATCCCTACCAGTTTAAACTCATACATCAATACCAAACTCGATATATTTTATGAGTAACTAGAAGGTACTTTTATGTCATGAAGAGAACTACAAAAACTCTTTTTCTCTTCTTTGGATAATGTGAGACATGTGGAATACAAGAATGTACGTTTGCCTCTTTGTTGTGGCCCAAGTTCTTCTCATATACCCAATTCAACCTAATCTTTTCTCCCCTTCAAGTGGTCTTTGTCTTCCCTTTCACATTAACAGCCTTGTAGTGACACTTTGTCCTACATTTTTTTGTATGTGCATAGCATCAATATAATGTCTCACCTCTAAATGTTGTCAATATTCAAGTTCCCCAAAATATATGACTTATTTCCAAACACTTTTCAAACACCTTCGTTGTGGGGACCCAATTTATCAATAACATCCTTTAGCTGATAGTAAATCTCAATAGTATATAAAGGTGGTCGAGCAATGGCATGATCGGTTTTGTCATTTAAATATATTGTCATCTTACAGTACTTATGACCATTTTGGAAGGAATTTGCGATGGCCCATATACACATGTTGCCACTGTTGTTCATTGTGTTTCTACTGTATGCTGCAAGTTCTATCTCCACATATAGGGCACGCTAATGCTCCTTTGATGGTATATCCTGAAAGGTTGTCGCATGCAAGAAAGTCATCGATTGTACAAAACAAACATATCATGGAGCGTAAAGTTTTCCCTACCATATGAATAAAAATTCACTGCCACACACTTCATTCCATAACAGTTGTAAAATCATCAATAAGAGGTTGCAAAAACACATCATTTTGTGTTTCCCGGTTGTTTCAAAACCAATATCAGTAGTGAGAGAATAATGTCTAGTCATCTATCAGGCTCATGCACAACCACGGCGGCAGATTGTAAATTGTCAACAAAACAGGCCAAGTGTAAAGTGTATACTACTTAAATGTGGTAAGGGTTCATCTCATCTATGCATAAACCAGGCCTTAAGTTTACTTGGATCCATAACAAACTAAGGATCTAGAATCGCTAATGTTTCTTCATTGCCGTGAATCGGCAGGATGTCTCATTTTACCATCTTCCTCCTTTGTGTTGCATACCACCTAAGGTTCTTAGCGTCTTTCTGAATTGCAAACACATGCTTGAATTATGGAATTATTGACGAATACCACAACACCTTGGTAGGAGAACCAACTTTATTTCTGCATTGTTTGTATCATCTTTTTTTGACATAACATGATTCTCAACATTCAGGGAAATGGTCACCAAAACTATTCTCCTTCCAATAACATACACCTCGTTGGACAAGCATGTATTTTTTCTATTATCCATACCCATTGGACACATTAACTTCTTCGCCACATAAGTGTCGTGGGGTAAAACATTGTTCTCTGGTAGTATGTCCTTCATAAGTCACAACAAAGCAGTGAAACTTACATCACTCATTCATACTTTGACTTCTGATTAAATAGTCATAGGACCACACTCAATTTTTTTAACTTCAGTGCGTCACATCCACTACAACAATGATCCTGTAGATGACTGCATGAGATTTTTCATAAACTTTTGGTTTGTTGAAAAATGGTGTTTTCTACATCTTCCATCATGTGTCAAGGCTCTCTTCATCTAACTCACAAACAACTAAATAATCTTTGTGCCCCCACAATATACATACCACCCCTTTCCGATTGTTCCACTGAAACTTCTTCCAACACATTCAAACACTTCTAGCAAATGTTGACCATGCAATAGTGCTATGGCCCCATTATTTTGTCACATTATCAAACGAGTTTATTTGATCAGCTACTTTTTTCTCTCTATAAGTCACATACATCAATTGTCATATCAACTATTTTTTCTCTCTACTTTTTCTAATTTCAGCTGACAACTGACATCAGCTATATGTTTCGGCAGATCCTTAATGTTTTTTCTAGACCTCGATTATTTGAAGCCATATCTACAGTCCGTACAAGGACAACGAATGTAGCCCTTATCTTTTGGTTGAAGATTGTTGAGAGCACCTCACAAAATTTATCGACCCCTAATAGGTACTTCATGTCCATTCTATCATTGTACATCACTAACTGCTCCATCTCCTTTTATACAACGAATATGGTTTGTCACAACCGATCTTATGTGTATGTTCAGTAGACTCCTTTTTTATTTCATTTTGCAATCTAAACCCATCCATTCCCATTCGATCTCACCTAGACGAACGAGTTTACAATATACATATTGAAAATTTCGGTAGCACATCCTTCAGTTCTTCAAAGTGTATGTATACATATATACAATTTGAAGCGCAATAAGGATATTCCACTAACATTTTCAGTATATTATGAACCCATTCACAACCTAGATGGTGAGATCGAACGTGATTGGATTCTGGACTATCCAAGATATACACCTCTAGTAGGTATATCTTGGACGTGTAGCTATGTTCGATTTAATTTGTAGTCATCCAAATACATGAAATAAGTCCAACTAATGATTTGGTTAACATAAAATAATAAACAAGAAAAGTATGAAATAAACCAGATCAATGTTATTGAAGTGTGAAAAATGTGAAGTGAAGACTTCATTCAGACTAATGGCACTCAAAGTGTAGCAAGACTGATAAAAAAATATTGTCACTTTGTAATTGTTAAAAAATTATTAAGATATGAGATTTGGTACATAAATGTAACACTACGTAAATTTGTATAAAAAAAATAGGCATCACCTTTGCATAACTCTACCCTCCAAACACAAGCACGCTTACTTTCAAGCTGTTTCATCCATACACGCAAATGTAGACCAATAATATGTGCGATAGAAGAAATCAAAACTTCAATTATAACACTAACAATTTCCTATGTGCGATAAAAGAAATAGAAAATTCTATTGTATAACACTACAATTATCATAGGCAATGTGTCTTAGAAATCAAAAACTTACGTTTATCATTTATATTAGTGTGCGACAATAGAAACAAAGTTAGCTTAATAAAAGGATGAACAGTAGCATTGAGCATGTATTGTATGTTCAATTTTCCCACTCTAAGCACAAAATTACCGTGAGTGAACACAATCGCATACAAATTATGCAAAGAATGGGACAGAACCGCATAGCATGTATACTCATCGATCAGGGTGCAAAATTACTGTCAATTGTGCTTATCGTTTGCTTCAAAGGTGCGATAGAAGAAATGAAAAACTTTCTAGTTAATGTTAATTTAATCGCCAAAGAGGAGAAGGTAAATTAGAGTATATTATCGGTTATGAAATATATTTTCAGTCTTGTCTTCAATCTAGTGTGTGAGAGCCTACAATGATTTATCCTTGTACAGGTGCAGACACAAGAAGAGATAGCATTGTAGGTGAATTGCTCGCCTGCTTTGCTAGATAGTATGGGATTGGTAAAATATCTGTTGTATAGTATATCTTGATGTATTACATTACATGTCTATTTATAGCTAGCCCAAGTACATGTGTAAACTGTAAGAAAGGATGGGCTTAATACAATAAGAATGGGCCTGAAAGCCTTGGGCCTAATATGGTCACGTATGCTTCACATGGTACGACAAAAGTAATTAAAAACTTCTCTTAATATTCAGCCTAATAGCCAGAGAGAAGAAGATTAGTTCGATTATATTACCCAAAAGAATGAAAATTTTCAGCCCCCGTCAATTTGGTGTACGAGACTTCCAATGATTCTTAAATGACAATTGTACAGACTCTGATGGAGATTAGGCAAACCATTGTGCAATGTGATGGGTCAAAAGCACCAGGTTTTGACGGATATAACATGAAATTTGTCAAGAAAATGTGGCATATTTTGGGAGAGGAATTTGGTGGTGATGTGAGAAAATTCTTTACAACCTCAAAGCTTGAAAGAGGGGCTAACACTACTTGGATAGCCTTAATCCCCAAGAAACCTGAAGCCGCCCGTTTGGAAGACTTTCGGCCAATCAGTATGGTAGGATGCATTTATAAGGTGATAGCAAATTATTAAGCAATCGGCTAGCCCTCACCTGCCCCACTCTTATTGGTGAGAACCCAATCTGGTTTCGTGAAGGGTAAAAACATCCTTGAAGGGCCATTAATTGCAAATGAAGTGATATCATGGCTAAAGAAAGGTAGGAGAAAAGGATTGTTGCTAAAGATTGATTTGAAGAAGGCATATGATTCTGTGTCATGGTCATTCCTGGACAGGATGCTAGAAGGAATGGGGTTTGATAACACGTGGAGAAGATGGGTGGCAGAATGTGTCTCGACGCCAAGAATTTCGATCTTGGTGAATGGGTCCCCTACTCAGCCATTTTCACCTAGTCGTGGTCTAAGACAAGGAGACCCCTTATCACCATCCTTGTTTGTGATCACGGTCGAAGTTTTAAACTGGTTGATAATACGAGCGGTGGAGCAACAGAGATTCACAGGGCTGGAGGTTGGAGTCAGGCAAGTTAGGGTTACCCACCTACAGTTTGCAGATGATGTATTGCTCTTTTGTAAAATTAATAAGGAGGAGCTAGTACATCTACAGAAAGATCCTCATGGTATTTACGGAAATGAGCGGATTGAGATGAATATGGAAAAATCTGAGGCCTTTTGCATTAATGCGAATGGGGATGAGGTCCAACTGTCCAAGATATTTTCAAATGTCAAGTGGGCGAATTGCCGGCCCTCTACTTGGGATGTCCATGGGATCTAACACAAGAAAAGCTTCAACTTGGGACCCGGTGGTTCAAAAGGTGAGATCCAAACTAGCAACTTGGAAGGCCACTAGTCTCTCTAAGGCCGGACGTGCAGTTCTCATAGGTCCGTTCTTGACTTTATCCCCTTATATTATGCAAGTTTATTTGTGATCCCAGTTAAGGTTAGGAAAAAGCTGGTGGCCATTCAACGACAATTCTTTTGGGGTAAGAACACGGAAATATTCTTGACACCGGTCTCATGGAAGAAGATGACATGTCCGAAAGAGAATGAGGGCCTAGGTTTTACAGATTTGCAATTGAAAAACTTAGCTTTCCTAGCTAAGTGGAGGTTTAGCTTTGCAAAAAATAAGTCCCCTTGTGGAAGCGAGTCGTCCAATCAATATATAACACAAGGACGGGTATTCACATGGGAAATGTGTGCGGAATCACATCTGGGTCGAGAGGAACTTGGCATTCGATCTGCATGGCCACAGAAGGGTGTACGTCGCTCCAAGCCATAATGGATAGTAAAATAAAAATTATGCTGGGTAATGGAAATGAAATGATATCATTCTGGTATGACCGGTGGACTCATGTGGGGATTTTGCGAGATGCATTCCTACGCCTTTTCCAGGTTAGTTTACAGCAGGAGTGCTTTGTTGCTCAATGGGAGAGTGGCACAATGATGAGTGGGTATGGAGGTTACAGTGGCGTCAAAATTGGTTCGGGTATGAGGTGGAGCAGGAGACGACATTATACCAAGTGTTGCATGTCTCCTCGTCCCCGGCTGATGCCCATGAACATGATGAGGCCATCTGGTCCAGCTCAGGTAAGTATACTATCTCTAAAGACATTATTTCCTCTTTAAATGATATTGGTGGTGATGTGCAGCCTATTGTGAATGAGCCTGATTTGAAATCAATATGGAAAGGTTTGTGCGAACCTCGTGTGGAGGTAACTATATGGCTTGCGCTTAGAAGACGGCTAATGACTCGAGAACTCCTATTCGAAAGAGATGTCATCCCTATTGGCCAAAGCTTGTGCCCATGGTGTAAAATAGTAATGGAACAAATTGATCATGTGTGTGTTCCATTGTGTCGTTATTAGGCGAATTTGGGATGGTATACTACTTTGGTGGAAGTTCCGTTCAATTTCCAAAGGAATGTAGCAGAGATATATATGGATTGGTTCTCCTATCCGCTTGCTTCGAAGGCTCGCAGAGTTTGGAAGTCTACATTTTGCTACGGAGTCTATTACATTTGGCTACACCGCAACAATGTTATCTTTCGAGGAGATACATGCGAGGTTAACCGGATTGTTACCCAAATTAAATTGGGTGTTTGGTGGTGGACTAAGTCTTGGTGGAAGGATTTTTCATTCTCTTGTAATGCATTTGTAGGAGTTACTTCTTTGAAGGATTGCTTGTGAAACTTGGTTGTTGTTCTAGTTTATTTGGAGTGGTTTTATTTATTGTAGTTGGTCACCTAGGTTGTAATTGGATGCGGTGGGTACTCTTTTCCCTCTTCAAGTTTTTTCCCACTGGGTTTTGCTTGAGGAGGGGTTTTAACGAGGCCCAAATCAAACCCATCCACCTGGTTCTCCAGGCTTTAATATATTTAAATGGCTATGTGCCTAAATTATCTAAAAAAAACAAATACAGGCGCAAATCATGCACATATGTTCCTTGTTCGGCAGTTAGGGTTGCAAAATTTTTGTGCTTCTTCACAAGGTGCGACAAAAGTAATTAAAATTTTATATCAATGTGAATTTAATTATCGTGGGTCGGCTACCCGTGGATGGAATATGGCCACGCTGGATATGCAGATGGGGGGTATGGCTCTAGTGGGCTATGGAACTACAATGGGGTAGGCTTGCAATGGTTATTGAATTATGGTGTTGGTGGCGGGAGCGGATACGTCCCTTCCCAAAATCGTCATTTGGTGCCCGTAGCTACTGCTCAAGGTCTTTGTCGGGTGTATGAATGGCTGAGTTGCGTAACCCGGTCTTGGTCCGTGCACCTGGTTCGAGGTTGGGGAGTGACCCGGATCTGCTAGTGGAAGAACTTCTAAGCCATGATAAGATGAAGGTATTAGTCCCATACTATCAAGCCGGAAGGATTCATTTTTGAAGCTTGCTCTGAGGTAGCATGAATAAGTCTGAATGAGTTGGTAAGAGCTAGCAGCCCGTTGGGACCGGAGGCCAAACAGTCCCATAGCGCCTCGGCTGAGGCAGAGGAGAACGGGAAGATCTTAGGAACTAATTTGATGATCCAGAGTTCCCCCAGGCTTTGAACCGAGTGGAGAGTAAAGGATGGGAAGGTGATTTATCCTCCCCTGTGTTCGAGCCAGTTGGCGGACCCTCTAAGCCGAAGGATGATCCCGATGAGGCATTTGTTAAAGAGGAAGCGAGGCATACGCTTATCCTTGCTAAGCAGCTTGGGTGCGCCGTCCCTAACGAGGAGCTTACCCTCAAACAACCTTGAAGATCATTCGTGATCAGAGAGTGAGTTACCGCCAGAGATGCCAGGTTGAAAGTGAAGGGTCAAAGAGGATTCCGATAGGTGTTCTAGGAGCACATCTAAGGATAAGACGAAGAAGGTTCCTGCGACTAGGCCCTTAGGTTTTAGTAAGTTTTTCGCGTGTTAGTAAGGTAGTCATGCGAGACAAGAAGAAGACTAAGTAGAACTAAAGGCCTCCATTAGCTAGTAAGATAAGTAGGACTAGAAAGGTACGGAGGGTTTTTTTAGTTTTTTTGTTAAGTTTTTGCAATTCATTTTGTTATGCCCTTGTGGTGAGTTGGGCCTCGTGCCCCTAATTATCAAAAAAAATTATCATAAAGAATAAGATAAGTTTGATTATAATTATCCAAAATGAAATATTTTCAACCTCCATCAATTAGAGAATGAATACAGGCGTAGAGCATGTATATATATTCCTTGTTCGGTAGCTAGAATTGCAAAATTTGTTGAAATCACCAAAAAGAAGAAAATTAGTTCGATTTACTCAAAATAAAAAAAAATGTTTTCAGCCAGTGTCAATCTAGCGTGCGAGACAAAGAGACACAAGAAGAGAATGAATACAGATGTAGAGCATGTATATATGTTCCTTGTTCGACTGCTAGGATTGCAAAATTTGTTAAGTAATCGTAAGAAAGAAAATATTAGTTCATTCAATCATAATAACCAAAATATTTTCATCAGCCCCTGTCAATCTGGTGTGTGAGACGAACAGATACAAGAGAGAATGATACAGGTGCAGAGATCATGTATACATGTTCCTTGTTCGACAACTAGGATTGCATAATTTGTTAAGTAATCGCCACAGAGAAGAAAATTAGTGCATATCAGAATAACTAATTTATTTTGCATCAGCCCCGGTCAATCTGGTGTGCAAGATGAACAGACATAAGAAGAGAATGAATACAGGCGTAGAGAGCATGTATATATATGTTCCTTGTTCGCATGGTAGTTTCGCTAAGGAAGGAGCTTACCTTGGATGACTTGTTCCTCACATCTTCGATCCTCAGGATCATCAACTGAAACTACTGATGCTTACTCATATGCTGGCCGGTCCGGTTAAATCCAATGGAATCCGCCTTCGCTACGCCCCTCTACGGGTAAGCGTTGCAGCTGAAGCAACTGCAGGGGTACCTATCCAACTCTCTATGTCGCTGGCATTCCTTGTTTGAGTTCCCCGCTATCACCTCGCCCAACATCCCTCTCCGGGAGCTCCAAAGCCGCTTTGAAATTGAGCTCCAGGGCCGGTTACTTGGTTGTTGGCAACAACCCGACGGAACAGGTCACCTATATTTGGGGCCCAATTTTTATTTACTTTCTTTAGAGTTTATCATGAGAAAATTATATAATGTCTAAATTTAATTTTAAATAGAATGTTATAAGGGGTCTCATTTTATATATTTTAATTTAGTAATTTTCTATTATAAATTAACTTAATTCTATAAGTGACGCATTTGAAACTTTAGCACAGGACCCCGAAAATCATCAAGACGGCCCCTGTTGAGCTCTTCTTGCTTTGTAAGCCCTACCCTTGTTGGAAGGAAAGCTTACCTTTGGGCAAAATTTGTGTTTTAGCTTCACAAGGTGCGACATTGAAGTAAAAAACAGACCACAATGTAAAACACAATATGATTATCAGCACTCAATTTGTTTGCCAGTTAATTATAGTCGTCGAAAAAACATGAAGAGATATCGCAGAGCATTATAGTGGTCGAAGAAATTGGACAAGAAGAGGGCAGGCGGTGGTGAGGACGGCGATGAGGGCGGTGACCGGCGATCTATGATTTTTTCGTTGTCGAAGGAGGAAGGAGAGGACGAAAGGTTGGAAAGTAGAGAGGAATAGTTGGACGCGCAGGTTGGAGGTTTATCTTAATGAACATAAGCAATGGTCTTCTTTAAACCGTTATTTGTACATTTTGGCACGGGGACTTTAAAACAACGTGAGTTCGAAAGTTGGAGATGGGTATTTGATATTTATTTTGTCTTTTTCTACTTTATACTTTTGTAAAACTTTAAAATGTTGTATTTTACTATATAAGTCCAAATAACATAAATTTTATACCATTGTTCATCATAATTCGAACTCTTCAAAATAAGACCCAACATGAGTATGTTTTGATAAATTTTTTATTTTTTGAATGTACATATGTTTAAGATTCATTGTAAATCTTAAGTTTACGAAAAGTGAATCAAACATAGTTAAAAAGTGAATTAGAGGTTATTAACAAGTGAATCAGTGAGTTGCTTAAAAGTGAATAAGAGGTTTTAAACAAATGAATCTCATAAATAGAGATTGTTTAACTAAAGTGATTCAGATTGTTTGACTAGTGTGAATTCGAGGTTTTAGAAAAGTGAAAAAAGATTATTAAAAAATGAATCACAAGTTGTTATAAAGTGAATCAGAGTAATAAGAAAAGTGAATCTCGTAAGCATAGATTGTTTAACTAAAGTGATTAAGAGGTTTAAGAAAAATGAATAAGAGGTTAAGAAAAGTAAATCAAAGCTTTTTTAAAGGTGAATCAAAGGTTTAAGTAAAGTGAATATTTTTTTAATACTAGTAAAAGTTAATCCTACCACAAACTTATGTGAGAACAGTATGAACCTTTCATTTATTAAAAGTGAATCATTCGTTTAAAAAAAGTGAATCTTATGTTAAGAAAAGCGAACATTTCATATAAAACAATGAAAATCCTTTGTGTTTTTTAAAAGTGAACCTTAACTCTGCACTACAAACCCTAAAAATGTCTTCGCCATTTTTAGCATTCCTAGGGTGGTTTTTAGGGTGTTTGGGGGGGGGGGGGTAGGGTAATCATTTTTGGTATTGGTTCTACACTTTATATCGTCGTTACAGACTCGACAGGTTTTTAGGGTTTGTGATTTAGGGCTTAGGGTCGTTAAACCCTAAACCCTGCACTACAAACCCTAAAAATGTCTTCGACGTTTTTAGCTTTCCTATGGTGGTTTTTAGGGGTGTTAGGGGGGGTAGGGTATTCGTTTTGGTATTAGTTCACACTTCATATTGTCATTACTGATTCGATAGGTTTTTATGGTTTATGGTTTAGGGTTTAGGGTCGTTAGACCCTAAACCCTGCACTACAAACCATAACAATGTCTTCAACATTTTTAACTTTCCTAGGGTGGTTTTTAGAGTGTTGGGGTACGATTCATTTTGCTGATGAATAAGGTTCATTTTATTATTAAAGAAGATTCATTTCACTAATGAATAAGATTCACTTTAAAAATACCTAATATATACTCATTCTAAAAATATAAATTTTATGTTTACCAAAACATATCCATGATGCATCTTATTTTGAAGAGCACGAAAAATGATGAACAATGGTATAATTTTTTTTATTTTTACACTTTTATCCTCAAACCTCCCGTACACGTGAGTCTACTTTTTTTTTTTCATTTATTTTTACTCATTTATTCCCTCCAACCACAGCGTGACAAGTGGCTATCTCCATATTATACCCTGGCACAAGCACCAGGGTCTCCGTTATGTAAAACAATGGTTAAAGACTAAACCGTTATATTATCTCAAGCGCTACATTATAAATAATTGTTGGCCCTTAAACCATCATTTATAAACTAGCTTAAATTCTCGCACTCTCATTTTCACGGTAACATTAATAACGATTATCTTAGTAACCCTTACTTATACGTTTAAAAACGGTTTATAATTAACTGTGATTAAAAAGCCGGGTTTAAAAATATTTTTTTCCAGTATAGGACCTAAGGATGATGAATTTTTTGGTTGCGTTGTGGATTGGAGTGCAAAATAATCTCATGGACAACATCCTAGTTAGCTACGATGTTAGCTTCTATCTTATCTTTTATGTCATGTTTTTGTTTGCTTGGTTGTCATCCATTTCCATTGCCTCTAATTATTGATGAAGTTTGAGATTATCTTGCAGTTTCATAGATAAAGAGACTCATCAACATTGGTTGAAGTCATACGGTGAAATTGTGCTTTAGCCATAGTCATTTTGTTTAAACATGCTTTCTTTTCTATTTTGTTATCTTAATTTTCCTTTTTACTTCTCAAGACCTTTAAAAATTGATGTGTACCTAATATATTTGTATTGTCATTAGGCTTGATTGTTTACTTTCTTTTGAGTAATATATTTATCTCTTTTTTGGCTTATGTAACTATAATTGTAAGTAGCTCATGTTTGTAATGTTTAGACTTGATTATACTAATCAAGAAAACATAAGAACATATTAATACTACATTTATTATTGAGTTTATTTTGTTTCATCATTATTGAATTTATTATCCTTATTTATTTGCTGAGTCATTATTTTTTTACAGGTATGAAACAGGAAGCGGGCGGAGCGTAATGCAGGGTAATCGTTAGGGGTAGTATCACCTTAAACAGACATCTTGTAACATGTTTTAATATATGGATGGAGACAATGTGCCAATAGACTTTGTTGATGTTTTCGGTTATGGAATTTAACTAAGCCTATGTTGTAAGACTCTCGGTACTCGAGGTAATTTCAGTTTGCATTATTCGGATTTGGTTTTGATTATAATTCCAGTCGTTCAGACCGCAGCTTAGTGTGTTAGTGTTGTAGGGTCAACCACGTGGGTGGTTGGCATCTGTGACATCCGGTTCGGGGGTGTTACAGAAAGTGGTATCAGAGCCTAGTTGCGCTCTGATGACTGGAACAGAGGAGTACCGAGTATAGGAAAATCTAAATTTGAGAAACGGGATTACGGGTTAGTAATGTGAGGCACGACTTTACTGATCTAAACCGTTGCAAGGCATTAATAACTTACAGTAAGTTCTTGTGATTGTTTCATCGATGTTTTCGGCTTAGTGTAGGGTACGGGGGCGTACCCCTCTTTTAAGGGGGGTAGCGCGTTTTGTTTGTAGGTGTTGATTTAGTATGATGTATTCTACAACCACTCGTGGTGGTTGGTAGGTTTGTGTGTTGGGATTGCTGTGGGAAAATGTTATGTACGCTATGTATGAATGAATGTTGTGTGCCATGGTTTGCACTTTAGCGTACTATACGCTCTGCATGAACCGAATATTGTGTGCCTTGATTGCACTTTGATATGATATACACATCGCTAGCTCCTTGGTCTACTACGAGAACTTGTGTAGCCACTGATGTGGCACGGTTGCTTGGAAGCACCGAGCATTATAATTATGGACTTAATCCTTGGGTATCGATAATGAATGCGGGACTGGATCCCTAAGATCACCAGGAGTGGAAAATATGAGCTAAGGAAGTAAGACTTCGGGACGAAGTTCTCTTTAAGGGGGTAAGCTGAAATACCCTGAATATTAAACGCATAAAATCATAACGCGTTTCATAATACGGACATAAAATAACGTACAAAAATTAAATCTAGTATGTATATTACATATGTGTACGATTATGAACAACACGTACGTAGCGTTACGTAGTAGTATCGATATTGTACGTTTGTATAACAAGTGACAATAACGTCACATAACTTCATAACAAAGGAAATAATAATATAATGATAACATGATATAACGTATAGTCACATAAATATAAAAATAACATTTGTTGATTTAAGAAAAAAGGGGGAGCAAAGACGCTCCCGCTGGGTTTCAAACCCGAGACCTCGTACCCATCCCGAACACTTTAACCAGTGGAGCTATGCTCGTATTCAATAACAATATTACACCTATAAATTATGAAATTCTAAAGTGACTACAAAAATTATACAGCACGTGGATGCTGTTTGCTCCTTCATGATCAGCACATGCCCGAACCTCTCGACTCGTCAACACACACCAGTTCTCTTTGTCCTATTTTTCTTTTATCTGTTACAGAGCCCTGATGTGCTCAACTCATGCACATGTTTGCCAATTCCACCATCCCACCTTACCTGCTCTCCTCGGGTTCAAACTACAACCGCTGGTGATGCCCTTTTCTTCCCTCTGGTCCCTATCGCATGCTCTGGGAAGTCCACTTCAATTCCCAATTACCACAGAAACGAACACCCCATTCTGTGCAAGAACCACTTGGCTGTTCGTACGGAATATCGAGATGTTGGGGGAAGTTGGAGATAGAAACCATTGGTTTCTTTTTTTTTTTAAGTTGGCGATGCCATGTAGCCTAACCTCAACAATGCGTGGCTGGCGATGAATATCACTCAGTAGAAGTAATACCATATGGCTCGAATCAAGAAAAAAAATATAGCATTAGTCAAATAAAGAACAGCACAAGCACAATGATGATACTACCCTTCTCTTCTTTTCTGGAGACAGCAAGATCAAGCTGTTATTAAAAGTTGAGCTCCACGAAGTTCCATGTGGTCTTCACAACTATGAGCACTACTAACATCACAACACCACCTGCACCACGTTGATTTCAGTGAAAGTGGCTTACCTGACAAAAGAGGAATGCACCAGTAGTGGTTTGTTTTCAAATTTCCAAGACCAGGCGTACAGATCAGATTAACAGGAGATAAAATGCATGGCAGAAGTTGTTTTTTTGTGTTCCTTCAAACTCCCACGCAATATGGGAGTCAGTAGTAACCAGAGCCTGATTTAATAACCTCACCAGCTCCTTCACTTGAGCGATCGTTTCTCTGAAAACCAACTCAGTATTCCACTCCCTTGCATGAACCCCGTTCCAGTGGCGCAAATTTCTGTAGCAGAGCAGTTCACCTGCTCTTCCAACTAAAGTGACAACAGCTGCTCAGCTTCTCATTTTCTTCTGTGATTTTGCCAAGGATCTCTCTCTTCCTGCATGCACACGCTTCAGCTTGAACAGATAAAACTCCTTCTTTTTCTGCTGTTTTCTCACGTCAAGTAACTCAAGTCTTCCTAATCCTCTGTGCATGGTCGACTCCTGTTATGCAAGTTCAAATACAAATCTGGAGCAAACTGTGTGGTGAAACAGCAAGGTAATAGTCCTGAGCTGATCCTCTTTAACTTGGTTCCTCTTCTCATTTCTGTCGAAAACCAAACCAGGTAGTAACACAGAACTACCCTCTTACTGTCTATCTTTTTCGGTGGTGCTAGTTCTGTCCGAAGGATCCCCACTCAACTCCTCTATCCACCTGCATTTGTCCTCCAAAAAGAGAACCATCATCAGGAGCCGCAACAACCTAGTTCGACAGTCTGCCACAGCTGCAGTTTGTTTCTGAATGATCTAGGCCTGGAAAGTCCACCTAGCGACAAGGATTCACCAAGGTAAAGGCTGCCATGAAACCCATGTGTGTATTAAGACTCGTAGCTACATTTTAACAAAGTTCATGATAAAAAAAAACAGAATCTGCCAAGTTAAGTTGTAAAATCATTTTAGTCCCTGTCGTTGTATTCTCCTGCATGCCAACTTTCAGGAGCGAGGTAGTAGAGCTGTATTAATTTATTAATGAAATCTAAATCACGCAACTAGGAAGAAAAAAAAATTCAGGAAAGAAGTTTGGAAGTCATGGTGAAAGAACAAGAAGAGAAATAGAAGAGGAGAGATCAGTTTTGTATTCTCAGTTTTACAAATTTTTCCTCTGAACACTTAAGTTCTGGTTGACCCTGTTACTGAGAGCTATAAAACAGTACTTGAGAGTTTTATGAGCCTAAGGCCTTACTAATTCATCTAATTAAATGTGTTAACATTGTGAGAAAATCGAAAGCCAATTCAGAGACAAAGAAAGGAGAAGAATGAGGTATACCAGTTTTCTATCTTCAGTTTTTCTGCAACAATTGCAGTTGCTGTATAATGACTTCTCAGTAGCTCTACCTAGCTGCCTTGGGTCTGTCTTGGGGTGGAACCGTGACTTAATACTAGGTTGAGTAACTAGATGAGATAAACAAAAAAAAAAAAACCAATTGTGAGCAACAGAACACAGAAACTCAGTTACCTGTTTCAGGTTGCAGTTTTTCTGCAGCTACAACCGGGTCTGTATAAAGGGATTCAGAGAGGTATTTCCTGTGACTTCTGTGTCGAGCTAGACTCAGAGGAACCACTTAACTAGTTAGGTAAAAACGTTTCTGCTGATGTTCACCAGTGTGGTTTAGATAGAACAGATTATGGGTTTATACTAATCAACAAACACAACACCTGAGCTCTGAAATTACTGCATTAAACCAACACGAAAAAACAGAAACCTGCTGCACCATAACAACAGCTTGAGATGATTTTCTCTTTTGCTGCTTTCTGTTCCTTTTTCTCACCCAAATAAACTTGGTTTCTGATGATGGTGAATGAGGGATAATTGAACAGATTGAGAGTAGGGTATTTAAGTAGATAGACAACAACAGAAACAGATTCTCTTTTTGGCATCGGTCCTGATTTATGATTTCCAGTTTCAGATTTGGTGGAGAATTTTCCAGCAGTGTTGCTCCTGTTGTTGTAGATTTTTTTTTTAAAAGCTAAAACCGATATAAAACACTTAACTTACCGAGTCGGCATTTTGGGGATGAATTGACAAACAGACTAATAACTAAACAGAAGGATTAGAGAGGAAATGCAAAAGTAGTTTTTCCAGTCGGCCTGCAATATATCAGTCTCTGTATAACTGAGGTCAGTAATGAGCACAGTGTGTTTTGACTTGGATGTGAGGTTAAAAACCTTCCTAAAACATCTAGCCATTGAGTAGAAAAAGAAAAAAAAAACTTTAAGGGGAATTTGAAGACAGATGATGATCTAAATCAAAGACAGAAAAAGAAATGCATCAGTTCATATTCCTGTTTTCAATTTCGGTTCTGTATAAAACACCTCTCAGAGGGTTGCTCATGTTCTGTCGTGGATCTGTTGTGAAGAAAACCCAAACAAATCACCCAGCTAACTGAGTCAAGATTTGGGAGAAAGGAAACTAGAAGATCATATGGGTAAGCACAGAAATCAGATATAGGAGAGGGTATCAGTTTCTTTCTCAGTTCAGGATTTGTGTAATAACCTCTCAGAAGTGTACCATGGGTTCGTTGGATTAGTTCTGAAAATTATAAACTGTACTAAGATGTTAATCAAGCAGCTAAACCTTTGATGGAAGTAGAAAAACAAGGACCATACACGAAACAGAAGAAAAGATAATCTAGCCCTGTAATAGTGTATAGCAGTTCACAGTTTCAGTTTTCAGGTTTTGCATTGGTAGTTGCTTCTGTGTAGTTGGGTACAGAAGAGTTATATAGGTGTGATGATGGATTGAGAATGAACCTAGAACATATCTAATACACTTAAGTAAAGTATAAACTCTTGGGGAAGGGTTAGAAGTCAATTTGATCGATTAGAAATAAGTGAAGAAGAGAGTACACATACTGTTGTTTCAGTTTTCCAGTTTCTATTCTCTGTAAGTGAACATCCAGAATTGTTATAATACTGTTTTGAGTGGTGTTCAGTTTAGGACATCTCTAATACACTTAGGTACGGTTATAAACACCTTGGGGAAAATAGGAACCAAAGGAACATATCAGAGAAAAGAGTAGGGATGGAGGTGTATTGTACAGATTTCAGTTTCAGGTTTTAGATAGTACTGTTCTGTGTACTAGAGTACAGAAACTGGTGAGTGTCCTACTCGGGGTGGTTTTGAGTTTAAAACATTATCAACACCTATAGCTAGTTGGGTAATACTGTGGGAAAGAAGAAAACATTGGTGGAACTGCTAGATACAAGAACCAAGAGGGAATGTGTAGGTTGTTGTTTCAGTTTTCATAGTATCGTAGCTTCTGTATAACTAGATTCCAGGGGTATTATAAGGGTGATGATAGTCTAATAGGAACCCAAACCAGTACTAGCATACGTAATTAGTTGATGGAACATTTTGGATAAGTGAGCCACCGTTAGATACAAAAAAAAAATATATGATAAGATAAGATTGTACACTAGAACATTATTTCGGTTTTAAAACATAAGCTTCAGCATAAGGGGAGTTCTAGAAGTAATGGAAGAGTGTTATTGTGTAAATGATGAGCTTAAAACATAGCTACTTAGCTAGAAAAGAATACCCCTTAGGTGAATGCAAATACATCTTAGATAACTTGTTACATATTAGTGTTCATAATACTCTAAGTCATTAGCTAGAGGGAAGTACCTAGTTAACTTGTAAGACGACGACGTAAACGTCTTATGGATTAAATAAACATCTAGGGTGAGTACTTGGGAAGTCCTAAGGTTCAGAATAAATTTCACCTTCAACAATTCGTCTAAGGAACAACACCCGATAATAATAATGAGATGAATTTGGGAAGAGTCACGAGGTCCTCGCATGAAATCAAAACTGACACCTTGTTTGTAATTAACGCTAGGGCCGTAACGAACGCCAGCCGGGACACCATGTGTGTGTGAGACAACTTTTGCTTCTAAATCAGGTATGTGACATGTGTGGTTCGTATGTTGCCGTGTTACACCGGTGTTTTGCTTTGTGTGCTGTGTGCCTTGTGTGAAAATGACATAAGATCAAAGCATGAAATTGGGATTGCTTGTTTATCATGTGTATGATTTCTAATCATTGTGGAATATCATTGCGCGCACACAGTAGTTTAGTCCCTTTCGCGTTATGGAACTTGAGATGAGACCCAACGAACTATGTAAAACAAAAGAAACTACATAAAGGGAAAAACTATACGAGAACTACTACGAATTATGAAAATAAAGAAAACTCTAAGGGGGAACTCCTCTCTAAACCATTGAGGACTACCATGACACCCACTATGGTGTCTATTTATTAATGTTAATGAAGAGCAAGTCTCCTTTGGTGAGACATGACGAACACGTAAACAAAACAAAAGAACTATACAAAGAGACAACTCCTCTCTAACTTAGAGGACCGCTAATGACACCCACTATGGTGTCAAGATTATAATGATAAGAAACGACAAAGTACCAACTGGTGGAACATGAGGATAACCGGGAAGACAACATCCCGGGCGCGCGGTATGGAATATTCGGGAGTTGGTATCTGCATCAGATCCTTCGACCGTCTATGATGGAATATATTTTGGTGAAGCACATCCCGGAGTCCATAGGTGACTTCCGCTTCCTTGACCCTGGGGGGTCGGGAATGGGGGAGTGACAAGTTGGTGAAGCACATCCCGGAGTCCAGAGGGACTTCCGCTTCTTGCCCTGGGTTCGGGAATGGGGGAGTGACAAGTTGGTGAAGCACATCCCGGAGTCCAGAGGTGACTTCCGCTTCCTTGACCCTGGGGTGTCGGGAGGGGAGGGGGAGGGACAAATTGGTGAAGCTTATCCTGGAGTCTAGAGGTGACTTCCGCTTCCTTGACCCTGGGTGTCGGGAATGGGGGACTAGCTATGGAGGAGACGTCCTCCAAAGTGCGGTGATAAAAGAATTCACAATAATCCTTAAAGAAACAAGGAACGATTAGCACCTACATAATGAAGTCTCGGGATCTAATCTATATCCCTGATTCGGTGCCAGAGAATAAAGGGAAACTGGTGTAACGAGACCAAGCAAACAAGAGAAAGTCACAAATGTGATAATTTAAGAAACAGGAAGAATAGCACCTACATTATAAAGTCTCGGGATCTAACCTATATTCCCTGACTCGGTGCAAGAAAAAGAAAGAAAACCTGTGTAATGAGAACGAGAAACGATACGTAATCTCTTTGAATGATCCCATAGTGTGGATCGACGGTTATAATATACCTACGCACACGTTGTACCATGTACTTGATTGTTGTTGCTACATTAGCTTTTGTGCTTGGTTGCTCATTGGCATTGATATGCTACTTGCAAGTTGTGCTTGGTTGCTTATTGATATTGCTGTGCTACCTTGCAAGATGTGCTTGGTTGCTTGCTGATATTGCTATGCTACCGATGAGTGTGTATGATATCATGATGTACTGATGTGTGCTTTACTGCTTTATCATAGCATGTAAAATGGACTTAATAATATTCGACCAATTAGTCGTGTGGCCGCCGGTAACATGCTGCGGGCTTCACACGTTCATACTCAGCGTAGTTTGCTGAGTCCTTTACACCCAATTTTTTTCAGGTTTGTGCCAGACGATAACGGAGAGTAGGCAAGGGTGACTATCATAGGGGTAGTCCACATGGCAAGACTTAAGTAGTATGCTTTTAATGTATGGGTTGTACTTTCGGTTTATGATGTTGGATTATAAGTTATTAACTAAACTGTAGATGCTCGGTATTGAGTTGTACCTTATATTGTATTTGGATTTCGTTAAGATTAGATTCCAGTCATTCAGACCGTAACTTGAAGTTGGTATTGTGGTCTGTCAACCACATGGGTGGTTGGCGTCTGTAGCACCCGAATAGAGTTCGAAACCGCTGCGTAGACTTCTCCTGCTAACTTAGGGCGTCGTATTATTATTGTTGTGTTCGGGGGTGTTACATTGAAATACCCCAAATCCTTAATTACATCAATTAATCATGAATTAATTAAATGAAAGGATTTAATCAAGGAATAATTAAGAATAATGAACCTTAATTCGTTAAGGGATTTTATCACCTCTAAACATACATATATAAACAAGTATGTATAATCCGAAATGGGTACCGAACCCCACATGAAATAATGGACTAAAGTGGGAATATTTATAAGGAGGAAACAACTCCTAAAGTTAATTTTACATATAATACATTAATACATGAAATGAGATCACAAATCATGTGATAAAATTATGTGGTATACTTTATATAATTGCAATAAATAATAAAGTATACCAAGAACTTAAAATCACAAGGTATCCACCTAAGGACAAGGTAACAACACATGTTACAGCCTAACACATAAAAACAAATCCAAAATGTACAACATTAGTCATGATATTAAGACACAAAAATTTCAAAAATCTCCCCCCAAAAAGCATGGTGGCGAGTTTTGTGTAAGGGAAAGGACATCCAAAAGTGCTTTATGATTTTGTAAAGGAAGCTTCCTATATCTCACAAGTCCATTCTCCTTGGGAATTACAACCCACTTAATTACTTACTCTCTTTTACACCCATTCCCTTCTATTTTGCCCATGCTCACGGCTGATGAGTGTCCAGATGAACATGTTTTAGGGGTGCATTTCATATGTTAAATCAACATTGTTCATGCTCATTTCTCCACTCTAGCTAGTTTCCTCTAGTTTTATGTTTTATTGGTGTTTTAGACATTTATTGCTTAAACATGAGGAATAACATATCTAGGAATAAATAAGACAAAGAGACGAACGCCTGGGCGTAAACGGATCCAAAATCGAAGCTAAAACGAAGAAACTGGAGCAGAAACAAGTTGAAGCTGCTTTATGGAAGTGTGGTCTGGGTTTGTGTCCGGGTTTACAAATTTGAACCACACCCAGAACACAATTTTTTCCTATTTTTCACCCTGGTCTAGGTTTGTGTCTGGGTTTACAAACTTGGACCACACCCAGAACACACTTTCTGCCTACTTTTCACCCTGGTTTGGGTTTAAGTTCGGGTTTACAAACCCGGACCACACCCAGACGCAACAGAGATACGTTTTAAAACGTGGAAAAAAGAGAGAGAAGGGGGGTGGAGCCTGGAGCAAAGCAGCAGCGCGGAAGAGAAAAAGAAGGAGGGGAGAAAAAGAAGAGAGAAGAGGAAGAAGAGGAGGAGAAGAAGCTCACCTCCATTGAAGCCCTTCTTCAACCCCTGTGGCCATCTCTTCTCCCTTTTCTCTGATTTTTGCTTTAATGCTTGAGTATTCTCCTTGTAGCTAGGGATTTGGATTTTTCCCCAAATCCCCTAAACTCCATTATTGAATCTTAGATTGATGTTTATGCTATATTTTAGTCATTGTTCTTAATTGAAGATGATTATTGAGTTATTATGGCCTTTAAGCTTGTCTTCGTTAATTTAGGGATTTTCTTAGGGTTTGCTCTAATTAATTTTCATTTTGTTAACTTGGTTGGTTTGATATCACCGATTAGTTTAGCATTAGTATGTATTTCTATGGACAGGTTTCCGGAAATAGAAATCTATACCGTAGGGACTAAATCAATGTTAGCCAATTTTCACTAATTTTGAGATGAGGTTCTCATTGCAACTTAGGATAGATCTGTGCTTAATGCTTCCTATTGAATTGGAGACTCGAACTAATATTCAGTTTTCGTCTAAATTGGTTAGAATTAATAGATCAAGATTTGGTTATTAATTAAATTCTCGTTGTTTAGCTATTTATCAAAGATTCGATAATTGGCAGTAAAGGGTTGCGGGTGCAATTTCCTATCCCGAGCTACATCTGTCCTAGATTACTTAGTTTAGTTTTATTGCATTTCTTTTATTTCTTCTATTATAACCGAAAACCCTAAAACCCCCCAATTTACATTTATGCACTTTTGTTTATATTCTTGCACACACACTAAGCTTATAATTGATTAGATAGTTACGAAGTCCCTGTGGATACGACCATGTTGAACTATAATGACTGGGTTCACTGCCCATTAGCTCGCAAGATAGTTTCACTCTTATTTTGTCCAACAACGGCAGCCAGCCTCCCCTCTACTCTCTCAGCCGAATGGTAAGCCCTCTCCCCCATCTCATCTTCTACCTTTGAACTTCATTGAAGAATATAAGTGTTCTTGCCCATAAACACTTATTTTTGCCTCAAATATTCTCTTTTCTTCATCAAAGACTAAAGCATTCTTCTCCTCCTCTTTGTGAACCTTAAAACCTGATGTTAGGAAGGCTGTAAAACCGCGAGCAAGGTCATGGAGCTAGCAAACTAAGTTCAACAACAACAAAAGGTAAAAATGTGCTCTAAAGAACTAAGTTCCTTTCTTCCATTTATGGGTCCGAAAATCCTAGCCCTTCTAACTCATTTTCTCCACTCATTTCATATTCAAACTTTAATCTTCATCCACCTACAAGAAGGGCTGAAAATACAAGGGTGTTCTACTTAAGGTAAAGTCTTGAAAATAAGCTCTTTTTATACCTAAATCATCTTTTACTCCTAGATCTACCAAGGGATTAATTTTGTTCATACTTTCCTAGCCTTGATCGAGCTCCGTGAAGAATAAAACCATCAACTTTGACTCCTTAAGGTAAAAACAACTCTTAAAGCTTCATTTTATGTTTTAAGCTTCTAGTTTTGTGTAAAGATCATATAAAGGTATAACTCTTGAACTCTCTTCTTCCTTGTGTCATATCCGAAAATGGAATATTCAAACTCCCTAAACTTGGATGGAAAACAAAGGGAACACAAGTGGAGAAATCAACCTTAAAGAGGGTAAAATCCTTAAACTAAACCTTGGCAATTTAAGCTTTATTTTAAGCCCTTAAATTTGTACAAGAACTTAGTGTTCTTCTATGTATAATAGGGCTGAAAATTGAGGTTACAAGCAGCAAAATCTAGCTTGGAAATTATAAGGTAAAAAGTTCTAACTTTAGAACATATTTTTGTGATTTAAAATTTGTTTTAGTATGTACACAATCCAGCCGAGAGCCCTAGGGGTAAAATGACCAATTATGAGTTAAAATGTGTATAAAACTGTATTATAACATTTGGATAAGTTAAAGGACTTAAATGTGCAAAGGATTTAGTAAAAAGGGCTAAAATGCAATTTTTGAAAACTTTGGGGTAAAAACATAATATGACCAAGAGTGTACTGTTTAAAATGGTCCATAATGACCTAGATATGTGTATAAGTTTATGTTATAATTTTTGGTTAATTTAAGTTAAGGCCTAGGTATTAAAATGACAAGTTTATAAAGTTTTGTGGTAAAAATGTAATTTCTGAAAATAATGGGGTATAGACTGTTAAAGCCAAAACTTACAGTGTTTTATATGTATTTTTATGCATTTTAAGCTTATGTTAAAGTTTATATAACAGCCACTTGTTTAGGCTTGTATATTATAAGGTTTTTGTAACATAAAATACTATAAAAGCATCATTTATAAAATTTAGTGCTATGTCCGAAAATTTATGGGCTATTTGGTGAATCAAATCATTTTGAGGATTTAGGAAAAATATCTAAGTGGTTAGAAAGTGCATGAAAATTTTAAGTGCAAGAAATGACCTTAAAATGGATTATAAAGTTTATATAATCATTTAATCAACTTTAGACTATAAAAAGATGGTAACATGTAATAAATTAAAATAGGAGTGCTGGACTATAAATAAGCCGAAAGTGTAGGGTTCGTTTGGTTAGAAATGAGAAAATATAAGTTTAAGGAATTTTAGGGTCAAATTTTAAATTCTAAAAAATCTAGTGGCCAAATTGTAAATATTATAAGTTCTGAGCATATAAGAGAAATAGAGGTCAAATGTGGTATGGGTCAAAGCATTGACCAAAGGTTGGAGTAAAATATTGAAACTTAGGATTAAATGTGAATTATAACATAAAAATGTAAAGATTATAAAGTTATGGGGTGAAAATTGTAATTAAGAAAAAGTATACTTCAAAGTCGAAGTCCATAGGGTATGTTCTATAATTTCAGTAAATTAAAGTGTAAGTTTCGAATTAAATAAATAAAGAGAAAACTATAGATTAAAATAAGGATTATAACATAATTGTAAGTTGTAAAAATGATGGAGTCAAAATGTAATTTTTGCAAAATATGAGTACATGCCGAAAATTTAGTTATGGTCTGTAGGTAATTACCAAAAATATAGGTAGGGAATTGGAGTTTACTAAAGTAAGGAATAAAACTATACAATAAGATGTAATCAGTGGTAAATTGTAAAGTTATGAAATTAAGTGTGGTCATAATGTAATTACCAAAAATAAGGGGGCTAGAATTGTGAATTTATATAGTATAGGGTATGTTTGAATAATTGAGGCAGATTGTAAGTGGAATTTTGGTATAAATGAGTAAGGTAAGAAAACTATATGTTATAATAGTTTAAGGAATTAAATTGTAAACAACTTATTACATTTGGGGTTATATTGTAATAGAGAAAAGTATTTGGAAAATGGGCAGTGCTATCCGTGATAATTAAGGATTAAAAAGAACATAACAAAGTTATTATGTCATTAAGGGAAATGAAAGCATATAATATACATATTGTAAGTATATATATGTATGTATATAAGGAGTATATTATATAAAGAGAGAATAATATAATATATAGTGGTAGGAAAATTTTCGTAAAATACCGATCTCATAAAAAAATTACACGCTGTGGTCTTTTTGAAAAAATTACGCGGATGTACCGAACCAGTGTAAAGAAGCTTCCCTGGGGTCAGGGCAGCTTGTCAAAAACCTCCTGATAGCAGGGCACGTTTCTACTTTTTCTGCTTGAAGCAGCCGTGGGTGCAGGGCGGCTTCAGACAAATTGCTGGAAGGCGCCTTGAGCCAGGGCGGCTTCTTTGCAAATCGGTCCTTATCCAGAAAATCTCAGCAACCAATCAGAGCCGTCGACGGAAGATTCTGGACGGATAACATTATCCGGAAAAATACTGATGCCGCCCTGGGTCTGGGGCGGTTTCCAGGAGGTAAATATCTATAAAACCCCCTCAATCTTCCCCATTCTCCACATTCTTCAACCTCCATTCTCCCACTTCTACAAATTCTTCATTCCGAGTTAGATTAAGTAAGTTGCAATATTTAATTTATTTTTTCATTTTTTGTATTTTTAATTTATGATTAATTATTATGTTTATTAAGAACTTATATTTTGTGTTTTTTACTTGTTTGTTTAATTCTAATTACTTCTTCTATCTTCTAATTACTTCTTCTATTTTAATTACCTCTTCTATCTCTATTTAATTTATGAGTTACAAAATCACCAATTTTGGTGGTTTATGCACTAATTAATGTGTTTATGTTATTATATTGTTATGCCATTTTTTTAACATTTTAAATGCTTATTTATATTATTTAAATTCGTATTAAAATGTCCATTTAATTTATGAGTTACAAATCACCAATTTTGGTGGTTTTATGCACTAATTAATTGTGTTTATGTTATTATATTGTTATGCCATTTTTTTAACATTTATAATGCTCATTTATATTATTTAAATTCGTAATTAAAAAGTCCATTTAATTTATGAGTTACAAAATCACCAATTTTGGTGGTTTTATGCACTAATTAATTTTTATGTTATTATATTGTTATGCCATTTTTTTAACATTTATAATGCTCATTTATATTATTTAAATTCGTAATTAAAATGTCCATTTAATTTATGAGTTACAAAATCACCAATTTTGGTGGTTTTATGCACTAATTAATTTCCTTTATGTTAATATATTGTTATGCCATTTTTTTAACATTTACAATGCTCATTTATATTATTTAAATTCGTAATTAAAATGTCCATTTAATTTATGAGTACAAAATCACCATTTTGGTGGTTTTATGCACTAATTAATTTCTTTATGTTATTATATTGTTATGCCATTTTTTTAACATTTCTAATGCTCATTTATATTATTTAAATTCGTAATTAAAATGTCCATTTAATTTATGAGTTACAAAATCACCAACTTTGGTGGTTTTATGCACTAATTAATTGTGTTTATGTTATTATATTGTTATGCCATTTTTTAACATTTACAATGCTCATTTATATTATTTAAATTCGAATTAAAATGTCCATTTAATTATGAGTTACTAAATCACCAATTTTGGTGGTTTTATGCACTAATTAATTTCCTTTATGTTATTATATTGTTATGCCATTTTTTAACATTTATAATGCTCATTTATATTATTTAAATTCGTAATTAAAATGTCCATTTAATTTATGAGTTACAAAATCACCAATTTTGGTGGTTTTATGCACTAATTAATTTCCTTTATGTTATTATATTGTTATGTCATTTTTTTAGAATTTATAATGCTCATTTATATTAATTAAATTCGTAATTAAATTGTCCATTTAATTTATGAGTTAGAAAATCACCAATTTTGGTGGTTTTATGCACTAATTAATTGTGTTTATGTTATTATATTGTTATGCCATTTTTTAACATTTACAATGCTCATTTATATTATTTAAATTCGTAATTAAAATGTCCATTTAATTTATGAGTTACAAAATCACCAATTTTGGTGGTTTTATGCACTAATTAATTTCTTTATGTTATTATATTGTTATGCCATTTTTTTAACATTTATAATGCTCATTTATATTATTTAAATTCGTAATTAAAATGTCCATTTAATTTATGAGTTACAAAATCACCAATTTTGGTGGTTTTATGCACTAATTAATTTCCATTATGTTATTATATTGTTATGCCATTTTTTTAACATTTAATGCTCATTTATATTATTTAAATTCGTAATTAAAATGTCCATTTAATTTATGAGTTACAAAATCACCAATTTTGGTGTTTTATGCACTAATTAATTTCCTTTATGTTATTATATTGTTATGCCATTTTTTAACATTTATAATGCTCATTTATATTATTTAAATTCGTAATTAAATGTCCATTTAATTTATGAGTTACAAAATCACCAATTTTGGTGGTTTTATGCACTAATTAATTTCCTTTATGTTATTATATTGTTATGCCATTTTTTTAACATTTATAATGCTCATTTATATTATTTAAATTCGTAATTAAAATGTCCATTTAATTTATGAGTTACAAAATCACCAATTTTGGTGGTTTTATGCACTAATTAATTTCCTTTATGTTATTATATTGTTATGCCATTTTTTTAACATTTATAATGCTCATTTATATTATTTAAATTCGTAATTAAATGTCCATTTAATTTATGAGTTACAAAATCACCAATTTTGGTGGTTTTATGCACTAATTAATTTCCTTTATGTTATTATATTGTTATGCCATTTTTTTAACATTTATAATGCTCATTTATATTATTTAAATTCGTAATTAAATTGTCCATTTAATTTATGAGTTACAAAATCACCAATTTTGGTGGTTTTATGCACTAATTAATTGTGTTTATGTTATTATATTGTTATGCCATTTTTTTAACATTTACAATGCTCATTTATATTTTTTAAATTAGTAATTAAAATGTCCATTTAATTTATGAGTTACAAAATCACCAATTTTGGTGGTTTTATGCACTAATTAATTGTGTTTATGTTATTATATTGTTATGCCATTTTTTTAACATTTATAATGTTCATTTATATTAATTAAATTCGTAATTAAATTGTCCATTTAAATACAGGTCTTTGATTGTGTCCTACTCCACACAAGCTAGCGAAGGTTTGTTATTCTTACTTGTTTCAAAATAAATGAAAAATGAAGTCGTTCTTGTTATGGATTCTTATAACATGTATTACAATTTAGTCCTTATTATCTCTCTTAATTGTTTATATGTTGTTGCTTATGTAGATGGCTCAACAATTCCAGCGCCAAGCTGCCGAGGTGGGACCAGAAGACAATGAATTGTTCACATACCAGTCAACTCACATATCAGCAGCCCTTTTTTCAGATGATCCGGTACATTGATACGCCGTTCAACTTAAGTACATTTTGTTCAACAAGTATATTGGATCATACCCTTAACTTGTCTAACGATGGCATGTAGGTAATGCAAAATCCAAAATACACTGAGAGGAAGCTGCGGTCCCGAAATCTGGAAGTGGAGCTTCCACATTATGCACTTCATCATTACATCAGTGAAGCTGGTTTTTGGGGCCAGCATTTTTTAGAATCAAGGCTGACAATGCCATCGTCAGCGCACTTGTTGAACGATGGAGACCTGAGACTCACACTTTTATGATGCCTTTTGGTGAGGAAACCATTACCTTGGAAGATGTACATCATTTGTTTGGGTTGAAGGTGGAAGGAGACGCTGTCGTTGTACGGATGAATCAGCCTGTTGCAGATTTGTGTGATGAATTGTTGGGTCAAAGACCGGAAGAAGAACACATTAGGGGTTACAAGGTTTCACTGCAGTGGTTACAAAAGAAATTCAAGATCAGTAGTGATGATGAGAATGCATTCAACAATTGGCCAGACGTGGTCCAGCAGCGCTACGCAAGAGCATGGATCATGCGGTTAATCGGTGGGATGTTGATGCCCAGTCCTGACAGTCGCACCGTTGACTGTGGATATCTAGAGTTACTGAGAGATTTTTCAGAGTGCGGTCAATACAGTTGGGGGTCGGCACTATTAGCGCACACCTACGTGGGTTGTGCAATGCCACCCAGTTTGACTCTTCAAATATCACTGCAGCCTCTAAGTTGATTACACTGGGCATATGCCAGACTCCCTGCCTTTTTTCGAGTTCCAAAAAAACCTATTTCTGCAGAAGACGTGATCGGTTATGCGTAAGTGCAAAAGATTATTGCATTTAATATAATAACTACACTGCACTTCTTATCATTATGTTTTAATAAGCTTTGTATATGTTCACTTGTAGTTGGGATAATCCTATGGTGAAAACAAGTAAGTTGCAGATTGCTCGTACTGTCATTGATTCTATCCCAGTTCCACCCACCGATGATCATGTAAGTGCTATTGAACTACAAACTTATAAACAACTATGTAATTCCTGATATTTATGCGCCTTAATTATTTATTGTTATTTAATTTTGCAGTGGGTGTGGCAACCATACGGTGATGCCCCGCTAGAAACTGCCGCTGTAGTTGTACCACTTATCCTTAACAACATAGTCGAGGGGCATCTGCCAGATCGGGCGATGAGACAGTTTGGGCGTGATCAACCCATACCCGCATTGCCACTGGATTGTGATAAGCTGCACAATCAAAAGCGAACCGGACGGGTAGAGGTAGATTGGGGCAATGTGAACGCCAGGTATATCGAGCTATGGAATGACAGAATTCACAGACGCATAAGGCTCGTAGACTACCCGTTCGCAGTTCCATTGACAGCGCACTCTGAGTACATGCAGTGGTATTATAGACACAGTGTTAGGTGGTACACAAGTGAGGCACGAAGACAGGCCATACTGGTAATCATATAAATTGGTTATTTTTAGCACCTATTATTTTAACTATAGTTACAAGGTTGAACCGATTTTACTAATACTATGATTATGTTCGTAGGCTGATGGCTTAGAGCAGATCCAACACTATGACCCTACTGTGGGTGAGTACGCCGGCTATTTGTCACAGCAAACAGGTGTATCGTACCACCAGCGGTACGCTCACTACCAGACTCCTGTTGATCATCCTGCCCCACCTGCTGTGGTCATTTACCAGCCTCCCTTTTCGTGCAATGACAATCCAAGTAGAAGGGCAGCACGAAAAGGGAGGCTGCAGAGTGTTTTATTTCAAATCTCTGACGATGTGGTACACTCTATGACTCAGACCATTGTCCTCTAGTGCAACAATAATATCTCTGACCCACCACCCACGAATTAATATCAACCATTCCTTTTTGAAATGGGTTTGCAGAGTGCTTTATTTCAAATCTCTGACCAATGTGGTTGTGCCCATTTTTCGTTTATTATATATAGAAGTGGTTGTGGCAAAATTCAATTGCACCACTTCTCAGCATTCAGCTCTCTCTTCCTCCCTCTCATTCTGATTTATCACTCTCTTAAATATCCACATTACCAAGCTCAAACAACTGCCTAATTTCTTTCAATCAGTCCACAAAGATATGGCGTATCCTTGTCTAATTTTTGTTAATGCTGAGATATCCTACAACTCACATGGTAGCCTCTATTTCTCTTGGAGCAAAGAAACTAAGACCTTCCACCTTCGGGTCACTGATAATTTCACCTTCGAAATGCTGAAGCAATCTGTCACGGAGGCCATTCACCAACTAGGTTGCGGATACGATGTAGGAAGGATGACTTATCGAAATTTATTTTCAAGAAACCCAATGGTGTACTCTGCACTTCAATTGAACACTGATGGAGATATTCAAGCAATGATTGACAACTACAAGTGTAGTTGGGACCTCTCGCAGAGCATGGAGATTCATGTCGAGATGGATGCTGATGATGATGAAGATGATGACCTGTACGAGCCCGGGGATGATGATAATCTATCATCAGATGATGAAGTCGAGCTAATACCAGAAGAATTTCTCCATCAACCAGATGTTGATGAAGGCACTAGTCAAGAAGGCCCAGATGTGCCCTTCTATCACCACGTGGATTGGAATGCTATCAACGCATTGACAAGTGATGTTGAACGACGAGGTGTTCCAAATGGCAGTCTGGAGGAAATTTTGAAGTCCACCAAGAGTTCGATGACAAGGAGAGTCTGGTTAGTGCTGTTAAAGACTTTCACATTCGAAATAATCTTGATTTTCGTGTTGTAAGAAGCTCGAGTAGAGCGTATGCTGTGCAATGTGCAAGTGGGGAAGAATGTAGGTTTTATATAAGGGGAGCGTTGTTGTCCGGTGAGACAGAATGGAAGATAACAAAACAGAGGCCACACTCCTGCACTCCTCAAACCGACGGACAAGATCACCGACAAATGAATTATCATTTCATTGCGGAGGCCATTCTACCCCATATCAGCCGTAACCCGGGCATGAGTGTTCTAGATGTAATAGAACAAGTTCGTGGCCAGTACAATAGGACCGTTTCATACAGAAAAGCTTGGCTGGCGAGGTGTGAAGCAATAGGAAAGATGTACGGGGATTGGGTTGAATCATATGCCCAACTACCAAGGTTGTTCATGGCAATAATAAAATACCTGGATCGGTTGTTAATCTGAAATCAGTTCCAGGTTATGAAGATGAGACTCAAACAACACAAGTCAAATTCTTCCAACGATGCTTCTGGGCGTTCGGACCATGCATCTCAGCATTCAAGTACTTCAAACCCATGCTGCAGATAGATGGTACACATCTATATGGTAAGTTCAAAGGTAAGCTTTTGATAGCGGCAGCACAAGATGGAAACAACAAAATTATACCTGTTGCATTCGCTATAGTTGAGTCTGAAGATTTGGCTTGTTGGAAGTACTTCCTCGATAAGGTAAGGTTGCATGTCATCGGTCAAAGGAACGATGTGTCAATAATTACAGATCGTGCACCTGCTATAATAAGCATCGTGGAGTCAGACAATTTATGGAGGCCCCCAATGGCTCACCATTTCTACTCCATAAGACATATTGCATCGAATTTTAACTCAAGGTTCAAAAACAAAAGGTTGAAGAAGTATCTGATCAACACAGGTATCCTAATATTTCAATTAATGTACTTCAATAATTAAATTGAGTATTTTCAATGTTTAACATTGACTTATTATCATGTATTTAGCGTACGAATTTAGAAGGCATCATGTCCAGAGAAGATATAATCACCTACTATCCCAGAATACCGACATTGAGCGATTCTTCAATGACCTACCATTTGAGAAGTGGTCTAGGGCATATGATGAAGGAAGAAGGTGGGGGCACATGACAACCAATCTGGTCGAATGCATCAATGGAGTGTAAAGAGTGTCCGAACTCTACCCATCACCGCTATTGTTACCAGCACACTGTACAAGTTGGTGACTTATTTTAACGACAACCTTGACACATATTACGGCCAGCAGATAGCGGGTTCCACATTGTATACTGATCTTGCGACTTCCAAGATTGAAGAAAACCGTAGACTGTCTAACAGTCACAATGTAACCCGCTACAATGAGATCGATCCAGTGTACGAGGTCGAAGATTTTGGCTCAGTGGCTATGAGGAGGAACCGAGGGAAGTACAAGGTTGACTTCGATGATATGAGTTGTGAGTGTGGGGAGTGGCAAGCGTTCAAATACCCATGCTCTCATGTCATGGCCGTCTGTTGTAGAACCGGTATGTTGTGGGAAAATTACGTACACCCGGTGTACAAGCTGGAAACAATGCTCGAGGCATATGGCGGTGATCCTTTTACACCGCTGGGTAATGAAGAAAACTGGCCAGCATATACAGGGGTTAAAGTTGTACCACAACCAGATGCCATTCGGACTATCAGGGGAAGACCTAGGTATTCTAGGATTCAAAATGAAATGGATGAAAATGAAACGACTACAGAACGTAGACGTTGTCGACATTGTTTACAAACGGTCATAATAGGAGGAACTGCCCTAACAGAGGGTATAATTGATTGTGGTTTTTAGATGTTAAATATGCTCGTGCTCCTGCATAGACAGGTAGTGCCATTAGCAAGTACACAAAAAAATGTAATTTTTTCTAAATAGCAATGAAGTGTGTTTTATGTTGAGTGTTTAATATAAATGTGCCCTTTTATTTTAATAATTACGTACAATCTATGAAATTTTGGGTTACATCGGCTAAAGCAAATACACATGTCGAAAGTATGGGTGTTTGATTGTTGTTTTACAATATTTTACTGTTTCGAAGATATTGTTTAATTAACGAACATGTACACTATAAATTGGAAAAAACACTAGCTCAAGTGACCAACCCAATGAAGTCGTCTTTATGTCGTAAAAAGTTATAATGGCTGCAAATGCATCATAGGACTTTAATATAAGTACAAAAATGGTTAATAACACAAAATATGACATTACCCAAAAAGTTCAAAACCGAGAAAATGTTAACTCTGGTGCCATTTATATGAAGTCACGTGGGTCCCATATGGTCCTAAAACTCCAAAGAAATGACTTAGATTCAAAGTATAAATGTTCAACTATCATCGTACTAAATTTGGTCAAGTTCCGGAACCGTTAAAGCATCGCTCGAACGATTCAAAAATTGGAAAAAAACTAGCTCAAGTGACCAACCCAATGGAGCCGTTTTGATGTCGTAAGAAGTTATAATGGCTGCAAATGCATCATAGGACTTTAATATAATTACAAAACTGATTAATAACACAAAATATGACATTACCCGAAAACTTCAAAACCAAGAAAACGTTAACTCTGGTGCCATTTATATGAAGTCACGTGGGTCCCTATGGTCCTAAAACTCCAGAGAAATGACTTAGATCCAAAGTATAACTGTTCAACTATCGTCGTACAAAATTTGGTCAAGTTCCGGAACCGTTAAAGCATCGCACGAATGATTCAAAAGTTGGAAAAAAAAAATTTTCTGGACCGATTTGCAAAGAAGCCGCCCTGGCCTCAAGGCGCCTTCCAGCAATTTTGTCTGAAGCCGCCCTACACCCACGGCTGCTTCAAGCAGAAAAAAGTAGAAACTGCCCTGCTATCAGGGCGGTTTTTGACAAGCTGCCCTGACCCCAGGGCAGCTTCTTTACACTGGTTCGGTACATCCGCGTAATTTTTTTCAAAAATGACCACAACGTGTAATTTTTTTATGAGATCGGTATTTTTACGAAAATTTTCCTATAGTGGTAATATGCACTATGAAAATGCACTATGAAAGCCTACAACTATATATACACAACACATGTGTATATACTACATGAAACAAAAGATATTAATGCTACGTACTGACAAGAGATTATTGTAATAGCATACAATGATAACAAAGATTATTGTAAAGGTGGATATATATATAATTGGGTTAAATGTGCAAAAAGAAATCTATGGAGAAGTATTCTATTAATATAAGATTATAATTCAAGAATACTAAGATTTCAGGGATTAAGGTACATAAAATAATACCTTAAGTGTAACTTAGTCATGAATTAAATGAGCTAATAATGATTAAGAGATAATCTTATAACTCTCATGAAATAATGGAAACGAAACACTTAAACGTTTCGTAAATAAGATTAAATATGATACAAGAGTAATTAGTGAATTAACACACTCGATTAATCGAGTTATAGGAGTGTGATAGACAGGTCGTCAGTTGAGGTTAGGTGAGTGTCGTCTACGGTGAATGTTATGGATTCTTGCAGTCTGTTTGCTACCGAGTTACATCGGCTTGTGTGCTATCTGTTGCATGTGATAATGGCCAAGATAATTGCATGTAAAATGGTGTATGTGTATTCGTATTATTGTTCATGTTTAATGGGACATTATATGTTGTGAAATGCTAACTATACCTTAAAGTATTAATAAATCACACATACGATATATGTGATAACAAGAGGATTACGAGTTTGCGTATTTACGTAATGAGAACTTGTACACAAGTTTCTCACTGACTTCCTTTAAATAAATTGTCATCCGAAATGTGATGTTCAATCTTCTCACCCTAGAAGTAGGACGATTGTTCCATTAAAACTTCTAACATGATCAAGATAACGGGGAAGCGAGGAGCCCAGGAAGTCCTGGCCATGCATGCTAAGTTTTGGAGGTCGTACCTGCATCAGATCGTATTCCAATTATAAATGTATGTCATAACGGTGGTTGTGGGGGAAGTTTTATACTTGCTCACTGGGTTTATATATACCCAATTAAATGTACGTCTTTCATTGACGTAGGTTGTGGGGGACATTCACTAGTAGAAAAAAGATTTTATAACACGGAGCTTATAACATGGTTATCTTGTCCCAGTGTTATAAAATCATTTACAACACAGTTATGAATATTAACCGTGTTAAAACACGTAAGGAAAATAATATAACACTACACACGGTTATGAATATTAACCGTGTTACAACGCGGTAAGCACTTTTATAACATGTTTTTTTAGAAATAACCGTGTTGTAAAAGATGTTTTTAACACGGTTACCAACCGTGTTGTAAAATCAAGAAGAATATACGACCGCATTATACAACATGCTGTATAACCGTGTTATATATAGGAAAACAACCATGTTATAAAACGTTTTTTTCCACTAGTGATTGTATACTAGCCCACTAGATTTAAATGTACCCGATTAAGTGTACGTCTCTTTTGACGGTGGTTAAGGGAGTTTACTTTACTACCTTCGGGTTTAAACGTACCCGGTTATTTATACAATACGAGAGTCTTAATCTCATCTAAAGGGTTTATCATACCCGACTCAATGTACGTCACAACGACGGTGGTTCATTAGAGTTTTATACTCTTCTAACAGGGTTTAAACATACCCGAGATAAGTTAAGTTACTGACTATTAAAGTGGCAATCTCATTGTGTGGATTGTCCATGATAAGTAAAGACTAAGGACTATAACGAGATTCTAAAAAAATCTCAAGGCCTAGGAAGGAACAGAACACTGACTCGATATATTGATGTCTTGTTTCTGTTGGGTTATATTATTGTATTGGATGATTGAATGCTTTATATGTTGCATGTTGGGTGTTTACAGTTTCATTTATATTATTGTAATAATGAACTGCATGTGAACGACAAAGTAGTTGTGTGTGGCCCAGTTTTTTTTATAATTAGCGGCACACGGCCGGAAAAGGAGGCACAAGGCCTAAAGAACCGCATAGGCGGCCAACATCACACTCAACTAGGATAGAAAAGGAACCAAGATGAAGCGCATATGCGACAAAGCAGTTGTGTGTGGCCCGGTAGCTTGCGGGCTGCATGTTTTTATATCAGCAGTTGTGCTGAGCCCGTTTGGGCATACAATTTTTCAGGTACTTGATGGAGATTCGACCCAAGCGAGTGTAGGTGGAGTAGACTTTTGGACCGGGAGTACTTTTGTTTTAGATATTACCTCGGTTAGAACTTATACATTTATGTACATTGTTTTAAGTTAGAACAAACTTGTATTTTGGAACGATTAGTAGAAGTCGGTATTTATAAGTAATTATTGGAGGTTAAGTATTCAGTTATTCAGACCGTTACATTGGGTTAGTAAGGCCTAGTTAGTCACGAGGGTGACTAACGGCGGTAACACTGAGAGTTTAGTTTATTTTTCCACTGTGATTTCATTTATGTTTGGCGTTGTTAATACCGTTAATTGCGAATTACGAGTTGGGGTGTTACAATTATCATCTGCTACAATTAAATGTAATATATTCATTTGGGCCACACTAGATTTGGTTCGGGTTCAATTCGGTTGATTTTCGGTTTAGGTCACTTCAAATTTTGTATCATCATCGAGTTATTGGTGACTTTAGTTCGGTTGATTTTGGTTTGTATGACTTTGATTTGGATGGTTGTGGATTGGGGTTCATTTTTTGTTATACAATAATACAGTTCGGTTTGGTCCAAGTTTGGTGGATTTTGGGTCATTTTTCAAGTTATATTTAGGTTCGGATTGGTTCGGTTTAGTGGGTCACTTTTGCAAGGTCTACTAATGCTTATTGTACTTTTTTATCAACCAACAACGGTCAAATAGTTTCACAATTTAGAGGCTTTCTCCGGTACCACCAAGTAAGGTGGCGCCATTTGTCTTTTTGTAAAATTCTAAAGTGTTGTAGTTTATCAAATATATGTCCAAATAACATATATTTTTTACAATTGTTCATCATAATTCGAGCTCTTCAAAATAAGATCCAACATGAATATGTTTTGATAAATTTTAAAACTTTTATTTTTTATATATACAAATGTTTTAAGATTCACTTTGAAAAATAAGTAATTTTTATATGTTTCAACAATGCTAGTTTTTTCTATAGTGTTAGCTTGTTGTAGGATTGTAATGGGGTATGGTTATCATTTTTTATTCTGTGGTGGTTACTAACCAAATCATATTAGAGCATCATCATCAAAGAACCCAAATTTCTGTTCTTAACACTCTCTTTCCTATTTTTCTCACTTTCACATCATTTTAAGAACCATGTTTAATTTTTACCAACATCAGAGAACCTATTATTTAGTTTTAAACTCTCCCTATTTGTCATATAATTTTATTTTTTTACTTATTAATTTTATAAGAATATTTTTTTAAATCAAACAGCAACATTCTATTAAGCATTGTATAATACAAACATTAATATTAATTATTATTACTACTATTTTCAATAATACACAAATAATTTTAACTTAATATTTTATAGATGATTAAAGTTTATTATATTTTTGAATTAAAAATAAAATAAATTTATTCGTATATATTATTAATATTTTTTTTATTATTTTTCATTCGATATTATGATTAAAATATTATAATGAATAGATTGGTACATATTATATTTTTCAAATATATTTTAATATTACTTTTATATCACTAAAATATAAATATTAAATTAATATACCTAAAATAATATATATTTAAAATATAAAAAACATAATTAATATAGATTTCATTTTGTAGAGAATGAGATTTTAAGAATTTTGATATATTTGGTATATTTATATATTTAGTAGTTTTTAAAATATTAAGATTTTAAAATATATAAGGTTTAACTATTTATATTTGACATATTATAATTAGAGGAGAAACATGGTGGGTCCCATTTTTGGGTTCTTAAAAAGTTCTTCCACAATAACCCATAATTAGAGTTCTTAACTCTCTCTTCCACATCATATTTTTTTATTTATTTTTTTACTTAAGAACCATTGATAATCATGGCCTTAGCATTCTTCAATGGTGTTAGCTTCTTCGACACTGTTATGTTGACGAAAAGTGAATCTTATGTTTAAGAAAAGTGAACATTTCACATTAAACATTGTGAATCCTTTGTTTTTTAAAAGTGAATCTTTAGTTTAAGAAAAAAGTCTTATGATAGAAACATATGAACCTTTCATTTATTGATAAGTGAATTTTTCGTTTAAGAAAAGTGAATCTTATGTTTAATAAAAATGAACCTTTCACATTAAACGATGTGAATTGTTTGTTTTTTAAAGTGAATCTTTAGTTTAAGAAAAGTGAATCTCGAGAACAATATGAACCTTTCATTTCAGTACTACAAAAAATATGGATAATGACATTTTTTTAACCCCACTTAATAAAGTGTAGTAAATTTTTTAATATAACCAATCTATTTAGTTACACTTGTTTGTGTAGAACTATATAATAAGAGCTTATGCTAAATGTAGGTATAAGTATGTATATATAAAATACAAAGATCTCTAATATCTTTACATCCATTTTGAAGACACTTATAAGTGAAGGAATTAATTTTCCACATTTTATTTGTGTATAAAATTTGAACTTAAAAGTGTGGGTATACTACAATTATGTAGTAGTGTTTATTGTTAAGTGAATCTTTCATGTAAGAAAAATGAATCTAACATAGAAGTAAATCTTATTTTAAGGAAAGTGAACCTTGTGTAATGTGAATTCTTTTGTTTTTTTAAATGTGAATCTTTAGTTTAAGAAAAGTGAATCGGGAGATTAATTTATTAATAAATAAGGTTCATTTTATTATTAAGCAGATTTATTTTATTAATGAATAAGATTCACTTTTAAAATACGTAATATATACTCATTCTAAAAACATAAAATTTTAAGTTTACCAAAATATATTCATGATATATCTTGTTTTGAAGAGTTCGAATTATGATAAACAATGGTATAATTTTTTACTTATATTTTATAAGTTATACACCTTGAAATTTAATATACTTATTTATGTGTACTCACCCAATTAGGTGTGACACTCAGAAAAGCCATGTAAGCTTTATGGCTATGGCTCCAGCACCAGCTTCTTCGTAAGATAAGAGTGAGGAGATGTGGGCTATCAGTACCACAGTTGGATTCAGTGGAAGTTCTGTTTATATACGACTTTGTTTCTTATGGGTGAATAATACAAAGTCCTTTGTTCTCAACTAGTACAGCAAGAGAGCAATATAAACACCAAACATGCTTGATACATATGACCCTCGGATGTACAACTGCATAGGAATACAAAGAAAGTTATATATCTTCATTTGCGGAGGATTTGGGAGCTAGATCAAGTTATACAGAATGAGGTATCAGACGAATAGGCAGTCCATTGACTGGGGCAGCCATAGGGTCATACTCAATCTTTTCACCAGGGATTATCATTTCCCATCTGAACTTGTTGACTATATTGTGCAGGAAAATCAGAATCTCAAGCCTGGCATATTCCTTGCCGACGCACATCCTGGCCCCACCTCCAAATGGTACATAGGAATAAGGGGCTGGCCCTGTGCCTTCAAATCTGGAAGGATCGAACTTATCCATATCCGGGTACAGCTCAAGGTCTTTGTGTGTGTTTGATGTGCTCCAATAGAGCTGCATTTGCAAAACGAGAAACTGAATACACTTGGGTATCATTTCTCCATCTATATAGATGCATGACACTTGAAAACATACCTTCCATCCTTTGGGGATTGTATAGCCCGCATACTCGAAATCCGTCAGAGCCACTCTGAAGCTACCAGCAACTGGTGACTTGATCCTCATGACTTCAGAAACCACTTGCCATGAGTACTTCATCTTTTGTACGTCTTCCCATTTCAGCAGTGATTCCCCTCGTGCCAATTTTTCTTCGGCTATTTCTCTTTGTTCTACACCGAAGATTATTTTTCTAAAGTTTATGTTGCATAGTCATATACTAAGACTTTTCAAACTAGCAAACCAAATGGTTTTATTCCACAGATTCGGCTACTTTACCTTTGAGCACTTGTTCATATACGTGGGGTAACTCGGCGAGGTATTTCATAAGCACGGAAATGACAGAGCAAGAGGTATCATGTCCTGCAAACAGGAGAACTAGTATGTTGTTGAGGATCTCCTCCTCAGACAAGAACTTCCCTTGCTCATCAGACGTTACCAACAAGTGGGATAGCAGGTCTTGTGAAGGAGAAGCTTTTTTGCTTTCCAAATCCAGTCTCCTTTGTCTCAAGATGATCTTGAGGTCCCTCCTGCTGGCGTTCGCAGCTTTCACACCCTGGAAATAGCGGGTACCGGGAAAGTAGACAGGAAGCGAAATCACCCCTTTGAGCAGCACGTTGAATTGCTTGGAAAGCTTTGTAATTATGTCCCTGTCCTCTATACTTGCGAACAGCCGGCATGCTAATTCAAAAGTGTACAGCTTGATTGCAGGATAAACTAGCAGCTCTTTCCCTGATCATCTTGTAATAAAACAAAAATGAGATCGGCGCAGCAACCAAAAGCTGCAGCTCTGAGTAACATAAGTAATGCACTGCCTATAGCTACACCTTTGGTACAAAACAGAATTGATTATTCAATCAGTGAGGATATAATATTATTTGTATGTATGCATGTTCAACGAACCTGGGTGCCAGAGAGAGGAGATGTGGCTCTGGGTTATAAGATCCATGGTGGCGGTGTAGGATGACAGAGCATCAGGATCAAGGAAGGAGAGAAGAATCTTTCTCATCCGCTTGGCGTCATCTCCCGTACAAGTGAGGATGCAAGTTCCGAAGATGCCCCTCACGGAAGCCGGCCACCATAAGTTCACGAGCTTGTTCTCGTTCGAGAACACAAGCTTATTCCCTTCCTTTCCACAAACAACTACCGTGCGCTCTCCAAACATCCCCGTTTTGAAAACCCGGGGATCACCGTACCTCTCTACCCTTTCTTTCAAAAAGCTCTCTGGGCAGCCTTTCTTCATGGCAGCCAGCAGATTCAACGATTCCCCGATGAGCGGCCACCCCAAGCTGCCTGGTGGAAGCATGCCACGACCAGAAGGGTCCTTACTGCTCCGACTACCCCTTGTTCTATTGTTAATCAATATTACAGCCGACACGAAAAGCACGGTGGCGGTGACGAAGTAGATAAAAACGGTCGCTTCCATTGTTTTGAGTCGTAATTGCTGGCAGATTGAGTATCAATAAAAAAACGCCGAACAGAAAAGATCAGCGAACAACTATCTAATGGACTCTGTTATAAGACGAGCTGCACGAAGAAGGGGGACCACCGGACGCGCAAGTGCTGTTTATGAAGATGGTGAAGATTTTTAGGCATGTCAATGTTGAAAAAAATTCTAAAATAACACTCCACAACAAAAATATTACTTATATTAACTTCCAACCAAAACTAATTCCTAAAATAACACTCCCGGGAGAAATCGTCTCTTCAAAAGACGATTTCATTAATTGTAGAAGCTGAAATCGTCTCTTCAAAAGACGATTTCACTTATTTCTGAGAAAATCGTCTTTTCAAAAGACGATTTCTCTCTGAGTCAAACCGAATCATCGCAACGTTTCAACACTTGAAATTTTCTTAAGTGTTGGGTAATAGGTGAAATCGTCTTTTCAAAAGACGATTTCAATTTCAATAATTTGTGAAATCGTCTTTTGAAGAGACGATTTCTCCCGAAAATGTTATTTTAGGAATTAGTTTTGGTTGGAGGTTAATATGAGTAATATTTTTGTTGTGGAGTGTTATTTTGGACTTTTTTCCTGTCAATGTTCACCTGACAGGATACGCCGGATGTAGGTGTTATTTCTATGTTTTTAGTATACATTGATATGGTTTGTATTACTAAATAAAAATGGGCGTATTTTTATTGAAAACTAAATTTGTATAGGTATAAAAGACATAAAAAACTTGTTGGAAAGAAAAAAATGGATGACAGACTCATCTGTTTCACCCTATCCCCCTAGTGATGAGTGAAATAGGTGATAGGTGACAGGTGATGGATTTACGGATGACGGTTGAAGCAGGTAAAAAAATGGGTGATGGATCGAGTAACGCTAACTCCACCCGACCTGAACCCAATCCATTGTCATTAGACCTGTCAAACTGGTTATCCGTTAGGTTCTGGGTCAAATCTTTTCGGGTCAATATCTGTTTGGGTCATTAAACTTTCAGGTCATTTTGGGTTCGGGTCATTTCGAGTTCGGGTCATTCAGGTTCGGGTCAAATCGGGTTTCGGGTTGTAATAGTGTCAGATAGAATCGGGTTTCGGTTATTTCGGGTCATGGTTAATATTTTTTGAAAAAATATTAAATAAATATATACCTAATTTCTATAAGAATATACTACATATAAATTACACATAAGTCAATACAATGCTTATTCTGAATTTCATTGGGATATACAAAGTTTGAATCAAGTTTTTTGTCATATTTATTTGGGTCATTCAGGTTTTGAACAATTTATGGTCACTATTATTTTATGTTATTCGAGTTGTATGTTTTAATTACTATTATTTCGGGTCATTTCGGGTTCGAGTCGATTTCGAGTTATAAAATTTTCAGGGCATTTCAGGTTCGGGTCATTTTGGGTTTACTCAATCGGATTTCGGGTTTATTAGATACACATTTTCGAGTTTCAATCGGGTTTCAGGTTCGAATAAAACGGACGATTTTCGGGTTGGGTCAAATTTTGACAGCTCTAATTGTTATCCATATGATAGGTTATGCTTGTGCCGCATCGCAAGGTAGGAGTTTTATCTTTTCAGGTGTACCACATATTTCTATTTGCTGGAGAAATTTTGGAAATAACCTTTTTTTCAAAAATAATCTCGCCATTAGGTTTCTTCAAAACTAATACATAAAAATAGTATTCCCCGAGTATAGACAATTTAATTAATTCTAAAAGTTGAATTCACCTGAGGACATGATTTCACCTCTAGGAAATACTAAGGGTGCTTTCGGTAGGACGATTAATCAAAATCCAAACGTAAGTATTTGAAAATTTACCATTAATGTACTTTTTTTGTGATACTCTCTTGGTGAGAGGTTTTATGATTTCAACCACTATGAAATTAGCATGTGTCAATAAAGCTCATTGTTTGTAGTGTCCATTTGTTCACCCCAGTGTCGAACGGAGTCTAAGAACAATTCATAGTGTTAGAGCACCACTATCAAGCAAAGCACAACCTGCCAATATTAATCAACTTCAAAACACTCACTTTACTCATAACATGTACAAATTTCACAACTTCACAAACATTTTGCTTAGATTCTGTCAATAATCCAAAATTTCAGCACAAACTTAACAACAATGATATAAATAAATTGAAACATACACCAATAGTCATTGTTTACAATATGGGATACATAAATGATGATTATACAATCCTTACTTCACGTGTTTACAAAATGAAATGAGAACAAAATTTCATGTACGACAAACATAAGTCCTAGGCCCACGGCGTGCATGATTCTCAACTGCTTACACGAGACTAGGATCAAGTTACCACTACGATATGCTACACGGGATCTTTATCCCTAAGAGGGACTCCAAAGGTAGAGGTGGAACATGTGCCAAGGTTCACCACATGCGTCGAGTAGTCGATTTTCGTACTCATGCTGACACCTGATGATGATGCCCCGTGAACATTTGAGTTGATTCCATAGTAAACAAACCCAAAAGTGTCGACCTATAGTGTATGATCGTTGTTGACATGAGATATGGGAATGCCACCGGTGATGTCAAATGCATCATCCTTCTATTGTGGCGCCTAAGATCTGCAGATTGATCTCTAAGAAGATCATCGCACAACGCTCCTCTATCCTAGTGCGCACTACCTGTCACTAGGAGTCCGTCCATAGGCAATGATAATAAAGCTCTATCTTCTAGTGTGACTGTAGTCTCCCCTAACGACATGTGGAATGTGTACGTCTCTCTGTGTGACATCTTTACCAATGCTTTGATCAGATGCCAATCGATCAAAATGAATGCTAGACTGCAACATAAAAAAAGCCAGATGCCTCCAAATATGATCACATCGTGTCATCATACGACATGTGTGTGTTTCGACGTAAACTAGCCTCACACCAATGACAATATACCATGTCATACTCATTCCCATTCCACACAGTCGTTGATCTATGACTATGCTAATGTTTAAAAATAAAGTCTAGCGGTGGATCGAGATCCGTGTTTACTAACAAATAATTTAAATATATTAGGAGTGCTTTTTTATATTATAAAGGTTTTTAAATTTTACAGTACTATTCCAAATATCTAAATAAAATACAGACATCTATAACCATTTATTACATGTGATAAGCAAAATATATCACAAATCTTGCATGTTATATGCGACTAATAACTAAAGCAAATTAAAATTATTAATCCAATATTTAAACATTCTCAATTACCCACATTTAAACACTAAATAACTAACATTACAGAATAAACCCAACAAAATCAACATTTACATGTATAATCTCTGACTTTTAGCAAAATCCCTAAATATTTACCTAGGTTGGAAGTTTACCTTATAGAGAACAATGCTGAGTGGGAAGGTTGTGCCTTGACCATGTACAGTATTAGGCTAGATAATTTATTTTAGGCAAACCATTTATTTCAGTCCATGTATGTGTATCCATAGCATTTATTTCAGCATGTATATTATATCTTCATTTAGGTTAGTTTTAGATTTCCTTCTGATTTTCTGTAATCTTTCTGTAATCTTTCTTTACCTCTTTCTTTACCTTCAAACTGTATATATTAGTTGCTAGTCCTAGGCTTGTACCATAAGCAATACGCAATACACAAAGCTTTGCCTAAATCAATCTCTCCCTCTCTTGTTTACTTCTTTTCTTCTCTCACGTCTTCTCCACTGTGAGTTCTTCGTCGACTCACTTTCCTACATGGTACCAGAGCTCCAGGAAAGAAGATAACTCTTTCGTTCTTCCGCAAGCAAGATGGCCAACGATGAAACCGTCGACACCGGAAAGAAAGTGGAACCAGAGAAGGGCGCTTCTTCCGGCAACACCAGCATCGACACCAGCGATCCCCTGTATGTTCACGCGTCTGAACAACCCGGTGTGAGTCTGGTTCGGAAATTCAACGGCAGCGGATTCCAGGGTTGGAAATGGGGAATGATGATGGCTCTCATGGCTAAAAATAAGCACGGATTTATCAATGGCAGCATCAAGAAACCAAGTGATGCAGATCCTATTCGCCTCTCGGCTTGGGAGCGCTCCAATTCTCTCATCGTCTCTTGGCTGAAAGCGTGATGTACTCTGAAATCCCAAAGGAGATTTGGGATACGTTGTGTAAGCGGTTCGAGCATGAAAGCCTCGCATCTATTCACAGCCTTCGCCAAGATCTGCACTAGTTGAAACAAGGCGATGATTCGGTAATCGACTATTACACTAAACTCAAACAAATTTGGGGCGAATTAGATCTTGCTCGTCCTCAATCTGTCTGCGTGTGTGGCGGATGTGTCTGCGAAGTAAAGGAAACCACAAAGCGACAACGAGAAGAGGAGAAACTTATTCAATTTCCGATGGGTTTAAACTCTGAGTTTGTCTCAATCAGAGGTCAAATACTGCTGATGCAACCAACACCAGGCCTTGAGCAAGCTTTTTCGCTGGTTATGCATGACGAAAAACAGCGGGGAGGTCGCAATCGAAGAGAAGACGGGATGAGTTTCTACTCAAGTATTTCAGGAAGTGGTGTGAGTGAAAATGCTGTGAATCCAAGAAACCCTGACTCTATAAAGGGTGAAGGTTTGAACGAAATAAAGTTTATTGTACTTACTGCAAGAAACAAGGTCATGCTATCGATGAATGCTATCAGAGACAGAAATGTTCACATTGCAAAAGAAGTAGGCACATAGTTGAAGAATGCTATCAATTACATGGAAAAGAAAAGGTTCTTGCCAAGAAGAAGAAAGCCTACGCCAATTGGGTTGGTGGTTCAGAACAATCCACCGAGGAGAAATCTGTCACTGAGGATGGATTTTCAGCACGCCAGTTGCAACAGATTGTTGATTTAATCAAGACCAGCAATAATCAAGTTTCAAAATCAGAGGATACCAGCTACTGTAACTTCTCAGGTATCGATCATCAACCTTGCGTCTTCAATTTATGTTTCATGAGTAAACAAACTGGAAACGATTTTTCTGGCAAATGGATTTTAGACTCAGGGGCTACGGTCCATATGTCCGGAGCTCACAATCTGTTTGAAAATTGGAAAAATCTGGGCTACAAGCGCACTGTGATACTTCCTGATGGTAGGCCACGAACTATTAGCATGACTGGTGATGTTCAAATCACTCAATGTAACACCCCTCATAACAAATACGTAATAGTCGCTCACGTGAACAGGAAATAAAGACGTCTCACAGCGGAAGGAATTACAGTAATAGAACTCACATGGGTGTTACTTTCCACCACTCGCCCATACGAGTGGTGTAGCAGTACAACATCTTAACAAAATTAAACATAAACTTACAATCCGCGGTGACAACGAGATACCACCTACATTTCTATCTAAGTATCGAAAGCACAACTACTGTGAGCATCTAAACATGATCCAAATCTTACAACCCCTTTCCAGTGGAATCATTTAATACATAACGAGGTATGAACGGTAAATCCAAATCAACAGCGTCCTAACTACCCAGTCCCGCACTTCGGCTTCAACGTGTTCAGCAACCTGCACAATAAGTGTAGTCTCAGCGATAGACGCTGAGTATGCCGGATCTGGACCCTATTGGTCACTTGTCATTTTTAACCGTCTTGATATTAGATTGATTTCATGCTTTGTCATTTTACAGATATGATAAATACTGTAACAACATTCATGATTATATAATCATTCATCCAATCCAAACAGTCATATATGGATACATATTACTGTCATACATCATACAATACAATGGCATTGAGAACTCATTCATCGTATGTTAGCATCATCACATAGTGCATCACTCGGCCCTCCGGGCCTTCACATATCGTTTGTTTAGGTTAGCACAGTCGGGCGTCAGTTAGGACAACCTGAATTATACTCACTTGGACAGTAGTCCCACGTACACACAAAGGTGCTCACTGCCCTGATCATCCGAAGACTCTGGGACTTATTCACTTTGCCTTTGTAAAGGCGTCCATTTAGGTGGCCAAGGGCCTGGTGCCAACGGTAGCACACTCCGCCTGACGATCTATCTAGGCTCGATCAGGATTAACTAGGGAAAACCCGATACGGGATAACCCAAGAGATCTCTACGCGCGACCAGCAGCCAGTGACTGTCTGGATTAAGGTACATCATCACATTCATTCACACTCCACTGTTAGCTTTGTTAGTTAGATAGTCAGTTACAGTTTTAGTTATGAAGTACATCACTTAATTTGTTGGCTGCCCTATGGGTCTTACGCATGCCTAGAATTATTCTAGGTAACATTCACGTTCGAGTCAAAGCTCTAGAGACCGACAATGTCGTGTCCCGTTCCTACGTATTTTTACTTAGGTTATAACTACATACTTGTAATACTTAGCGTATTAGGTCAAGCAACAGTGGTCACAATCACACATTTCGCATATGTAGTTTTGTATAAGTCGATCTATAGTCGACGTAGTATTAGTCCCGTAGGACGTTCGTGCAAATAAATAATGCAGTGAACATAACTACACATCACACACATAAATCACATACATACATTCACACAAGTTATTTATCAAACAAATCCGAGCCCGAGGAATTCCTCAGGACAACACGGATCAAATCCCTTTACATACCGTACACCGTTGTCTAGATTCGTGCAGTTGCAGGCCACTAGAGCTTTCGAGCGTGTACATCAGGAATGCGATCTAGTAATACAAGGAACACTAAGCGTCAATCCACATGACAGCACAATTCGGTATTTCCGAATAATATTTGAAATCCCAGTACTATGTCCCCAGACTTAACGTTTGTTGCTAGTTAAAGTATTATTATTATTATTATTATTATTTTATAACCCTTTACTCGTTGTGTGAGTTAATTCTCGGTTTACGATAGAGTGTAAGACCTTACGTTGTACACTTATGATACTTCATTAGGGTCTATTTATCAAACCAAAGTTTTATACTAACCTTAGTATTTTATGTCGATGTAAACTATAGTGTATAAGTTTATCTCTTGATACGTGTTTATATATATGTATGCGTTTAGCATAACAGTTTGAATAACTATATTCTTAGCCACATAATATCATCATGTGTTATATTTGTTCCATGATGTTATAAAGTATGATATTTTATGTGTCACTAGACTTATTACACGTGGCTTGGCAACTTATGAGTGTATCGAAAATAATATACACATGTGCCACATTTGAGCTCCTTTATTATGTTTCTCATTACTCTCAATTGCCACATGACTTATGTTATGTTGTAAGTTTCTAACTTATAACATCAAACCTTGTAGTAAAATATAACCCAAGGTTTGACAACATTTACTCTAGTTACCGGTAGTATGTACACATTCGATTCCATTTCTTTCACATCCCATTTTTCCCAACATTATCATTCAACCCCAATTATCATAGATTATGAACTTAGGACTGTACCACACTTAACTCCCCTCTGAACCTACTTATACAGGAGGGATAAGCTATCGGAATCCTGAGACCATGCTGGTGTTACTCTCGTTTCTGTTTGGGTAGTTTCATTGATTTCAATCTTCTAACGATTGTACCCTATCGCACTCTCTCTGAAGTACCTTGGGTTCTTTATTTAATCCCTCTCCAACACCTTTAAGCAATCTGTTCCACTCTTATGCAGAGACATTTTAGTTCCTGAAAACTGAAAACATGGTTTATATATCTCTCCTTCAAGACTTTGCTTAGTTTTCTGATCGGTTCCTAACTTCTCAAAGATTCTACACTACTAGATGATGGTGTTAGGAATGATTTAAACTTAAAAAAACACTCAAGACACTGAAGCTAACATCTCTGAAACTCATCTAACAGAAACCAGATAGAACTGTCAAAAATGTAAAAACTGAAACCATAACCTGATAACTTCCCTTGTAATTTGCAGTTTGCTCACGATTCTGATTTGAATTTCCCCTAGGTTGATTTGCAATCTAAATAGGCGCTTGAGTACAGTTCTAATCCTCAACTCAGATTCACCATTATAATGTTTAAACTCTTGACAGATTTATATACAGAAAAAGAAGAAGAATGGCATGACTGAATCCAAACTGACAAGAACTCCTTTCTGTTTTCCTTCTGTTCAATTCATAGTTGGTTTACAGTTGGTTTTTCTCCCTTATCGATGTGCTTGCATACTTAAATAAGTGGTTTAGCTAGGTTTTAAGTCCTTGAACTACCCATAGCCATCCCTTTATGCTCTCTGAAACTTTGTTTTGCAGAAACTGAAGTTTCTGAAGCTGTAACTGGAATTCAGAACTGGTGTATACCCTTATCCTTACCTCTGTCTGTTTTCTAACTGAGCCATACTCTCCCCATTTCCCTACCTACTTAACTACTGCTGTATCGAGATTTTTTTTTACTCAAGAATAACTTAAGCAATCTTACTGATGCTACTGTTATTGTATTTACTGAACTGAAGTTGCAGAACAGAAAACTGTACAGATGGATCTTTCCCTTCCTTTTCTTTTCTCTCAATTTGCTTACCGTTTTTTTCTTCACAGTGTTTACACACCTAGTTAAGTTAGTTAGCAAGGTTTAAAGCCCTTGCACCACTCAATGTCTCCCGCTCATATCCTCTGCAATATACTATACAGAAACAGAAAATTCCCTGCAACTGTAACTAAAGTTATAACTGGTATATGCTCTCATTTTGTTCTCTGCCCATTGCCTAAACTGACCTGCCACTGTTTTCTATATTCACGAATCGACATTTCAATTTTCCTTCCATTAACAACTCCAACAGTTTAGGGTGTGATAATTCTTTTAAGTACCCACAGACTCAAAATGACACAGGCTACCACAAAACAGAAATCTGGAACTGAAACTGTAACATTGCTATACACTCCTCTGTCTCTTTTCTTTATTAAGGAAATAGACTTCCAAGCTTCCAAACGTACACATCCACTTAGTTCAGTATATTAGCAATGTATTGTATTCCTATGTAAGTCACTAGAATCTCTTTAACATCTGAATAGTTCGATTATACAGAACTGAAAGAGAGCTGTGAAATTAAGATATGAAGCTGCTATATCCTATTGTATCCCTTTTCTTTTGTTCGTTAATCTGACTCACAATCCCACCATTAAACCAACACAGTCCCCTTAAGCCAACTGTAATAAGGTTATACAGATCTCACGAGTTATTCAGGCAGGAACCAGAAAAATCAGGATTCTGGAAACTGCTATCTACTTTCCTACTTCTTTCCTTTGTGGTTCATGGTTTCTTTCTTTTTACAGCCAATTCTCCCAAGTTGTTTGGCCACCCAGTTATGTGGTAGTAAATTTAAAACCAACCTAGAATACACTGATATCTTTACTGGATATTTCCTTAGACAAAACTGATGCACGTAAAAAAAAGAACTATGAAACTGTTACACCTTAATCCTCCTCTGATTCTGTTACATTTCTTTCCCATGGTATCCTTCCTGTTCTTAATCTATCCTAGCTCTAACTCCTTCTAAATTTCCTTGCCCGCTTAGTTAATGTTTGTTCAAGGGTTTTAAACCCATAACAGGTCAAAACTACATGGGTAACATTCCTAAAAAATACATACCCTGAAACTGAAATAAATTGGACCATGAACCTGGCAGGCTCTTTCCTGTCTTGCTTACCAGTTTGATTCTTAGTTTTCCTTGCCCAACCATATGTCTACTTAGTTATAAGTTCTTAATACTTTGTTAGTTTTAAGACAACCCAAGGTAACCCAGAATGCCCCACTGAAACGTATCTGTACAGAACACCAAAGATCCAAAACTGATATTCAACTCTTGCATCTTCTTCTGTTGTTTTAGTTCTGTTTCAATAGGTTAACTGTTTTCTCCTCACTCTCAGGTTGGTTACTACATGCTTAAGTGTCTATCATAGTCTTAACTCAAAACAGGCTCATGACAATGTGGACAGCCCACTGAATTTTATCATGCAGAAGCGATTCAGTTTTATTTTCTAAAAGCAAAGAGGTATGTACAGAACCTTTGGACAGTTTTAATACCTTGAGTTGTTTACTTCGTTTTGGGGTTGGTTCTTTCTGAAAATTCCTTGGCCCAAAATAAGCTTCCAATACCTTGGTTGCTCCACAATTACTGATCACTCCTACCCAAGAGTTAAATTTGGCAAATCAGAGACAGTCACTACTGAAACCAAAGGAAGAAAGAGGGGATCTGTTCAAAAGCTTCACCTCTGTTAGTTGTGTTTCACGTGGGGAGTTGGCGGCTATTGTTCCAGGGCCTTCAAATCCTTCATTTAGGGAACAGCGGGATGTACACGCACACACAGGGAAAGAAGGGAGTGCATGAGATTAGTATTACAAAACATGAAACTGGTAGAACAGCTCGTGGAGGAATCTGTTGGAACTTTACCTTGTTAAGTTTTTTTTTTTGTTTTCCTTTTCTTGAAGTGGTAATGTCTTGTAGTTCGTGAAGTCACTGCACTCTCCAGGGATTGGATTACAGACACGCTTATGTAGAGATTAAAGAGCTAGTCAGATTGACAGAAGATAGAACCAGCATGGACAGAAGAGAAATGGAGAGTGCAGTTGAAGCCTACCTTACGGGAGGTAACAACTGGGTTGGTTTGCTTCGGTCCTTGCGCATTGAGAGGAGTTCTCGCAAGGGACAGAAGGTAGTTGGTCCTGTTATGCAGAGACACCAACTCAAGGAAGAAGGTTGGATGAATTTATCGGCTAAAGGCAGGAGGGTATGGATTTAGAGATTAAACTAGTGTTGTTGAAGTTTTCAAGGGGATTCGGAAGCATGCCTGTGGCGGGCGAGTCACCAGGAGGTCATGGTGATAAGGAAGAATATACTTGTCGCCTGAAGCTTGGAATGCGGGTGAGTGGACTTCCATGTCTGATTCTGTATATTTTTTTTCTGTTTGTCGATCTCACTGTGTCGAGAAGGAATAAGAGGCAACCGACACAGAGAAGTGTTTGGCTTCTCTTTTCATTTCTGTTACCTCAGTGAATTCGTTACTAATTTTAATTCGTGTGTATCACCTACCGAATTCGAGCTCAGCTCAAGCGGTTAAGGTTTCGGGATAGGTACGAGAGGTCTCGGGTTTGAATCCCGGCTAGAGCATATTTGCTCTTTTATTTTTATTTTTCAGCCTCATTATGTCTATTTATTGCATATAAGTGACTTGTATTAACATGTCATGTTATTAGTCGTATGTACATATATATATATATATATACGACTATTTCGTTATGTCAGTTTTTTGGTTATAAGTACAACGTTTAAAATCTTAATGTTATGTACATTTACATATACATATCCGTATTACATAATACCGTAAATATAAATTGTTCGTTTGTTCGTAGGTTATTACTTCTTGATTATTTATACCTTAATATAGTTATTTATATTAAAATAACGTTTAATTATTTAGGGGTATTTCAGTCTACCCCCCTTAAGACTTCGTCCCGAAGTCGTCTTTCTCGAGTGATTTATAACAACTACCCATATAGCCATGGTGCACATCTATTTGATGTGGCATACCTAAGTGGTACAGTATATCTGAATAGTGTACACATATATATATATATATATTATTATATGTATATAACAATCGTCAACCATTCATACATCCGAGTATCTCGTAGGATACTTACATACATGTTCACAACATACACATATGCGCAATGCGCAAACAACCTACCAACAAGACAAAACACGTATGCCCCGCATACAAATACACATACAGACACACATGATAATCAATTAGTACACGTATGTCCTTAAATAGGTGTATTAATAACTACCCTTATAATCCCACAATGTATCTCTATGTGATATATCATTTACGCATATCGTGTTGTGCTAATACCGCACATAGCCCTTTATTGTGGCGTTAATTCAAACATATGTGGATATAGGTGATCCATCAGCACCATCATTTCCTATCAGTTCTACCAATCCTGACAACCTCCCCGAGGTATCATACCATATCACCATTCCATATTTCGTATCTAATTATTCGTTTCGTATCTAAGCGATACCCTAGGTATTCAATCTACAAGGTACTATAAATATATATATCCCGCATATCATAAAGGACAGTACTACATTCATGGATGTAGACACATCATTTCAACAAGTATTTCATAAGATACATACAACAAGTGCACATTTCACACAAACAAATCAACCACGTACGCCCCGCGTACCCAACAACACCAACAAATTGAATAAACAACATCCAAAAATCAACATCGTGTGCCTCGCACACCCACAAACATACCAACAACACAAAACCACGTATGCCCCGCATACGAAATAACAGAATTTAGTGCAAACATGTGCACAGCCAAGAGGCTCTACCCCCCTTAAAAAGGGTTACGCCCCCGTACCCCACAAGTATTCGACAGCCGCTTCACAAGGAGCGCTGGTTACTTGGCTTTCATAGAGTTCTCTAATTCTCATGTGGTGTTTTCACCTTTGGAGTAGATTATTCTCATATCAGAGAGACGGGTGTGACTCTAGCCCGTTCGGGCTCTTAAATATATATAAAGGGTGAGACACGTATTTGTGCTCTCTCCCAAGTTCGTTCTAATGGGCCCACTCACTCTGTATGAGGTGCAGACCCATGAACATAGGCTCAATTTCCCTCTTTTCATTACTGTGCATCCTCTTATTTGGATCACTAGCATACATTCGTGTGTCTTCTCCCACTGATATTCAGTTTGAGGTATAATATGACATTGGCTCTTGTTAGTACTTGGTGCTCTTTGCACTTGTCTTGGTAATACCAAGACGTACCAGCCTACATGTCCACGTAGATGATGATTGTCATCCGTGTCTCCTGGTGGTTTTGTTCCAGAGTAATACACTGTTGTAGTTCTTTGATACACACTCTTGTTGATATCCATTGCATCTTTCTGTATCTCTACTAGGTTAATAGCTGCCCAAGTGCAATACCAAAACACTCAGTCCTACAGAGTGCAGAGGCGTAAACTCTCAGCAGCTAATATCTGAAGAGTTAAACAGATAAGATGAGCGAATCATCATGTGAGTGGTACATTCCAAGTCCATTGTTTCTTCTTAAGGTATCTGCTAGCATTTAGCTTGTCCCTCATCATTGCGTAGTCACGCGTTTATGTTCACATCATCTGGTAGATTCCTCTGGATTGCAAGAACTTGCATGATCCTTATGAGGGTTCTACGTATTATTCGTCCATATAGTGGTTTCTTGTTTCTGTCGTCTGCCTCGTCATCTTCAAAGGGTCTTCTTGTCTTCACTGTGTATCATCTGCTACTCTGTGTCGTAGGTTCCTGGTTCCTCTAGCCCGTTGGTTGATTTGCGGTCCTTCTCGTCCATTTGAGGTGATCTGCGTCACTGTCCGTAGCACGGAGTTGACTACTTCTCGTGTTCCTAACACTACTTGTCTACATGCATGGGGTACCATACTGATACATTACTACTTACCTGACTAACCTATAAATAAGTCTGTCAGGCCCACATGCTCCTATCGGAGTGCGGTCGTCCCATGTCTGGTTTAGTAAATTGGTAGCGTCCGACACACGACTATTGTGAAGTATTTTATTGTCAATCTCCCTTTCGATGGATGTCCTTGTTGTAGTTTGATGTTGATTGGTCCGCAATATTGGTTATCTTGTCGCAGATTCTAATGTTCTAGTAGTATGGTGGTAAGGTGGTTGGAACATTATTTTTGTTCCCTGGACTCCTGTCCTTAGTAACATATTAGTGGTAGCACTTGGTTGCTAACCAGTTGAACGTTGAACGTTGATTCATCTGTATGGTTGCAATGGTTTATGTAATTTTGGTGCTGAGGTAGCAATGTCAGTTCTCCTATCTCGATCTCCATGAGTATATACATAATTCTTCCCTCCAATTTTAATCTTTATAATATCCTATTACCAGCCTCCCGATATGGCGTAGGGTAAGTTCTCATACTGGGTATTTATACGCGTTCACTGTTCCGTTTAATGGGTGTATTGTAGATTGCATGATTGACTTGAGCATCTTGGCTCTTTACTTCCTAACCATTCTCATTGATGGTACTGCAAATGAGTTATTTTTAAAATACTATAAGTGAATCCTTGTATGCCACTCTCCTAAATCAGGTTCGTCCATTAGGACTGAACATTTTATCATATATAGTGATTAACATTACAGCTAGTATATACTCCTGGATTAAGTAATGTCTTGGTTGTACCTAGGTTATGTTAGTTAGTTACTTGTAACTGCAGTTATTTATTTTTCAAGTGCGCGGTTTGGCGCCTGTTAGTTTGTTATTCACATTGCTTACGGTATGTACCGTAGCTCCATTGCTGCATTATATTAACTTAGAGATTGTTACGTTAGTAATATGCCTGAAAGGTAATTGAGTCGGTGTCCCGGTCTCCTGAGCTTATGCCCCTTATTTGTACATTAGATGCTTACTTGTTTACGCTATTTAGCATTTGATTTGTGTGTTATGTGATATCGATTTAGGTGGTTGTCATTTTCATCACTGGCAGTCGTCACAGTAGTAAATGACATGTCTTGAACATATATTGATACTTATCGTTTTCTTTACATGGCGGAACGCCCATGGCGGTAGCCCTTTTGCTACTTAAAACTTGTTTCATAATCGGTATGATATTGATAATACATATTAATTTAATCTTGATGTTGATTAGCTTTAATTGTACATAACGGTATATGGCACTCCTTGGTAAAGGTGGTGCTCATAGGTGGTAATTACTCACGCGGTCAGCGTTGATTCGCGTTCATTGTTGCGAAGGTATTGGTAATAGCCGTATTATGGTAGAGTTGTTCTTTTCACTCTTGGTCCATCTGTGGACTGATACGTTTTACCAATTCCCTGTGTTCATCACCGGTTGCCATATACGTATATATAGTTAGTGAACTATATGTTACATTTACTATAAGGTTAAGAGGTTATAACGTATGATATGTATAACATTTTATTAGGATTGGCAATATTGTAATAAGGGAAAAATATCTGGAGTTGCTGGAAATAGGAATTTTGATGTATGTGCCTTTCGGCAATAATACAGTTTTTATTGAAGGTACGGTTTATAATATTTAAAGAGAAAATTGCATTTAGACTAAGGTTGGTATAAGATAAACCTTAGGAATTATCAATATAGATGTCCTGAAATGGTACAAAATATTAAGAATAAGCTCTTAATATATATTGCATAATATAATGCAACTAATCATATAATCATCTTACATTAAGGTGATGATGAAAATGTGACACATAATATTGGAGGATGAATCATGTAATATGAATGTAAGTGTGTGTATATCTGTGATGCGTAAGCATATGTGAATAAATATATACGGATCATATGATACGGTTGGAAACTATGTGGTAGCGATCGTTATACGATCGTATTCTCTTCATAGTTTTATTCGTATGATTTAATGTGTACCACGTAAACTGTTAGTTGCAAGTTTCCTTATTCAATATCTTGTTGCTAAATTGTTGCTAGTTGCTTGTAAATAGGATACTGCAGTTTTGATTATCCTTAGTATAATTATTATTATTATTTATTTATTTTTGGCAACTTGTGAAGAGTTTCAGGAGTTATACGACTCTGGTGTGATCAGCACCAGTGTTGCACTAACCTTTCACCCCAATTTGTGGTTGGTTTCCTCTGATCCCCGGGAATCAGGTTTCACCTTCCACTTCCAATTCAGCCATTGAATGCTTTGATAATTAAATTATGTTATCTTGGCTTTAGCCTGTGTCATTGCATTCGTTGTTAGTAGTTATAATTTGTTATGGGCTGGTGTGCCCCTTTTATTGCGTACTCGGACTGCGGTCCCTTTAGAGGTTGTAGGCCTCGTATCTTAGTGGTTTATTGTAAACAATTGTAGTTATGTAGTTTACTAGAGGTGTACAATTGTTTGGTGATTGTTGGTAGCCATGGTGTCGTACCATAGGTCTACGCAGTTTACAGTATTCGTTTGTACGATAATAGCAGTGGTAACTGTAGTAGTAATTGTTTGCAGCATTTGCAGTGGCAAGTGCGCGGGGTAGACGGAATTATTAGTACATTGTTCAAATCAGCGCTTGCAGTTGCAAGCGCACCAGCAAGTAGAGTTGTCGGTTCCGACTTGTTTGTCTCACTGCTGCATTAGTTGCTTAAGTACTGTTAGAAAGATTGTTCATGAATAAGAAGATATTTGGTTTTGGGAAATTTCCTGACCACATTGTCATTAGAATAATCAAGTCCTCTCTCACATTATATTTACAATAGCGTAAATGTTTGGACTTTGTCTCCCTACAGGTACCGCCACGACAAGGTCGCACACAGGTCTAGGGTTGAAGTTTGTACATAACAGGACTGTATTCTCACAAGGTTCCTCCACGTTCTCAAGATAATTTGTTTTCACAGTTTGGTGGTTAATGGTCTCATTACGGGCGACGGTCTCACGGAGTTCAGGGTGCTCCCGGTCCGCTTCCCCTGATGTTCTTGGGTGATCCTTTCCCACGACGTTGTAGTAGTAGTGGCGCTCGCCTCTGGCAATGCCTAATGATACGGCATTTGGTCGTCAATGGAGGTATGACATTGAGGTTGTATTAATGTTACAGGAGCAGGAATTATTCATTCGCTGCGAGAGTGTTTTTGACAGTCTGCTGGGCTTGGTAGTCCTTTTCCCTTTATTCAGGGATTATATTTCTTAGTTGTATTATACTCATTGGGTTGTGGCGGGAGGGGTACTGTCGGCGGTAGTTCGTATTGGACTTCCACATGAAAGTGGACTGTCGCCAATGTACTCATGACGTTTGTGTCTCCTCCGGGCTGAGCTCTCAGCTGGTCCTTAACAGGGGTAATATTTTCGGGCCTTTATGCCCTTGGCCAGCTTCCTGGCTCGCACCACCACTAGATGTCGGTATTACCGTTCATCTTCTCAATAATGCACCATAATACATTCAACTCATTTGTGTGCCCCAGGGGCTAACACTTGCAGACCAAAGGCTCTGCCAACACATAATTTCATTAAGACACAGACGTTTCGTACCTCACAAACGTTTCCCAAGTTTCCCAAATCCTAAGCTAACTGTCTTAACATAGTATCTCGTCATCAGAGCGGAGTACCGCTCTGATACCACTTTTGTAACACCCATCATAACAAATATGTAATAGTCGCTCACGTGAACAGGAAATAAAGACGTCTCACAGCGGAAGGAATTACAGTAATAGAACTCACATGGGTGTTACTTGCCACCACTTGCCCATACGAGTGGTGTAGCAGTACAACATCTTAACAAAATTAAACATAAAATTACAATCCGCGGTGACAACGAGATACCACCTACATTTCTATCTAAGTATCGAAAGCACAACTACTGTGAGCATCTAAACATGATCCAAATCTTACAACCCCTTTCCAGTGGAATCATTTAATACATAACGAGGTATGAACGGTAAATCCAAATCAACAGCGTCCTAACTACCCAGTCCCGCACTTCGGCTTCAACGTGTTCAGCAACCTGCACAATAAGTGTAGTCTCAACGATAGACGCTGAGTATGCCGGATCTGGACCCTATTGGTCACTTGTCATTTTTAACCGTCTTGATATTAGATTGATTTCATGCTTTGTCATTTTACAGCTATGATAAATACTGTAACAACATTCATGATTATATAATCATTCATCCAATCCAAACAGTCATATATGGATATACACATTACTGTCATACATCATACAATACAATGGCATTGAGAACTCATTCATTGTATGTTAACATCATCACATAGTGCATCACTCGGCCCTTCGGGCCATCACATATCGTTTGTTTAGGTTAGCACAGTCGGGCGTCAGTTAGGACAACCCGAATTATACTCACTTGGACAGTAGTCCCACGTACACACAAAGGTGCTCACTGCCCTGATCATCCGAAGACTCTGGGACTTATTCACTTTGCCTTTGTAAAGGCGTCCATTTAGGTGGCCAAGGGCCTGGTGCCAACGGTAGCACACTCCGCCTGACGATCTATCTAGGCTCGATCAGGATTAACTAGGGAAAACCCGATACGGGATAACCCAAGAGATCTCTACGCGCGACCAGCAGCCAGTGACTGTCTGGATTAAGGTACATCATCACATTCATTCACACTCCACTGTTAGCTTTGTTAGTTAGATAGTCAGTTACAGTTTTAGTTATGAAGTACATCACTTAATTTGTTGGCTGCCCTATGGGTCTTACGCATGCCTAGAATTATTCTAGGTAACATTCACGTTCGAGTCAAAGCTCTAGAGACCGACAATGTCGTGTCCCGTTCCTACGTATTTTCACTTAGGTTATAACTACATACTTGTAATACTTAGCGTATTAGGTCAAGCAACAGTGGTCACAATCACACATTTCGCATATGTAGTTTTGTATAAGTCGATCTATAGTCGACGTAGTATTAGTCCCGTAGGACGTTCGTGCATAAATAAATAATGCAGTGAACATAACTACACATCACACACATAAATCACATACATACATTCACACAAGTTATTTATCAAACAAATCCGAGCCCGAGGAATTCCTCAGGACAACTCGGATCAAATCCATTTACATACCGTACACAGTTGTCTAGATTCGTGCAGTTGCAGGCCACTAGAGCTTTCGAGCGCGAACGTCAGGAATGCGATCTAGTAATACAAGGAACACTAAGCGTCAATCCACATGACATCACAATTCGATATTTCCGAATAATATTTGAAATCCCAGTACTATGTCCCCAGACTTAACGTTTGTTGCTAGTTAAAGTATTATTATTATTATTATTTTATAACCCTTTACTCGTTGTGTGAGTTAATTCTCGGTTTACGATAGAGTGTAAGACCTTACGTTGTACACTTATGATACTTCATTAGGGTCTATTTATCAAACCAAAGTTTTATACTAACCTTAGTATTTTATGTCGTTGTAAACTATAGTGCATAAGTTTATCTCTTGATACGTGTTTATATATATGTATGCATTTAGCATAACAGTTTGAATAACTATATTCTTAGCCACATAATATCATCATGTGTTATATTTGTTCCATGATGTTATAAAGTATGATATTTTATGTGTCACTAGACTTTATTACACGTGGCTTGGCAACTATGAGTGTATCGAAAATAATATACACATGTGCCACATTTGAGCTCCTTTATTATGTTTTCTCATTACTCTCAATATTGCCACATGACTTATGTTATGTTGTAAGTTTCTAACTTATAACATCAAAACCTTGTAGTAAAATATAACCCAAGGTTTGACAACATTTACTCTAGTTACCGGTAGTATGTACACATTCGATTCCATTTCTTTCACATCCCATTTTTTCCCAACATTATCATTCAACCCCAATTATCATAGATTATGAACTTAGGACTGTACCACACTTAACTCCCCTCTGAACCTACTTATACAGGAGGGATAAGCTATCGGAATCCTGAGACCATGCTGGTGTGTTACTCTCGTTTCTGTTTGGGTAGTTTCATTGATTTCAATCTTCTAACGATTGTACCAGCCTATCTCACTCTCTCTGAAGTACCTTGGGTTCTTTATTTAATCCCTCTCCAACACCTTTAAGCAATCTGTTCCACTCTTATGCAGAGACATTTTAGTTCCTGAAAACTGAAAACATGGTTTATATATCTCTCCTTCAAGACTTTGCTTAGTTTTCTGATCGGTTCCTAACTTCTCAAAGCTTCTACACTACTAGATGATGGTGCTAGGAATGATTTAAACTTAAAAAAACCACTCAAGACACTGAAGCTAACATCTCTGAAACTCATCTAACAGAAACCAGATAGAACTGTCAAAAATGTAAAAACTGAAACCATAACCTGATAACTTCCCTTGTAATTTGCAGTTTGCTCACGATTCTGATTTGAATTTCCCCTAGGTTGATTTGCAATCTAAATAGGCGCTTGAGTATAGTTCTAATCCTCAACCCAGATTCACCATTATAATGTTTAAACTCTTGACAGATTTATATACAGAAAAAGAAGAAAAATGGCATGACTGAATCCAAACTGACAAGAACTCCTTTCTGTTTTCCTTCTGTTCAATTCACAGTTGGTTTACAGTTGGTTTTTCTCCCTTATCGATGTGCTTACATACTTAAATAAGTGGTTTAGCTAGGTTTTAAGTCCTTGAACTACCCATAGCCATCCCTTTATGCTCTCTGAAACTTTGTTATGCAGAAACTGAAGTTTCTGAAACTGTAACTGGAATTCAGAACTGGTGTATACCCTTATCCTTACCTCTGTCTGTTTTCTAACTGAGCCATACTCTCCCCATTTCCCTACCTACTTAACTACTGCTGTATCGAGATTTTTTTTTACTCAAGAATAACTTAAGCAATCTTACTGATGCTACTGTTATTGTATTTACTGAACTGAAGTTGCATAACAGAAAACTGTACAGATGGATCTTTCCCTTCCTTTTCTTTTCTCTCAGTTTGCTTACCGTTTTTTTTTTCTTCACAGTGTTTACACATAGTTAAGTAGTTAGCAAGGTTAAAGCCCTTGCACCACTCAATGTCTCCCGCTCATATCCTCTGCAATATACTATACATAAACAGAAAATTCCCTGCAACTGTAACTAAAGTTATAACTGATATATGCTCTCATTCTGTTCTCTGCCCATTGCCTAAACTGACCTACCACTCTTTTCTATATTCACGAATCGACATTTCAATTTTCCTTCCATTAACAACTCCAACAGTTTAGGGTGTGATAATTCTTTTAAGTACCCACAGACTCAAAATGACACAGGCTACCACAAAACAGAAATCTGGAACTGAAACTGTAACATTGCTATACCCTCCTCTGTCTCTTTTTTTATTAAGGAAATAGACTTCCAAGCTTCCAAACGTACACATCCACTTAGTTCAGTATATTAGCAATGTATTGTATTCCTATGTAAGTCACTAGAATCTCTTTAACTTCTGAATAGTTCGATTATACAGAACTGAAAGAGAGCTGTGAAATTAAGATATGAAGCTGCTATATCCTATTGTATCCCTTTTCTTTTGTTCGTTAATCTGACTCACAATCCCACCTTTAAACCAACACAGTCCCCTTAAGCCAACTGTAATAAGGTTATACAGATCTCACAAGTTATTCAGGCAGGAACCAGAAAAATCAGGAATCTGGAAACTGCTATCTACTTTCCTACTTCTTTCAATTGTGGTTCATGGTTTCTTTCTTTTTACAGCCAATTCCCCCAAGTTGTTTGGCCACCCAGTTATGTGGTAGTAAATTTAAAACCAACCTAGAATACACTGATATCTTTACTGGATATTTCCTTAGACAAAACTGATGCACGTAAAAAAAAGAACTATGAAACTGTTACACCTTAATCCTCCTCTGATTCTGTTACATTTCTTTCCCATGGTATCCTTCCTGTTCTTAATCTATCCTAGCTCTAACTCCTTCTAAATTTCCTTGCCCGCTTAGTTAATGTTTGTTCAAGGGTTTTAAACCCATAACAGGTCAGAACTACATGGGTAACATTCCTGAAAAATCCATACCCTGAAACTGAAATAAATTGGACCATGAACCTGACAGGCTCTTTCCTGTCTTGCTTACCAGTTTGATTCTTAGTTTTCCTTGCCCAACCATATGTCTACTTAGTTATAAGTTCCTAATACTTTGTTAGTTTTAAGACAACCCAAGGTAACCCAGAATGCCCCACTGAAACGTATCTGTACAGAACACCAAAGATCCAAAACTGATATTCAACTCTTGCATCTTCTTCTGTTGTTTTAGTTCTGTTTCAATAGGTTAACTGTTTTCTCCTCACTCTCAGGTTGGTTACTACATGCTTAAGTGTCTATCATAGTCTTAACTCAAAACAGGCTCATGACAATGTGGACAGCCCACTGAATTTTATCATGCAGAAGCGATTCAGTTTTATTTTCTAAAAGCAAAGAGGTATGTACAGAACCTTTGGACAGTTTTAATACCTTGAGTTGTTTACTTCGTTTTGGGGTTGGTTCTTCCTGAAAATTCCTTGGCCCAAAATAAGCTTCCAATACCTTGGTTGCTCCACAATTATTGATCACTCCTACCCAAGAGTTAAATTTGGCAAATCAGAGACAGTCACTACTGAAACCAAAGGAAGGAAGAGGGGATATGTTCAAAAGCTTCACCTCTGTTAGTTGTGTTTCACGTGAGGAGTTGGCGGCTATTGTTCCAGGGCCTTCAAATCCTTCATTTAGGGAACAGCGGGATGTACACGCACACACAGGGAAAGAAGGGAGTGCATGAGATTAGTATTACAAAACATGAAACTGGTAGAATAGCTCGTGGAGGAATCTGTTGGAACTTTACCTTGTTAAGTTTTTTTTTGTTTTCCTTTTCTTGAAGTGGTAATGTCTTGTTGTTCGTGAAGTCGCTGCACTCTCCAGGGACTGGATTACAGACACGCTTATGTAGAGATTAAAGAGCTAGTCAGATTGACAGAAGATAGAACCAGCATGGACAAAAGAGAAATGGAGAGTGCAGTTGAAGCCTACCTTACGGGAGGTAACAGCTGGGTTGGTTTGCTTCGGTCCTTGTGCATTGGAGAGGAGTTCTCGCAAGGGACAGAAGGTAGTTGGTCCCGTTATGCAGAGACACCAACTCAAGGAAGAAGGTTGGATGAATTTATCGGTTAAAGGCAGGAGGGTATGGCTTTAGAGATTAAACTAGTGTTGTTGAAGTTTTCAAGGGGATTCGGAAGCATGCCTATGGCGTGCGAGTCACCAGGAGGTCATGGTGATAAGGAAGAATATACTTGTCGCCTGAAGCTTGGAATGCGGGTGAGTGGACTTCCATGTCTGATTCTGTATATATTTTTTTTCTGTTTGTCGATCTCACTGTGTCGAGAAGGAATGAGAGGCAACCGACACAGAGAAGTGTTTGGCTTCTCTTTTCATTTCTGTTACCTCAGTGAATTCGTTACTAATTTTAATTCGTGTGTATCACCTACCGAATTCGAGCTTAGCTCAAGCGGTTAAGGTTTCGGGATAGGTACGAGAGGTCTCGGGTTCGAATCCCGGCTAGAGCATATTTGCTCTTTTATTTATTTTTTTCAGCCACATTATGTCTATTTATTGCATATAAGTGACTTGTATTAACATGTCACGTTATTAGTCGTATGTACATATATATACGACTATTTCGTTATGTCACGTTTTGGTTATAAGTACAACGTTAAAATCTTGTAACGTTATGTACATTTACATATACATATCCGTATGTACATAAGTATCGTAATAATAAATTGTTCGTTTGTTCGCAAGTTATTACTTGCTTGATTATTTATACCTTAATATAGCTATTTATATATTAAAATAGCGTTTAATTATTTAGGGGTATTTCACTCAAGGTGTCTGGTTGCGAGAAGTCTTGTATATACCTGACTTCATGTTTAATTTGGCTTCAGTTCAGAAATTAACAAAACAATTTGGGTGTAGCCTGACATTTACCGCTGATTATTGTCTTGCCCAGGACCGTTTGTTGGGGACACCTAAAAGACTTGGTTTGGGCCATGCCGGGCTCTATCTACTGGACACACATGAGACAGCTAAATGTTTTGGATCTGATGCACCAGTTAAATGCAATAGCTTAGGTTTTATTTCTGTGATGAGTTCACGAGCAAAAGATTTACATGTTCGGTTGGGCCATGTGCCATTTCATAAACTTGTGCAAATGGGTCTTATCAAGAGTAATGAATTTTCTTCTGAATATGCATGTGACGTTTGTTATAAGTCCCGAGCACAGCGTCTCCCATTTTCAAACTCTGAAATCAAAACCAAACGCGCATTTGAAATGCTCCATGTTGATGTCTGGGGCCCGTTTAGGGTAACCACTTATAACGGGTATAGATACTTTATATGTTTCGTTGATGACCACACTAGGACTACTTGGGTCCATCTTTTAAAGCAAAAGAGTGATGCTTGGCAAGCTATAGTAGTTTTCATCAAAATGGTTGCACGACATTTGAAGCCACAGTAAAGGTTGTGCGTTCCGATAATGTTAATGAACTAGGCAGCTCTAATGAAGGCAAGAAATTTTTTGCTCAAGAGGGAATAATTCATCAAACGACATGTGCTCACACACCGCAACAAAATGCGGTGGTCGAAAGAAAGCACAAATATTTACTCGAAACAGCTAGAGCATTATTTTTTCAATCTGGTGTGCCACTTGATTATTGGGGAGAATGTATATTATATGCTACCTTTTTAGTTAATCAGCTGCCTACCAAAGCCTTACATGGTCAAACGCCCTTTGAATGTTTATATCAAGTAAAGCCCAACTATGCAAATATTAAACCATTCGGTTGTCTATGTTATAAAACCATTGTTGGTATCAAAACCGGAAAGTTCAGTCCTAGGGCTCAATCTTGTATATATTTAGGAATTGACCCGAGGAAAAAGGGACATCAAATTTAGTGTTTAGACACAATGAAAGTCAAAATATGTAGAGATGTAAAATTCCACACTCAAGAATTTCCATTTAGATTTTTAACCAAACAAAGTAACATCACAAGTGGCGAGGCTTCTAATTTGCACAAACCTGTCTAGTATGATGATGATATGCCGCGCAAATAAGTCACCTTCCTTACCGGCCCAACATGGTGAATCAATTGAGCTCTCTCCTTTACCGGTCCAACACAGCGGATCAGACCCAACAAGTTGGACTGATAATGCTCTTAGCGAGCAAGATTTTGTACCGGACCATTTAGAAGAGCAGCCCTCATCCAGCAATATTCCAACAGGCTTACGCCGGTCCAGCAGGGAATCTCATAAACCAAGTTATTTGGCAGATTACATCTGCAACACTGCATTTCAGGAGATACTTGACGATAGGATATATCGTCGTACAACAAACACAAATCTCCTCTCTGATTATGCAAGTTTGACTGATGCTCATTTAAGTCCCTCAAAGGCCTTTGTCTCCGTTACACACAGTGCACATGAAAGTGAGCCTGCAAACTTTAAGGAGGTTATCCTTTCTGCGCATTGGAATGAAGCTATGCAAAAAGAAATTCGAGCTTTAGAAGACAACAATACGTGGAGTATAGTTACCCTACCTAAAGGAAAGAAACTTGTAGGTTGCAAATGGGTTTACCGTATCAAACTAAAATCTGACGGCACGTTAGAAAGGTACAAAGCACGGTTAGTGGCCAAGGGCTTTACACAACGTCACTGTAATACCCCAACCCGAAATCCAATAAACTGAACGGCGATCACTCCCAAATAAAATGTAACTACAGCGGAAATAAATACAACAACCGGGCGGTATTACAACGCCGTTGGCCACCCTTGTGACCAACAAGGCTAAGTCCAAGTACAATCCTCAAATGTCACGGTCTGGAATACAGATACAACCCGAGATACTAGGAATTAAACTGAAGGTACAATACTGAAATAAAATGATTAACTAATAGTAGACTCCCAAAGCTTGGTCTACCCCACCTACACTCAGTGTAGTGATCTTCTTAAACTTCAGGTACCTGAAAAATGGGGGTGCCCCCAAAGGGGCTCAGCAAACAATGCTGGTATGGAAAACGTGCAGCCCATCGTCTACCGGGCCACACCAAACTACTTTGTCGAACACATGCAGTTCATTTTTTATAAAGCTGTAAACAAGCATAATCTGATGATAACAAGTATCCACACAAGGACAATAATGTCACATAGAACAAGACACAGAAGGTCAAGTTAGCTGAACTGAATTCTTTACTGATAGTCGGTCCACACAATGGGACTGACAGGTATAACTGAATAACTGAGATAGTGAGGTATAGTGACCTCGTTATAGAGAAGGTTGGGTATAAAACCCCAGGAGATGACGTAGTCAAACCCTGAACTGAATGGCGTGGGAAATAAGAACCCACTGAGGAATAAAGTCTTCCTCGAACTGAAGGGCACATGACGTCCCGGGTGGAATAGAGTCTTCCTCCCAACTGAATTTTCCGTCGCGACGTAGTAGGAGACGACCTGAGACAGGTACAACTCCCGTAGCATGCATGGCCAGATCGAACTGGGCTCCTCGTTCTCGAAGTATAGAATTGTTAAGTGTCATTTAAAGACGTTAAACAAGAACACAATGTGTATTGTCAATTATCACGTTTAGGATAATGACGTTTGTTATGAACTGAAGTTAGTGAGAGACTTGAGTACAAGTCCTCGGTATACTGAAGCGCAGGTATTTAATCCACTGGTATAGTAGTGTTGTATGCGTGGGACATACACGTTGTAGTCAGCAACATTCACGCACATAAAATAATACCACAGTGTGCAAGAGTAAAACAACAGTTTACAATAATTATCTTGGTCGTTAATTCAAACAACAGATAGCACACAAGCCGGTGTAATCCGGTAGAAAACAGGTTGCAAGAATCCCATACCGTTCACCGTAGTTGCAGTTGATTATCCCGGTCAACGTCTGGTCAAACAAAGTCCTAGAATAGGATTAACTGAGAGGGTTAATTTATTACCCTTATATAATGATTCATTGAATCTTTTAACAAATCTCTTATTTGTTATTTCATGTGAGGTTTATTTCTTTTAATTACCTCATGATTTTATGTATAACTTATTTGTTATTCCTTTTGATTTATTTATAAATCCTTTAATGTATAAATGTGTTTATTTATTCATGTACTATATTTGTTGTTTATTTTAATTGTCTAGTGACATAACAACTTATAATTTCTTAACAATATTTAAATGTCTTACAATGACATAAAATCTTATAGTTTTCATTATTCCTCCTTTAACCAAAAGTAATAATCATTGGTTACCTTAAATTCCTTATAACTATATAAGTCATAGTTTAAACTTCATAACTCCTTTAATCAAAATTCTTTCTTTCTAATTCCTCAAAAATCCATGTAGGACCTATATTTATTTTAATCTAAATTCTTACCCTTGTATTTCGGTTATTTACAAAACAACCACATAAAATCATAAACTTATATTAAATTCTAATCTCATTATATTATAGAGTTTTAATTTCTTATTTAGCTAAATTACAAAGCCACCCCTAATATTTTGGTATAGCTTTTAAATATTATAACTCTCAAAAATTACAACTTAGCCCCTTAAATTTCGGCCAATATATTTATTCCTTATAATTACAATCTAACCACAAATCTTATAACCTTTACATAATGTCATGTAAACTATAGTTTTAATTTTAATTCTCCATAAATGCCGAATATATATTATAAATTCTTAAATTACCAAACTAACCCAAAAAATTCGGCTTTGGTCTTGAACTTTCCATAATTACATTTTCACCCCAAAACTTTATAATAGTTCTTATAACTTATAAACTATAGTCTAAATATTTAATTCCTTAAAATTTCAAAAGTGAATCTAATAATTCTCTTAATTATGAATTCGCCCACTAATATTCTAAACTTTCATAACAACTTTTATAAATTACATAATAGCCCAAAACTTTATAAAGTGTTACTTAAACACATGTTTAAATTATCTAAAATTCATAAACTTAATTCCTAACCTTATATTATATTATAATTACACCAAATACCCCTTTAGCTCACGGTTTTCACATATAATGCACCAAACTTTGTAAAATTACATTTAAGCCACATAACTTATTAATTAGTCATTTAAGCACTAAAATATTTTTAACTCACCAAACTTTATGATATAATTTATATACCTAAGTAGCTCATTAAAACTTATTTATCAAGTAGAACATTCGGCCATAATTTAAATGAGACCTTATGTTATATAAAAGTGGATTTATATGTCTAAGTAATTATAATAAATTCATAGGAGTCATATAACTCATGTATAAATTATTGTAATGTCTTATATAAATTCTAGCTCAAAATAAAGCATTTTTGCCTAAGACTTTCGGCCTAAATTTATTTGTAACATAAATGAATTTTGTGACACAAAAATGTGTCTTAAGGTAAATATTTTCTATATATGTTATAGTTTATATTTTTGGCATATAAAACCATATATTTCGGTATTAATAACCTAGGAGGTGTACATAATTTTTGTACAATTTTTAGAAGCTTAACAAAGCTTATAATATAAAGATTTATATAGTAAACTTACTTCTTAACAAGGTGGTTAAGTGCTTGAACTTCTTCTTGAATCTCCAAGCTTTCTCCTAGGTAAACTTGATGCTCCTCTTCGGTTTTATGCAAGAGGTGAAGGTGTTTAGGAGTTAGATCTTCAACAAAGATCTTAAGTAGATTTGGAAGTAGTTTTACAAGACTTTACCTTAGACTTTTCTCTTATAATTTCGGCTCACCCAAGGGTAAATGAAGAGCAAGTTTTCCTTCATCAAAATGAAGAAGAAAAGAGACTTAGAAGAGGTAGAACTTGGTTACACACAAAAATGTGTTTTAAGGATTTTCAAGCTTTAAAACCTACCTTAAGATAACCTTGAGATGCTCCTTGTTTAATGTTGGTTTGGACAACCTCCTTGGAGAACTAAATGTGGCCGAACACACTTGTTATGCTAGGAAGAGTTTGCTTCAAGACTTGCCAAGAAATGCTAGGAAATTACCTTAAGATGAAGTAGAAGTTAAAACTCCATTAATGGACTTAAGAGCTTCAAAGGAAGAAGATGAAGCTAGAAGAGAGAGGAGAGAGCTTACCAACCGAAATGAAGTGCAAGGAGAAATGAAGCACGAATGTATAAGGTAAATGCTTTGGAATTGATTTTTGTTTGTCAATTTTTAATGTCATGACTATCTTTTCCTTAGTTTAATTCATGGTTGATTGGCTCAATAAATGCCTCCTTTCCAGCATAAAAACCGGCCATGATAGGGCATGTGAGGTGTGACAAGGCAAGAGTTGGCAAGACAATATTTGGCTAGAAGACAAGGTGAGAAAAGGTGAGTTATTCTTTGATTTTTCAATGTCACAGCTTGTCTTCTCCTTCATGTAGGTCACGAATTAAGGTCTGAATGGAGCTCAAAAACCGGCCATGAAGAGCCAAGGAAGAACATGGAAGATAGCTTAGTTTGTAAGAAAAGCAAAAAGAAGGAATCTTAGATCTACTTTTGCCTTTTTGCATTTGTTTTCTTCCTAGCTCACATGTGCTTGTTCAATGTCTGATTTCGACAGCTAAGGTCAAATGAGACCTATACACTTTGGCATTAAGTAATATAACACATGGGATGGTGAGTCATCATGTTTTAAGCCTTTATAAACTTTTAAAGCAAATTTTATACTAGTTTTTGCCCTTAAAATCGGCCCCTATAGAGACCTTGTTGACTAGTCACACCAACTGATTTAGAAGGTCATTTTAACCCTTTTTAAGATTACCAATTCGTGGCATGTCAAAAACTACAAGGCAATTGCGTAAAACGCATTTTCGTGACACCCGAAGGTGTGTTTTTGTGCTCTAAGGAATTTTGGAAACAATTGTTTTTATGAGTTCCAAGTGTTTGTAAACACTTATTATGGTAAATAAACATATACTAAGATGTTACATTGAGTTATATGGGGTTATATCAACCCGTGACATAATTTACGGGCCATCGGGACACTCCCGGGCCAAAAAGGAGCGCTAAAAACCCCGGATTTTGTTGAATTTTGAGAAACCACTTCGTGGGTTCTCTTTAGAATGATAAATAATGATGTTAGGAACTCTAGGAATTAATTTTATAGGAGTTCGTGCCACCTCGGCACTCCTCCGGACTTTTCGTGCTTTAAGGAGCGGGCGTGAGCACTCCCGAGCATTTTGCGTATTTGACTGAATATAGCTTAGGGAATATATTTATATATCATATAATGAGTGTATGACCATTTGGTTTGTTTTAGAAGGTCATACAAGGTCATGCTTGATCACATGTTCTAAGGCGTTTTAGCGTTTATGGTGAAACGACTGTTTTTACGTAACGTTTTCATGCATGGGTTTGCATGCGTACGTGAAATGATTTATATTTGGATTATATTCCAATAAATAATGATTAAATAATATTATTTAGATTTGGGGTATTTCAATCTACCCCCCTTAAAAAGGACTTCGCCCCGAAGTCTCATATCTAAAGTATAATGTGGGGGAATCAAGTTCCACTAAGTATCCACAACTCAATCTAGTAGGGATCAAGTCCCAAGTCTCTATATCCTAAGTTCACAGTGTACATCAAACACAACAGGAATACTTGGAACATATAGTGTAATGTAATAACACAGTCATTTTCATATCTTAATAGTGCAAGTAGTGCACATAAATTTCATTGTAGTGTAACAAGTACACACATCAAGTAGAAGTACAAGGTACATTCAAAACAGTGTCACAAGAACACATACAAGACAAGTGTCACTGAATATACTGAACAGTGTTACACAAGAACACTTACAAGACAAAATGTCACTGAAATGCACAAAAGTGCAACAACTGAAATGCACAAAAGTGCAAAACTGAAATGCACAAAAGTGCAACAACTGAAATGCACAAAGCAACAAATGCAATGCACAAAGGTGCAACAAATGCACACTAAACTCAAAAATGAAAAAGGCTCTACCCCCCAAAAAGAAGGGGTACGCCCCCGTACCCTAGACTAAAGTGCCTAGTCGGTAAATAATGAGGGAAACTTCGCTCGCATATCAGCTTCGAGTTCCCATGTGGCCTCTTCCACATCGTGGTTCGACCAAAGAACCTTCACGAGGCTCACAGACTTGTTTCGAGTCTCTCGTGTCTTTCTATCTAAGATTCTTTGCGGTGTTTCCACATACCGCATTGTTGGTTCTAAAGAGAGTGTCTCTGGTTGTAGAACATGAGAAGGATGAGGCATGTATTTCTTAAGCTGAGACACGTGAAAAACATTGTGTACTTTGCCCAACTCGGCTGGCAAATCAAGTCGATATGCCACTAGGCCCACCCGCTCTATGATAGCGTAGGGTCCTACAAATTTCGGGCTTAGCTTGCCCTTCTGACCAAATCTGAATACACCCTTCATGGGTGAAACTCGTAGAAATACCTGGTCGCCAACTGCGAACTCAAGGTCTCGTCGCCTCTCATCAGCATATGATTTCTGTCTGTCCTGTGCTGCTTTCATATTGTTTCTGATCTGCTGAACTTCTGCCTGGACTTGCTCCAAGTACTCAGGCCCAATGATGACGGTCTCACTAGACTCGTCCCAGCACAAAGGTGTGCGGCATGGTCTGCCATATAAAGCCTGAAAAGGTGACATCTGTATAGAGGCGTGATAGCTGTTATTATAAGCAAACTCGATGAGATGTAATCTATCTATCCAGCTGCCCTGAAAATCCAAGGCACATGCTCGTAGCATGTCCTCTAAGGTCTGAATAGTCCTCTCTGACTGACCATCTGTCTGAGGATGAAATGCTGTGCTAAGCTTCAACTCAGTGCCAAGTGCCTCGCGAGTAGCTCGCCAGTATCGTGAGAGAAATCTAGTGTCTCGATCTGAAACAATAGTCTTAGGTACTCCATGATGTCTGATAATCTCTGCTCAAATAGCTCTGCTAACTTGGCACTTTCCAAGTGTCTTCATCGGAATAAACCTAGCAACCTTAGTCATCGATCAACAACGACCCAAATCATATTAAGTCCTCCTCTCGTAGGTGGTAGTCCCACCACGAAGTCCATAGAGATATCATAAAACTTCCACTCTGGAACTGGCATAGACTGTACCATACCTCCTGGTCGTCTATGTTCGAATTTCACTTTCTGACAAGTGAGACATCGAATCACATACTCTGTCACGTCGCCCTTCATACCACTCCACCAGAAATACCTCTTAGATCTTTGTACATCTTAGAAGCTCCTGGATGGACAGATGTGGTAGAAGTGTGGGACTCTCGAAGAATATGCTCCTTAATATCTGTGCTGTCTCTGGGAATACACAATCTCCCTTCAATCTGATGAGTCCATCATCATGTAACTGGAACTCATATTTCCCACCTCAAATGTACCGTCAGACAACTTCTGACTGATCTCCATCATTCGCTGATCACTCTGCTGTGCTCTACGTATGTCGTCCATAAGACTCGAGCTAGCCACAATGGCATTTAGGGAATGTGCTCGTCGACTCAGTGCGTCTGCTACAACATTAGCTTTCCCTTCCTTGTACTGCAAATCAAATCATAGTCCTTAAGAAATTCAACCCATCTTCTTTGTCTCATTTAACTCCTTCTGGGTGAATACATATTTCAAACTCTTGTGATCCGAATATACGGTCATCTGGACACCATACAGGTAGTGGCGCCAGATCTTCAAGCAAAAACAATAGCTCCAAGCTCCAAGTCATGTGTGGGATAGTTTTCCTCATGTTTCTTCAACTGTCGGGAAGCGTAGGCGACTACCTTCCCATTCTGCATGAGTACACACCCTAATCCCCTTCCTGATGCATCACAATAAACTTCATAACCCTCTGTGCCTTCAGGTATAGTTAAAACTGGTGCTGATGTCAAAGCATTCTTCAGAAGCTCAAATGAGGTCTCACATTCAGTGGTCCATGTGAAAGGTGCATCCTTCTTCATTAAGCTGGTCATAGGTTTGGCTATTTTGGAGAAGTCTCTGACAAACCTTCTGTAGTACCTGCTAAACCAAGGAAACTCCTGATGTCCATAACTGTCTTTGGCCTAGGCCAAGTGCAAACTGCTTCTATCTTTGCTGGATCCACTGCGATCCCAGCATCTGAGATGACATGTCCTAAAAAGGAAACTCTATCCAGCCAAAACTCACATTTGGAGAACTTAGCATAAAGCTGGTTCTCCCTTAAGATCTGAAGTGTATGTCGAGGTGACTCTCATGCTCTTCTTTAGACTTTGAGTAGATTAGGATGTCATCGATGAATACAACCACGGTCTTATCCAACTGCTCTCTGAATATCTGTTCATCAAATCCATGAAGACTGCAGGTGCATTTGACAAGCCAAAAGGCATAACGTAAACTCATAGTGGCCATACCGTGTTCTGAATGCTGTCTTTTCTATGTCTTGCTCCCTGATGGGTATCTGATGGTAGCCTGATCTCAAATCGATCTTCGAAAATACTTTGCTCCTCTCAACTGATCAAAAAATCATCAATCCGTGGTAGTGGATATTTTTCTTCACCGATACTGCATTAAGCTCTCTGTAATCAATAACCGAAGGCTTCCATCCTTCTTTTCACAAAAAGCACTGGTGCTCCCCAAGGAGATACGCTAGGTCGTATGTATCCCTTGTCAATAAATCTTTCTGCTCTTTCAACTCAGCCATCTCTGCTGGTGCCATACGGTACGGTGCCTTAGCTATGGGACCGGTACCTGGTAGTAATTCAATGGAGAACTCTACCTCTCTGGATGGCGGTAAGCCTGGAAGTTCCTTTGGAAAAATATCTGGAAATCTGACACCACTGGCATAGCTGATCAAAATCAGGGTCTGCTCCACATCCTGAACATAGCATAATATACCTCCTTATGCTTCCTGACTTGCTTGTACATAGACATAGCAGATATAACTTTCACTGAGGTGCCCTAGGGCTCTGACGGTAAGATACTGTCACTCCTGATGGGCTCTTAAGCAACAGTCTGCGCTCTGCACAAAGAATGCGGCCTCTGTGCCGCCCAGCCAGTCCATCCCGGCTATAACGTCGAATCCTAGACCTCTGAACTCAATAAGGTCAATAGGAAATTCCTCCTCCTTAATACTGATAGTGGCTCCTCTATAAAGACGAGTGCAACTGATCTTCTCCTTAGACGGGAGTGCCACCTTAAAATCAGGTAACTCTACAGCGTCTAGCCCCAACTTCCCCGCAAGCGTAGGCGAAACGAAAGTATGTGAGGCTCCGGAGTCGAACAGTACTAATGCATCCACTCCATTAACCGGAAAGGTACCAGTGAGATCGCGCCGCCCTTGCTGGCCTCCTCCTCAGTAAGTATACTTAAGGCACCTTCCGTCTCCTTAGCACAACCTAATAACAGAATCTGAGTAAGTACTTTGATATATGATGGGGTCTAAAGACATTCACTTTCAAAACAATAATGCTTCACTGATGAGATGATCTCCTTTCGATGTCCAAAAACAATTACAACACTAATACTTTCTAAAGGTCAAACTTAATCTTCCTGGTCTCATGTGAGTGGTGTTTATCACTGTCGAAGGTGCTGTGTTTAGCTTAACCCTTTAATTCCATGGTATAGCAACCTTGACTTTCCACCCATTATTAAAACATCTCCTGAACTCAATAATTTTCTTTGCAAGGTCCACACGCTTCTGCTCGCCATAAAGGAACTCTGCGTCATCTCCAATGACAAAGATAAACTGGTATTCCCTGTTCAAGGGACCCTTTTGTTTCATCATTGTCCTGGTGTAGTCCTAAACGGCCTCCTTCTTCATAGAAGTTGATGACATAGATCAGCCCTTAAGTTGGGAACTGGATCTTCTTCTAGCTGTTGAGCTGTAACTGCTTGTTCCACAATTTGTAAAAATTCTTCTGGGATTTTTGGCACTTGTGCTCCATCTCCATTTCTTGTATCTGGTATTTTGTATAAGGATTCCAATCCTTTCCAAGCACATCATTTTCAGCTTCATTTTTGATCCTCCTGGAAATTCTGGAGTGTAGAACCCTCCTGGTCCTGCTCCCAATTCTTGACATTTCTGATGATTGCAATTTGTGTCTCCGGTGTTAGGTATCCTTTGAGTAATATCAACCTGGTTGGATAACCTTACATTGTTCGTTCCCTGGTTCTTGTATTTTGATAATGTTTTCTTCCAGGGAGGGCGGTGAGGGGATAGGAAAGCATATCTTATAGCTTCCTACGTGGTTTAAATTTTACTAATGAGTCTTACTAATTCTCCTACTCAATTAGACAATCAAGGCATGCAAGCACTCATTCACATCATCCATTGCTCAATAATAGGTTCACGTGGTTTAGAATACCTGGGTTAGTAGAGGACCAGCCTCATCTGAGCGGTCCATGACATGTAGGGCGGGTCCCGATGCTGGGCCTTGCCCTTATACCCTGAGCTGGTTGTTGGTGGAGGGCGAGTATCGCTAGCTCCATTCTTAGGGCCGGTGTTTGGCTTTGCTCCCGGGCGGTAGTTCCTGCTCTCCGGGTTTCGGATGCACTCGAAGGCACGATGCCCGAGTATCTGACAGTAGCGGCACATGACTTTCCCCCTGGCAGTCCACGCCGGGGTGATCCTTTCCGCACTGCTTACAGTTGAAACGGCGGACATACTTCTGGCCCGTGTTTGAGCCAGATCCAGAACCTAATAAAATCAAGGTTAATTACATTCCAATGGTACTAAGGTAATCACAAAAGTTTCAAGTCTAACTGCTGATTAAGGTGCCTACCCTTAGGTGGGTAGTTTTCTGTGGAGCTGCCGCTCCGTAGGTTCCTGACTGAGGGTTCCCAGTAGTTTGGTTCCCCTTCCTTGATAGGACCCCTGGCCTTTCTGATAGGGTTTGTTCCTTCTGTAGGAGTTCCCTTGCTTGGCATCTTCGCCACCAGGTCCGTCCTTCCTCTTTTGGGAGCTCAAAGCATCCCTTCTCTTGCAAGTAATCTCCACAACGGAGGCAGCATGGTAACATTCCTGAAATCTAAGGTATTAATCTCCAATCTCTGATGGGGTAAGTATGTAATAAGATTTCAACTGATATTCTCCTGTTTTACCTGCAAACTGGTGGGGATGATTGGTCCCATCCCAAACTGAAGTCGAGGGCTCAGTCCCCCGTAGAACCGGTCGACCAAGACCTGGTCCGAGTACCTATGCCGGGTAGTAGTCGGAGTAGCGAAGTAAACTTCGCATAATACTCATCACTCATCTTCCCCGTCTGCTCCAAGGCATCAAACTCCCTAGTCTTCACCATCCTGGTGTGGGCCGGGTAGTATTTGCCCCTAAGTAGTGCAGTGTAATGTCCCCAAGTAAAGCTGGGTCATCCAGGTGGTCGGCTTTCACCATGTTCCACCAATCTCTAGCTGCATCCTTCAGATAAAAGGCAGCAAGTCTTACTTTCTCCCTAGCTGGGACTGCAAGCGTCTCAAACGCTGTCTCCATCTCCATGATGTAGGTCTCTAAGTGAGCAGGGTCAGTCTGCCCTTGAATGCAGTTGGCCTCAGATCAGCCAAACTCTTCACCCATCTCTCTCTGGGTGGTGGTGGTGGAGGTAGCTGCTGCTGCTGTGCAACCCCCGCCTGTGCAAAAGCCTGAGCAATTAAGGTGGCAATGTCTGCCAGCCTGATGTTTGGCTCCTCATCAGCCTGTCCACGTCGTCCTCCTCTTCCTGACATCTGCAGGATGTTGAGGTATATTAGGCACTGTGGTCAAAATCTGGTCTTGGATAGTAGTCTAAGTAAAACTAACTTAAACTCCTTTCAATACTATCTCTCAACCCTTAACCTAAAGTATTAGATATCCTAATCTCGGTGTATCCTTGTATCCAGAGCGTAACTACGCTCTGATACCATTTTTGTAATACCCCAACCCGAAATCCAATAAACTGAACGGCGATCACTCCCAAATAAAATACAACTGCAGCGGAAATAAATACAACAACCGGGCGGTATTACAATGCCGTTGGCCACCCTTGTGACCAACAAGGCTAAGTCCAAATACAATCCTCAAATGTCACGGTCTGGAATACAGATACAACCCGAGATACTAGGAATAAACTCAAAGTACAATACTGAAATAAAAATTAACTAATAGTAGACTCCCAAAGCTTGGTCTACCCCACCTACACTCAGTGTAGTGATCTTTAACTTCAGGTACCTGAAAAATGGGGGTGCCCCCAAAGGGGCTCAGCAAACAATGCTGGTATGGAAAACGTGCAGCCCATCGTCTACCGGGCCACACCAACTACTTTGTCGAATACATGCAGTTCTTTTTTATAAAGCTGTAAACAAGCATATCTGATGATAACAAGTATCCACACAAGGACAATAATGTCACATAGAACAAGACACAGAAGGTCGAGTTAGCTGAACTGAAATTCTTTACTGATAGTCGGTCCACACAATGGGACTGACAGTTATAACTGAATATCTGAATAGTGGAGGTATAGTGACCTCGTTATAGAGAAGGTTGGGTATAAAACCCCAGGAGATGACGTAGTCAAACCCTGAACTGAATGGCGTGGGAAATAAGAACCCACTGAGGAATAAAGTCTTCCTCGAACTGAAGGGCACATTGAAGTCCCGGGGAATAGAGTCTTCCTCCCAACTGAATTTTCCGTCGCGACGTAGTAGGAGACGACCTGAGACAGGTACAACTCCGTAGCATGCATGGCCAGATCCAACTGGGCTCCTCATTCTCGAAGTATAGAATTGTTAAGTGTCATATAAAGACGTTAAACAAGAACACAATGTGTATTGTCAATTATCACGTTTAGGATAATGACGTTTGTTATAAACTGAAGTTAGTGAGAGACTTGAGTACAAGTCCTCGGTATACTGAAACGCAGGTATTTAATCCACTGGTATAGTAGTGTTGTATGCGTGGGACATACACGTTGTAGTCAGCAACAATCACGCACATAAAATAATACCACAGTGTGCAAGAGTAAAACAACAGTTTACATTAATTATCTTGGTCGTTATTTCAAACAACAGATAGCACACAAGCCGGTGTAATCCGTTAGAAAACAGGTTGCAAGAATCCCATACCGTTCACCGTAGACTGTACTGTTTATTCCCGGTCAACGTCTGGTCAAACAAAGTCCTAGAATAGGATTAACTGAGAGGGTTAATTTATGTTACCCTTATATAATGATTCTATTGAATCTTTTAACAAATCTTGTATTTGTTATTTCATGTGAGGTTTATTTCTTTTAATTACCTCATGATTTTATGTATAACTTATTTGTTATTCCTTTTGATTTATTTATAAATCCTTTAATGTACATAATGTGTTATTATTCATGTACTTGTTGTTTATTTTAATTGTCTAGTGACATAACAACTTATAATTTCTTAACATATTTAATGTCTTACAAGACATAAAATCTTATAGTTTTCATTATTCCTCCTTTAACCAAAAGTATAATCATTGGTTATCTTTAAATTCCTTATAACTATATAAGTCATAGTTTAAACTTCATAACTCCTTTAATCAAAATTCTTTCTTTCTAATTCCTCAAAAATCCATGTAGGACCTATATTTATTTTAATCTAAATTCTTACCTTATTTCGGTTATTTACAAAACAACCACATAAAAATAAACTTTATTAAATTCTAATCTCATTATATTATAGAGTTTTAATTCTTATTTAGCTAAATTACAAAGCCACCCCTAATATTTTGGTATAAGCTTTTAAATATTATAACTCTCAAAAATTACAACTTAGCCCCTTAAATTTCGGCCAATAATATTTATTCCTTATAATTACAATCTAACCACAAAATCTTATAACTTTACATAATGTCATGTAAACTATAGTTTTAATTTTAATTCTCCATAAATGCCGAATATATTATAAATTCTTAAATTACCAAACTAACCCAAAAAATTCGGCTTTGGTCTTGAACTTTCCATTAATTACATTTTCACCCCAAAACTTATAATAGTCTTATAACTTATAAACTATAGTTAAATATTTAATTCCTTAAAATTTCAAAAGTGAACCTAATAATTCTCTTAATTATGAATTCGCCCACTAATATATTCTAAACTTTCATAACAACTTTATAAATTACATAATAGCCCAAAACTTTATAAAGTGTTATTACAGCTTGTTTAAATTATCTAAAATTCATAAACTTAATTCCTAACCTTATATTATATTATAATTACACCAAACCCCTTTAGCTCACGGTTTTCACAATAAGCACCTAAACTTTGTAAAATTACATTTAGCCACATAACTTAATTAATTAGTCATTTAAGCACTAATAGAATATTTTTAACTCACCAAACTTTATGATATAAATTTATATACCTAAGTAGCTCATTAAAACTTATTTATCAAGTAGAACATTCGGCCATAATTTAAATGAGACCTTATGTTATATAAAAGTGGATTTATATGTCTAAGTAATTATAAATAAATTCATAGGAGTCATATAACTCATGTATAAATTATTGTAATGTCTTATATAAATTCTTAGCTCAAAATAAGCATTTTTGCCAAGACTTTCGGCCTAATTTATTTGTAACATAAATGAATTTTGTGACACAAAAATGTGTCTTAAGGTAAATATTTTCTATATGTTATAGTTTATATTTTTGGCATATAAAACCATATTTCGGTATTATAACCTAGAGGTGTACATAATTTTTGTACAATTTTTAGAAGCTTAACAAAGCTTATAATATAAGGATTTATATAGTAAACTTACTTCTTAACAAGGTGGTTAAGTGCTTGAACTTCTTCTTGAATCTCCAAGCTTTCTCCTAGGTAAACTTGATGCTCCTCTTCGGTTTTATGCAAGAGGTGAAGGTGTTTAGGAGTTAGATCTTCAACAAAGATCTTAAGTAGATTTGGAAGTAGTTTTACAAGACTTTACCTTAGACTTTCTCTTATAATTTCGGCTCACCAAGGTAGATGAAGACAAGTTTTCCTTCATCAAAATGAAGAAGAAAAGAGACTTAGAAGAGGTAGAACTTGGTTACACACAAAAATGTGCTTTAAGGATTTTCAAGCTTTAAAACCTACCTTAAGATAACCTTGAGATGCTCCTTGATTTAATGTTGGTTTGGACAACCTCCTTGGAGAACTAAATGTGGCCGAACACACTTGTTATGCTAGGAAGAGTTTTGCTTCAAGACTTGCCAAGAAATGCTAGGAATTACCTTAAGAGAAGAAGAAGTTAAAACTCCATTAATGGACTTAAGAGCTTCAAAGGAAGAAGATGAAGCTAGAAGAGAGAGGAGAGCTTACCAACCGGATGAAGAGGCAAGGAGAAATGAGCACGAATGTAGGTAAAATGCTTTGGAATTGATTTTTTTTGTCAATTTTTAATGTCATGACTATTCTTTTCCTTAGTTTATTCATGGTTGATTGGCTCAATAAATGCCTCCTTTCCAGCATAAAAACCGGCCATGGCATGTGGTGTGACAAGGCAAGAGTTGGCAAGAATATTTGGCTAGAAGACAAGGTGAGAAAAGGAGTTTATTCTTTGATTTTTCAATGTAATGCTTGTCTTCCTTCATGTAGGTCACGAATTAAGGTCTGAATGGGGCTCAAAAACCGGCCATGAAGAGCCAAGGAAGAACATGGAAGATAGCTTAGTTTGTAAGAAAAGCAAAAAGAAGGAATCTTAGATCTACTTTTGCCTTTTTGCATTTGTTTTTCTAGCTCACATGGCTTGTTCATGCCTAATTTCGACAGCTGGTCAAATGAGACCTACACTTAGCATTAAGTAATATAACACATGGGATGGTGAGTCATCATGTTTAAGCCTTTATAAACTTTTAAAGCAAATTTTATACTAGTTTTTGCCCTTAAAATCGGCCCCTATAGAGACCTTGTTGACTAGTCACACCAACTGATTTAGAAGGTCATTTTAACCCTTTTTAAGATTACCAATTCGTGGCATGTCAAAAACTACAAGGTAATTGCGTAAAACGCATTTTCGTGACACCCGAAGGTGTGTTTTTGTGCTCTAAGGAAATTTTGGGAAACCAATTGTTTTATGAGTTCCAAGTGTTTGTAAACACTTATTATAGTAAATAAACATATACTAAGATGTTACATTGAGTTATATGGGGTTATATCAACCCGTGACATAATTTACGGGCCATCGGGACACTCCCGGGCCAAAAAGGAGCGCTAAGAAATCCCTTTGGTTTTTGCTGAATTTTGAGAAACCACTTCGTGGGTTCTCTTTAGAATGATAAATAATGATGTTAGGAACTCTAGGAATTAATTTTATAGGAGTTCGTGCCACCTCGGCACTCCTCCGGACTTTTCGTGCTTTAAGGAGCGGGCGTGAGCACTCCCGAGCATTTGCGTATTTGACTGAATATAGCTTAGGGAATATATTTATATATTCATATAATAAGTGTATGACCATTTAGTTTGTTTTAGAGGGTCATACAAGGTCATGTTTGACCACATGCTTCTAAGGCGTTTTAGCGTTTATGGTGAAACGACTGTTTTTACGTAACGTTTTCATGCATGGGTTTGCATGCGTACGTGAAATGATTTATATTTGGATTATATTCCAATAAATAATGATTAAATAATATTATTTAGATTTGGGGTATTTCAGTGTGTGTTGGCTATTTTACTGAAACACTTGAAATCAAATACACTACACTCCCACATCGACAAATCCTAAAACGGTTTTGTTTCTTATATACCCCAAGTGTGGTGGATCATAATGAATAATAATCACTAGTATCAAGCGCACACATATTGCTCTTTGCAGAGGAAAATACCAATCATTATCTGTGGTGATTAGGGACAGTTTTTTTTAAATGCATTTTTTTCAAGGTCAATATGGACTATTTCATCCAAAGTAAAATGGAAAATGGAGGTAGTATATTAACATAAGTACCCGATTTATTCATCTACAATGCCCAAACCCTACTGCTTCTTTTCCACTGCGGCCATCCTTCGTTACTGCCAAAGGAGAGTATTATCACTTGAGGTAACCATCTCCGTCACAGCATCTACACAATCTGGAACATGAAAGCGTCTACGCAAACCTGTGTGTATACTGTAATTGCTTACTCAGTTGTTCACTTTTTGTGTTGCCATCTGTACTAGGTGTATCAACATGTCGGCAATAGGCGAAGACAGATCAAATGGGCAACAACAGCAGCAGTCACAACACTCTTCTGTTTTTATCGAAGAAGTTAATAGTGAAAATGAAGTGCAGCAGCCACAACACTCCTACTCTGTTGTTACATAAGAGGTTAACAGCGATAGTGAAGTGCAGCAGCCAGAAAACTCCTCTTCTTCTGTTGTTACACAAGAGGTGAACAGTCAGAATGGAGTGCAGCAAACAAAGTTTGAAGAATATCTTTTCAAGGGGGTCAAGCCACCAGGGTGTGATGAAGCGTATTGGAAGTATTTGATGCATATGTATTCTAAATCTCGTTAGAGCACAAATGTCTATGTTTTTATGCCAAACTTATATTGTGTCGGTTAGGTAAATGTTAGATTGTTATGGGAAGAAGTTGCATGATTTTTATTTCAGCTGTATGCATATCATGTTTCTATTTTGTGTTGTCAACCATGTTCTAGATTTCATGTGCCGTTTTAATATCAATTAGATCTGTTTACTTCAGCAGAGAACATCCACTGTCAGTTGTTTAAAAACATATCATTGCAGCTACATTCTCCTGTGCACGGTTATCACTGACAAAGAATAGCATCTGTACACAATATAGTTGCCACGATCAAGGCAAACAATGCAAACATTAATAGGATAACTGCAATGTGTTTTATGTTTTGTTTCAGCTGTGGCAGTTGTATTTGACTACAGATGCGGATAATGGAATAAAAATACTTGCATGTTCCTTGATTGAAATAGGTAGAAGTTAAGTACATGGTAGCTACACTTCTTCAACTGCAAAATATCTCCAAAATACTAGACAAAAACATAACCACTACTTACAAATAACCTTGGTACTCCCTAGGTAGAACAGTGAAACATCTTCTAAAGATTGCTAATACTACTTAACTAGTGCAGTAGTAGGACACCTATCGTAATTAACACAAAAGTAAATCATTTTTTCAGCTTCCATAATTAATTCAAAAGTGCACCAGAAATTCTACTTATTGATGATATGTTAAATATTTGATTCAATCAGAAATGATCTTCTCGACTGAATGGTCATTGCTGGAGGACTCCGAATCTTCAAACCATGAATATGGTGAAGATGGAGGTGAAGGGGTTTGTACTCTGCGCTTCTTGTCTGGCCTGCTAGTCACACCAACATTCTGCTGCCAGGTAATCACCCCAGTGCGGCTAACTGATGTTGTTCCCCCAGGTTGGTCAGCAGGTGGGGTTATTTTGCTTGCATGAATGCTAGACCCTGCATAGAAAGTGTTTTCACAATGTGGGTGTAAGTCAACATCATTATCAGTCATTAAAAAATGATTACGTTTCTTCTCCATCGGATTGAAAAAAATAGGATTGGTGTTTGGGGGTAACACAGTCTCAACCCTTGTGTTGTTGTTATCAGAGCCACTGTCATCAGATGACAACAAGATAACGGGAGATGAAGGAGAAGAAGAGGGTATCTTCTTGTTGGTGTCCATTTTTGGTTAGAAGATGTGTGAAAGTGGTTGGTTTTACACTGTAAAATCGATAGATGAGTGCAGATGTGGTTCTACTGTACACAATGGCAAACCTTTATATACACAAAAAACATTTCAAAGCAATTGTTTGGTAGACATTAATTAAAGTATTAATGAACTCTTGGTTTGTAAAGTACCTACAACAGATGTGATGGAGAACCAACTAAAATGAATTGCAGTAAATGAGACAATGCTGCAGAATCAGGAGTGCCAATCAGAATATTGCTGATGACAGATAAGGATAGATGATATTATTCATGCAATGGCCGAATTAATGAGTGTACTTTCAAATATTTACAGATGAATGAACTAATAAACATTAACAAAGTACTATAATACAAAGTATAATGATACCATCATCTACCAAAATACTTTAATATATTACCACCATATAACGAATCTAAACATACAACCCTATCATCAGAAAGATCCTTCATCCATACTAATATAAACCTAAGGTAACTACCACATGCGGTAGATTACCACCTATCATACAACCATCCTACACTTGACACCTTGCCACCCCAAAAAGTACAACCATGTGTCATTTCACATCTCAAAACGTTGGTGCTTCACGTTTTAATTCTTACCAAAAACCCCAACAACACTACGCAAAGTACAATAAACTAAACATCAGCTACTAATTATGACACATAAGTTACAACCATGTTGTCCAAACTAAGAACATCCATTACTTCAGCAGACTAACAATTACCAGCAGTAACAACAGATAAATTCCAAGCATCAGGCGAAATAACATTGATTTTATACTCTCCATATCCCCTGCACCCAATTCTCAAGTGTCTCAGCAGCATCGGGTTTGTTCATGATGGCCCTCACAGTATGCTTGATTGCATCAAGAGACTGGGTGTTGCTTCTCACCATGTTCATTAGTGTCCTAACTTGGTTCGCTGCACTGGTGGACCTACCACCTTGAGTGTTAACAATCTCATTGTTGGGATCATTGGGTCTGTTCACATCATCCCACCATTCAAAGAAACCACATGAGTTGCACTTGAAAAAAAGTCGGCCAAAGTTCTCATTTGTGTATGAAATCAGCAACATGCGCTTCAGCTGACAGTCATAATTGATGTACATTGTGTTTAGTTCGTTGATGCTTCTCCCACTAGAGCAAGACTGGAAGATTTACATTCAAACAAAAGGTTAGACTTTTGGACAGTAGAAAACCGAATGAAAACTAACTTAGCAATTATCAACATGGATTAAGGACGTCTGTTGAGCATTGTGTCAATAGCGGTAGTCTGTAACAGCAAACAGATGACCTACAACCAAAGCAAGTTTAGTTGTTGTGTGCTTCATCTACATTACACTACCAAAAAAACGATAAAACCACAATATGCAACATGGAACATTGTTGGTTTATGAATTTATAATATGGATAATCAAAAGGTCAGACGAAGCTCCTTGAATCAACCCTGATGTAGGGAACTTACAGAACGTGCTGACGACATATGTGTCTTGGCTTCCCGGTAGTTTGCTGGTACGCTCATCAACAGACACAAATGCAATCAGAAATGGAGAACGAAGCTAGGGTTGAGGAACGGAGGAGTAATGCAAAAAGGATTCAACAAACTGGACTCGTTAGCACACTTACCTCGCGCCAATGGTGTGAAGAAACTGGTGCAAACCCTAGCAGGAACCACGAAGAAGAAAGAGGAGTCCAGAGAGGAGAAGGCGAGCAACTGCTGCAAATGTAGAAGAGATGAGCATATTAGGGCATCGGATTCGGGGTAGTTTTGTCAAGAATACAAAAAGCAGAGTACAAAATTGAAGCTTGGAAATGAACACATGTTCAGTACAACAACAATAAGCTAGGGAAATGAATCTACCCACATTCTTTATTAAGCTGCTTCAGTAATGAGAAGCCCACTTTCGAACGGGGCCTAATTAATGTACGTAACGGGATTGAATATAAAGTTCCCAAACACTGTTAACGTACAGGCCAATATGTGAAAGTGGAAAATTGTGACAAAGTTGAGCCAGTGAACCAACCCGCTACTTCATTCGTCCCGTGACACTCATGAATGAACTGATCACTTAAAATTAGGGATACAAGAAAAAATGATTGTTTGTGCAAGCACGGGTTGATTGATGAAGCAAAGCAATTGTTCACTGAAATGAGAGTTATGGATGTGAAAGTGGAAAATTGTGACAAAGTTGAGCCAGTGAACCAACCCGCTACTTCATTCATCCCGTGACACTCATGAATGAACTGATCACTTAAATTTAAGGATACGAGAAAAAAACGATTGTTTGTGCAAGCAAGGGTTGATTGATGAAGCAAAGCAATTGTTCTCTGAAATGAGAGTTATGGGAATATCCCCAGATGTTGTCTTTTATAATACTTTGTTTGTTGGGATGTATCGATTGAGAATGGTTGATGTAACACCCCCAACCATAATCTCCACACTTAACCAATAATCGCAGCGGAAAACATAACTTAACCATTTACCAAAAAGGGCGGTGTTACACGCCTTTAGCCACCACGTGGCTAACAAGGCTATTACTTACAATGTATCGGTCTGATTACAAGAATTCCGAGCATAATTACAACCTTCCAAAATACTTACCCAAAAAGAATCACAATATACCGAGTGTTAATGTAAAAAATCACCAAAATATACGACCTCGAGTGTACAAGCACTACTCGGGTTCAATATCCAAAAATGACAAAAGTATTTCTTTGAGCTCCATGCTATAACCACTCCGCTTCCTCGATCACTCTCCTGAAAAATAATATGTGCCCCCAAAGGGGGTCAGCAACCCTTGGCTGGCATGGTTAACGTGCAGCCCGCTGACTACCGGATACACGCAACTATTTGTCATGATAACATGGCATTGATTTTAACATACAACATATATATTACATAGCAAGAAATATGCATAACAATAACAACACATACATAGTGATAACACTTCACTTTAGTAAACAACCAACATAGTTAGTCAACATGTAAGCCTAGAGAATGTTTCCATCCTCATTTAAGCTTGTTACATAACTCATTACCGTTCTGTTAGTCGAACGAGTAACTTAATTTAAAAGATGAGCCGGATATAGTGATCCGATCACACCGAACACATAATTTCCCCTAGCCCGATTGGAAGTCAGTTAGGTAAGCTTTGGCTAAGCTAGTGGGCGGTCGGAATCCAAAAAGGAAAACAACCTTAACATAAGGAGAGAGCCGAATCTGATGCAGATGTCGACCCCCACACATACACGCGTGACCAGAACAACCGGATTCCTCACTCCCCGGTTAGGACTTGTTAGAAGCCCATTGTTGGAACTTAACACAATCAATCACACATAAGTATTTAAGTCCAGTTAGACACCCAAGGGAAATGGGATACACATTAACAACACACACCACAACTAGCTCATACATAGCCGAGGTTAGAACGTTCCTTAAGTTGAAACGTTAAACCGGGTACCGCTCTCTTACGTATCCTAGCTTGGTCAACTAACGGTTAGTACGTGTTCGAGGTTAACAGTACCGGTACACATACGCCACAATAATAACAATGACCGTAAACTCATTTCATGATTTAATCTTACAAGGTCATTAACACACCGAAAAACAAACAACACACAAGCCGGTGTAAACCGGTAGGCAACAGACTGCAAGAAAACCATACCTCGGTCCTTGTTGAGTTCGAGTTCCACCGAAGGTAGTTCCTATACATAATTAATAACGTCGATTAATTACCTTTCATGAACTCTCGGTTTACTAAGTGGTTTACATGTTACACAACGAGTTTTCACACTAAAACTTACACTAAATTATCCTCATAATACATACTAGAGTTTACTACATAAGCCTCATTACCTCCCTTAAATTAATTTTTTTTTGTTTCTGGTCCGGACCTCCCCACAGGGGCGGTCCCTAGGGGCGGTCCACAACAGAGGCTCCAACGATTTTTTTTTTCTTTTCTTTTCTGGCCCGGACCTCCCCATAGGGGCGGTCCACAACAGAGGCTCCAACGAATTTTTTTTTTGTTTCTGGTACGGACCTCCCCACAGGGGCGGTCCACAACAGAGGGCAATTTTCAAAGTTGTTTTCTTCTCATTTTGAACTCCAAATTGAACCCAATTTTTTCTAATCATTTCATATGTTTTTCCCACATGTTTTAACACCTTCTTGGCACCCTTAAACCCTCTCTAAACATCCCACTACTCCTTAAACATTTACCAAACTTTTACTAAATCTTTAACACTTAGAGCATTTTCCTTTCTTGTTCTACTTGATCTCTTCACCCATTGTTTGCCCCAAGCTTCTTACATGTATGAGGGTATTTTATAACACCAATAAAACCTTTTACACTTGCTTAAATCATTATCTAATCTTGTTACCCAATTCTTGATTAAATTCACCCAAATTTCCCACTCTCCTCTTACAAGAACTAAAGCTTAGTTCTATTAAGTGTTATGCTACAGATTTTTCTCACCACTCTCACCCACTTACTAGTCCACAAATAATGTCACATTCCCACCTTAAGGTCCCCTCATCTATCCATCTCCATCTACCTAGTTTCCAACCGATTTTTATACTAAATTTTCCTCTCATAATACCTTGTAGTACTCTAGTTGTTCCCACCTAGAAATGTACTTAAACCATTAAATTTCTACACAAATTTTGACATGATCTCCCCATAATTTTAACATGTTCCCACACATTATTTAGCCCTCAAAAACACTCCAATCCACAACAATAGCACCCAATATACATAAACCTTAAAAGCTTGGCTCTTAGGCCCTTAAACAACATTAAATTAAAACACTGAATTTCCTCATATTATTAGCAACACCTGCATTACACTCAACATTTATATCTGCTCAAACATAAACACATTCATAGATCACACCTTAGTTTAACGTAAGTTAATTACCTTGGGTTTTCTTTTCAAAAACTCTTTCTCTTCACTTCTTGCTCCTCAACCGGTATTCAACGGAATTAATTGCTACACTAATGACCATGCCAAGATAATCACAATGAGTATGGAGGATTCATGAACACTACTCCATTAACCCTAGAACTTAGTGATTATTTGAAACACCATAGGAGGGAATTACCTTCTACTTCAAAGTGAAGTGTTTGGCAATGAAATTTGGGCTAGCTCCAACACCTCTTGAAGATTTAACAAGCTTGAATGAAGAGAAGCAATGGTGCTTAGCATACATCAAAATCGGCCACCATGAAAAATGGAGGAATGGATGGATTTTTGAGTTATCTCTTACCTTAGACCATCAAGGAGTTGATTGGCTTTAAGAATATGAAGTTTTCTCTTCAAGATGTGGTACACCCATGGAAATGAAGTATGGAGTTTTGAGATTTTAAAAGGTGGAAAATAATCTCCAAAGCAAGGTGGTAGTATTTGGTGTAAAAATTTCTTGATTTAGAGTTGATTTAAGGGTAGAACAAGAGGAGCAAGGTGAGCTATGTGGAGCTCTTGCAAATCGCCATGGCTGGGAACAAAATGAAGAAGAAGAGCTGGGAGAGGAGGAAAAATCGGAATAAGGAAAGAGATAGAAGAGAGAGAATGTGAGAGAGTGAGTAAAAGTTTTGTGTTTTATTATTTTTGTCTTTAGTCAATAGACAAAGCAAGAGAGGGGGCTGGGCAAATGAAGAAATCGGATGATACAAGGGAATAGAGGAAAGAGAGTGTGAGAGAGAGGAAATAAAGCACTTTTGCTTTTTGTTGTTTTGTACTTTAGTGAATAAAATAGAGTTAAATGGGTGAGAGAGGGGCTCTCTCACGTGAGACACAAGAGAGGGGGAACAAAATATGATTTTTATTTTACAATGTGAGAGAGTGGCACTTGGTCATTAGCAGATAACACCCGTAAATTCCCGAACTGTCAGTTTTAACAGTCGGGGTCCGGTTTCCGGAATATTTTTTTTTTATTCTAAAATTCTTAGACTTTAATTAGTTATAATTATAGTTATAAAATCAACTATAATTTATACAAGTCCGGTTTAAACTGTTTAAAGTCACGTTTTTCGGTTTCCTCGAAAAACGTGCTTTAAAGCCTCGTTTGTGCTATTACCCCACTATTTGGGTCCGTTTCCTTCGGGAATTTTCCCCACATATTCCTAATGACTAAATAGGTCCTAGGAATCCATTTAGGACCCTAGTTAAGGTTATATACTTACTATAATTATTTAACACGTGTTTTTGCGTTTTTGTGACTTTTACGTGTTTTCTTCTTAGTTTTGGTTTTTTTATTTCTTCACCAATAATCTTAAGGACTCAATTAGCCTTAAAATATCAAAAGTACATAATTAATTAACATATTAAGGTTTGGGGTATTTCAGTTGAGGACACACATGGAAGAACAACATGATTTGTTTAATTTTTAAACCTTGAAAGAGTGAAATGGTGCCTCTGATTTGTGAACTTAAGCCGCCTGGTGTTGCTCTGACCTTGATGTGATCAGTACAGTCTTTTTGATAGTTACGGTAGTGGGTAGTTTTTGAACCCAGGATTTTTGGTTCCTGTATACCACTTCTCTACCGACCAAGCCACAGGAGCTTGGCAACATCGATCAGTACAGTCTGGAGCTCCTGATTTATATTGTGGATGAAAAATGCTAGTACATCTTAATATACTGCTTCCCTTAGAATATGGCTTTGGAACTTCATTAATGTTTACCTAATGCGTTGGTCTACATGCTTGTTTGCAGTGTTTGACACTTGGGACATGTAGAGAATAGACCTCATTAGCCTTTTTCTTGGAATGTTAAGCCTCTTAGAAGGATTTGAGAGAGAAAGATAGGCTATATCCTATAAGTATACATGAGATCTTTAGTAGTGCGTCTAGTCTTGAGTTGGAAACTACTACTGAAGTTTTCATGGAATATAGTCATGCACACTGTAAGCTCTTCTCTATATGGTCTGTTCTTGCTGCTTTGGTGTTTGATAATGCATCTTCAGCATGAGCTAAGTTTCTGTTACACCCTTAGTTACAGAAAATGGTACCAGATGACTAATGTTTGTATAAAGGCAGCTTGTGCCTCTGAGAAATGCTTGCTGTGCAAGACTAATTGAATTCATACTTGTGCTCTTTGTGTGGATGATTTCAAGCTCAATAATGTGTCCTACAATATTTTGATTGATGGCTTGTGTAAGAAAGGGCTTATAGATCATGCAAAAGAATTGTTTGGTGAAATGAAAGCCATTGGTGTTCCTCCTGATGTTGTCACTTATACTTCTTTGCTTGCCGGGTTGTGTCGATTGCGAATGGTTGAAGATGCAAAAGCTCTATTAGGAGAAATGAAACTCCACAATATTCAACCTGATTTGATGACACACGTAGCCGTGTTTGATAGCTTGCACAAGATAGGGAAAAATGAAGAGGCAGAAGAATTACTAAGTATGATAGTTCGAGGAGGTTGATCTTATTTGTCATGTTTTGACTACAAAACATGGTTATTAACTTTAGTAATACAAAGACTGAAATGGTGCCTCTGATTTGTGAACTCAAGCTGCTTATTATTGCTCGGACCTTGATCTAATCAGCCCAAACCTGGAGCTCCAAACGTATATAGTGAACAAAGATGCAGGTACCTTTCATTTCACTGCCTGATTCTACTTGCGTATTTGCAGTGTCTTTCACCTGATTTCCAAACCTAGTTTTACTGTTCTCTTCCAAATAATAATAACTTGAAAATTAGAAGTAAGATTGGTGGATATTTGTGTATTGTCTTTTCATCTTGCAGTCAACTTGTAAATCATGTTTCTGACATTTAGTTACGTCTTGCCCCGTATACCCAACAGTATATATTTCCTGTGCTAAGGATATAGATTTATTCTATCATGAGAATTATGTTGATCCAGCCGGATGCTGTTAAGAATTAGCCACTTCGGATGTCCTGATCTTGATTTGTGTTCTTCTTTATGTAATAGCCAAAATTTATGATACGATGATTATTCTTGTCTGTACATGTATAATATTGTTGTAGTGTGTTGTCTCATTGTTCGAGCTGGATGAGATTTTTCAAACTGCATTGCGTCATGGAAATTCTTAGATTGTGTAAGTACACTGGTTTTGGTTGTAGTCAATAACAGATTTTAGCGTATAGGAACTATGTGAGGTTGTTTCTGTAAAAGTTCATTGTGATCTTTTTTTGGAATGAGTGGAACTTGTTTGGATGTGATACCAACATGACCAGGTTATCAAGAGATACCAGATGACAAATGTTTGCATAAAGGCTGCTTGTGCCTCTGAGAAATGCTTGCTGTGAAAGACTAATTGAATTCATACTTGTGCTCTTTCTGTGGATGATTTCAATCTGTTGTTCCGTTTTTTTTCGTAGAGAGATGGAGTTGACCAGCGCCACCCTTTACACACACACGCGAATTATTTATACAGAAGGATTTACAGAGAATGAGAATTGAGCCAGAGGACTAAACAGGAGAAGATGAGAACGAGAGGGATAAGGTGAATTAAATTCTCTCCTGAAAACATTGAAACCTTCTGGTTCTGGTGCTGCAACATCATCTTCTTGTTGGATGCAGGTGAGTTGCATGATATGGGTAGCTGCAGCAAGTGATCATTATGATTATCATCGTTATGAAGACCAGCAAGAAAGTGACGGAGCTGGTCAGCTTGTTGACGATATTTAAAGGGCCAGGAGCTGCTGCGGCTGTGACCGAAAGGAGACACAACGCTGACCTTAAAAACCTGTTCATCCGAATTTTATTTAGACAAAAATTATTATAAATTTGTAGAATTAACAAACTTTTGAGTAATATCTCGTAGATTTTTCTTTTATAATTGTAAGAGGAGAATCACCCTGTGTTGTCCCTTCAATTATATATCGTAGGATATCTCTTGTTTCTTTTTCACATCTTTTGGTTTCTTTTCTGCATTTTGTCTAAAGACTGACTATCGAAGGACACTATGAGTAGATCAAAATGTATGTTTCAGTTTCTTTTGATATTTGAGGGAACATGTTTTAGCTTCTCCAATGATAAATTAGTATTTCACATTGCAATAAAAGTACGGCGTGGAGACCCTGGCTGTTGCGCCAGGGTATAGTATGGAGATAGGTGTCAACATGTCGTTGGTTAAATAAATGAGGAAAAATAAAGAAAAGAAAAAAATAGAAGGAAAAGAAAAAAGTGAGGGAAAAATATACATGCGGTGTACGTAGGGGAGAGAATCTAGAATGGTGAATCTGGGTTTATTAGGAGGAGAGAGAAAATAATATTTTTTTTAAAATGTTATAAGTTACAAAATAAAAGTGTAAAAATAAAAAAATTATATCAATGTTCATCATTTTTCATGCTCTTCAAAACAAGATGCATCATAGATATGTTTTGATAAATTTTAAATTTTTTTGTATGTACATATTTTTAAGATTAATTGTGAATCTTAAGTTTAAGAAAAATGAATCAAAGGTTGTAAAAAAGTGAATCAAAGGTTATTAAAAAGTGAATAAGAGATTTGCTTAAAAGTGAATAAGAGGTTTAAAAAAAGTAAATCTCATAAACAAAGATTGTTTAACTAAAATGATTCTGATTGTTTGACTAGTGTGAATTAGAGGTTTTAGAAAACTGAATCAATGGTTTTTAAAAAGTGAATCAAAAGTTGTTACAAAGTGAATCAAAGTAATAAGAGTGAATCTCGTAAGCATTGATTGTTTAACTAAAGTGATTAAGAGGTTTAAAAAATATGAATTAGAGATTTTTATAAAGTGAATCATGGATTTAAGAAAAGTGAATCAGAAGTTTAAGAAAAGTGATTCTCGTAAATAGAGATTGTTTAACTAAAGTGAATAAGAGGTTTATGAAAAGTGAATCAGAGGTCTAAGGAAGGTGAATCAAAGGTTTTATAAAGGTGAATCAAAGGTGTAAGAAAAGTGAATATTTTGTTTAATACTAGTAAAAGTTAATCCTACTACAAACTTATGCGAGAACAGTATGAACCTTTCATTTATTGAAAGTGAATCATTCTTTAAAAAAAGTGAATATTATGTTTAAGAAAAACGAATCTTTCATATAAAACAATGTGAATCCTTTATGTTTTTTAAAAGTGAACCTTAACCCTGCACTATAAACCATAAAAATGCCTTCGACGTTTTTAGCTTTCCTATGGTGGATTTTAGAGTGTTTGGGGTAAGATTCATTTTGTTAATGAATAAGGTTCATTTTATATTAAAGAAAATTCATTTTAATAATGAATAAGATTCAGTTTTAAAATATCTATATATACTCATTCTAAAAATATTAAATTTTAAGTTCACCAAAACATATCCATGATGCATCTTAAGATTCATTTTCTTAAACATAAGATTCACAATTAATCTTAAAAAATATGTACATACAAAAAAATTTAAAATTTATCAAAACATATCCATGATGCATTGTTTTGAAGAGTACGAAAAATGATGAACAATGGTATAATTTTTTTTTTGCACTTATATTTTTTAAGTTATGACATTTTGAAAAAAAAAAATTTCTCTCTCCTACTCACATACTTCCTCACGTACACAGCGTCTTCTATTCCCTCTTATTTCCTCTTTTTTTTCTTTTTTTTATTTCATCTCTCACAGAGAGACACATGGCAAAAATCACACACAAACATAAAAAGACAAAATAAGTACTAAAAGACTATAATGGCCATCGCCACATTGTAACCTCGCGCAACCTCCAGCTTCGAAATCCGCTAAAAGTATTCGTGAATGGTCTTTTACAGTAAGGTCATATTTGTAAATGTTTTTGTCTCTCTTCTCCCTCCTTTTTCCTGAACTGAAAATCAACATTCATAACACCTTGCAACCTTCTCCCTTCCTAACTCTCCTAAACATTGTGCTTTGTTCTCTTCCCTGCACCTTGCGACCTTCTCTTCCCCTACGACGCTCACCTTCATCGGAACCGTTCTCAGCTTTCTCCCACCCTCGTCGTTCTCTTCCCGACACTTAAATTCCCTTGGTCTCTTCACTTCTCTTCATCGAACCCTAACTTCTCTCTGTGAAATACCCCGTATTTAAAAATAGTGATTAATTAGGCTAATAAATAATTTAGAAGCTTAATTAAGTGTAAATAATCATAAGGGAACAAATCCCGAAGAAAACGGATCCCTAAAATGGTTTAAAAGCATTACCGAACCTTAAAGCGCGTTTTTCGAGGTAACCGGGAAAACGTGTCTTTAAGCGGGTCAAATAGACTCGTAATAATCTTGGTCAACTAAATAATCATTAATAAATATTAGTGAAGCTTTAGAACCATAAAATCAATAAAACGAGAGATTAGCAAAAACTGTCAAAAACGGAAGTTGTGGGGTAGAAGCATAAATAACCAAAGTTTATGTGTCCACTTTTAAAATAAAAAGTGGAGTTTGTGTGTGTGGGCTGTACCAGCCGATGGCTCCCCATCCCCCTCTCTCACACTCACTAACTCCTCCTTATTTACAAAACTACAAAACTAATAAAGTAAAAAACTCACTACTTTATTCTACTCTCACACTCTCTCTCCAATTCATTCTCCTCACTCACGTAACCCATCTCCTCACTCACTCTCTGAATTCTTTCTCCCTTCCCAGCCGATAGCCATGGAGAAAAGAACAAACACCCACAAACTCTAACTTCTCTCCTTTGTAACTCCCTCAAACCTCTTCCAAAAATTACAAAACTTGTACCATTGGAATCCTCTCATCAAGAGCTACGTTTCTATCTTTCCGAAATTCAAAAAGGCCGATTTTCGTTTTCATGGGTATGTCCCATTTGGAGCTTCAACACCACCATTAGAAGGCCCTCCTTCTCCTTGTTCTATTGAGGTAAAAGTATCTTTAAAAACTCCACCTTTTCTAGCCTCAAAGGCAAACGAAATTAGAGCTAAAACTCTTGTTTGCTCCTTATATGTCTAGCCGATTTTGGCTTTGTTGGAGGAGAGGAAAGCTTGTTCTTGAACCATTCCAAACAGCACTTAAACTCTTACAAGGTAAGGAAACTCCTAAACCCTAGAATGTACATTAAAAGCTTAAATGAGAATTAGTGTTTGTTTTAGTATTGAAGCATGTATATAAATGTTGGTAGTGTTAGAGGAATTGGGATTACAAATCGGTAGAGAGAAGGAAAGAGAAGAAGCAGAGAAGAAGAAAATCTAGAAGAGAAACAAGGTAAGAATACTCATTGTGTAGCTTGGTATACATATGTGTATGTAACAGATTTTATAAGTTTGAATTTGGTAATGAAAATGTGTATTGAAAAATGGTAATGTATTAGTAGTGTAATGAGTAGGAAGAATATAAGTATTTTGAAGCTTTAAAAGATATGTAAACTTAATGAAAACAGATTGGGGATTAGTGTTTGAGTGCAGGAATTTTTAAGTGTTGTTTTAGTATTGGTATGGTATATGGGAGCTTGTATATGTTTGGTTGTTGAAAACAGGTGAGACAAGGTAGATTATGAATGAAACAATGTGGTGAGAGTGTAAAAATATAGGGGAGGTTATGTCAAAATTTAGGTAGGATTAGAACACTTAGTGAATTAAAAGCTAGGTGGAAAAACATGTTGTAACAGATTTTGATGGAGAAAGATAGAGAGTATATTAGGAGAGGTAGTTAATGTAGTTGAAATGCATTAGAGGTGTTAAAAATGACATTAGAAGAGGGAGCTATAGTTGGAGAGAGTTAGAACTAAAATCTGTAGCATAATGTAATAAGGAAAGAAACTAGTGTAAGTGTTGAAGTGAAACTAGGAAAATTATGTGTATAAGTTAGTATAGGATTGTGTAATGAATTAGGAAATGAATTAGCATGATTTAGAGTCGGACGTGGGTTGGACGGGGCTTAATCAACGGAAACAAATCTTTCTGGAATGGTCCGACCCAGAACCGTGGATCGGACGTGGGTCGGACAGGCAAATTTTTCTAGTGGCGAAGTTTCTGACTTCGTCCGACCCAGACGGTGAGTCGGACATGGGTCGGACGGAGCTTGGACACAGGACCAGAACAATCTGTAATGGTCCGACCCAGAGGGTATGGGTCGGACAGAATAGTGCTGGGTCGGACAGAGTGATTTTCAGAGGACGGATTCTACTGGAATGGTCCGACCCAGGGCTTGGGTCGGACGGTGGGTCGGACGACCCATAACTTACAAAAAAAAAGTAAGCTTATAACTAGTATATATATATATGTATATATATGTATACCCACCTATACATATGTACGTATATATGTGAGTAAACCAATGCTAAGTAATCAAAAGTAAGTAAATAAAATGCAAGTGTAGAAATGTAAAGACTTAGCAAGTATGAGTTAGGAATGTAAGAGTAGTTGAGTTAAGATTAATGAACGGTTAGATTAATCATTCAATTGTATGTATATCATAGGATTTGAATTGTGACACCGGAAGAACGTTTGGAAGTACGTACGACGGTGAACGGTATGAATTCCTCATGCCCCGTATGCTATCTTGGTTACTCTGATTTGTGTGTTGTGTGCTAATTGATCACCAAATAAGATAAATTCACGAATCGGAGTTATTATGCTTACTTGTGAATATGTAGTGCTGTACGATGTTGTATATTTTCTTTAAATCTCAGTTTGTATAATTCATGAAATGTATGGATGATAATGAATGTGTGTGTGTATGTTGTATTACATTGTGACCGATTATTAATGTGAATGGACTTCTAACTTATTCCTAACAAGCTAACCATTCTAACTTAAATTGGTAATTGAATTGGGATGAGTAGAAGTCCGATATAGTTTCGGCCACGCGTGAGGATGAGGAGACACAAGAGGTTGGATCCGATTCCTGACTCTTAAACTGGTCCTGTAACACCCCGTCTCAATCCAATCGTGGTCTCCTCAACTTAACAACATATATACAATTAACACAGCGGAATCCAATACACCCCAGGACCTTGCCACGGTCTGAATGACAGAATATACCGAACATTAGTACTTATAAGCCTTAACAAAATACATATCACTCTTACAAGCCCCTCACATCCTATACATCTTACTAACTCAAAATGCCATACGAGTGTACATGCACAACTCGTAGGCCACACTTAACCCGTATCACACTTACCCATCTTACTCTCATGAGGATCGCCTCCTGTTGTTCACCTACGAAATAAAAACAGCCCCCTTAGGGGTCAGCACGAATGCTGGTACGATCCTCTCATGGCCCCCAAGCTAACGTGGCTACGACGACTAATTGTCGATAGCATGGAGGTTGATTAGATGCACAACATAATAGAAAGTGCAGTAAACATCAAACCAAATATGAACAATCAAAGTTCAAACACAATGAACGACTTAAATGCGTTCCCTTATTTATTGAGTCAGTTATTTGACTCCTTACCTTATAATTCCTCTTATTCTCAGTCCAACCTTATCTTACCTTAATCTTAATCTTAACCTTTATCTTAGTCTTAGAAAACAAACCATCCTTTAGATAGAAATGGTTGTAGCTTAACTCAGTCTTAGATTACAAACCATCCTTTAACTAGAAATGGCTGTACCTTATCTCAAACCTTATCTTAATCTCATAATACTAACCACTCTTTAATTAGAAATGATTGTATTCTATCTCAATGTTTATTTTTGTTGGGTTAAAAGCAACCCTAGCCAATGAGCTAATAGCTCCATTGGTTGAATAAACAACTTATCTTATAATTTAGGATTTAGGTGATCCTACCGCACCATCTTAATGCCACCTACCATGGATTGAATATCCAATGTAGCTGGGCCGGCAACCGACCCTACGCAACAAGTCCGAAGACAAGTCCTCAAGTGGAGGTCGGATCAGCTTTAGAACCGACCACCATTTCCTTAGCATGCATGACCGGAGTCAGTCCCGGGTTCCTCACTCCCCCCTTAAGTTCCAGTTAGTAGAAGTCTCAAGACAATGTTTGTTGGTTAACCTCTTTCGGTTATCACAAACTAATATTAGGGAGCGTTCTTAGTCTCACTCAAATCCTTACTAAACGTTGGTTAGTAAGTTCTCACGGAAGGTTGTGTTAGTTTTCAAACATCACACAACAATACAATATGTATAACATTCCGGTTGCATGCTTTATCTTGTTTAGTGAGCACACAAAAACAGATAGCACACAAGCCGAGGGACACCTCGTTAGCAAGCAGGTCACAAGAAGAAAACTGTACCGTTCACCGTGTTTCGTTCGGTTGCTTACTCTCCTCCGGAGTCCAAGTTCCCAAACCCTAAAACATTCATTCAGTTTTGGGTTGTTAATCACTTAACTTAACTCAATTTACTTAACTTATTAGCCCATATAAATCCCCATTCTAAGTCTCTTAAGTTTTACAACTTAACCTTACTAACTTAACCTTAATCACTGAAAGCTCTAACTTAACTTAATCCCTTAAGTCCTTATTATTTCTTAAGCTTGTTCATGCCCCTAATGACCTTTATATGACATTAATTATGTCCTAACAACCTTATAGTATTATTACCAAACAAGTCCCAACCTTAAAACCCCATTTTTCAACATTCTGTAATGTTTTTTAATGGGTTCGGGTTTGTGTCCTAGGTTGCAACCCGGACCAACATGTCGTAAAAACATTCTGGACAAATTTAGGACTGGTCCGGGTTTAGGGCTGGGTTTCAAACCCGGACCATCCCACGACTTAAACTTACTGGATAGTTTTTGGTGTGGTCCGGGTTTGGGTGCTAGTTTGCAACCCGGACCTACACTGAATGTGTCCAAAACGATATTTTTGACCTCTGTTCAACCTCAATTCTTATCCAATCTTTTCCTAACCTTCTCATAAGTATCCTAGCATGTTCTAACATCATTTTGGCACCTTCAAACCCTCCTAATTCATCCAGCAAACTCACACTAATTTCCTTGATCATACTCAAATTCTTACAAAACTCCTAACACTTATAACTTAATTTCTTACACTTCCAGCATATAAACTTTGCCTAAAACTTCAACTAACCAAAGTGTTTCTTCACAACCATCTTAACTACTCCTCAAGCATCATTTTGCATTCTCATTCTCCTTACTCAAACTTCTTAAAGCTATATATAATCTAGCACATGCCTACATCCTTACAAGTCATTATACCTCATTTTACCTTCAAACTTTGTACAAGTTTCCTAACTTCCTTAACCATGGTTTTGGTGCCTTAAATTCACCATTGTAACCCCTAGTCCCTCTTAGACATCAAATCTTCTTAGAACACCTTAAACACTTAGTTTCTTACTGAAATTTCGCCATAACTCCCCTAGTATATTATCATGCCCAAATGCATTGTTTTTCTCATTCAACCACCTCATTCACAACAAACTCAATATAGTGCAATAATCTTAAATTGCATAGCACTAAGGCTCTTAAATGACATGGCTCTTAGGCCCTTAAATGACTTAAACTTAAACACTGAATTTCCCACAATAATTGCTTTCAACCTGCAAATACACACAACAATGCTCCCATAGCAATATAAGAGTTCTCTTAACTTACCTTAAGCTTATTTTAACTAACTTATTCCATTGGCTCCTTAGTCACAAGTTCAAAAGCTCGTTTAAATTCTTTTTCTTAGGTTATATAACCCATTACATAATGTAAGCTTTAAGCTACATTAGTACCCATCTAAAACTCATTCCTTAACCTTAAACCACCATAAGGTAAGCATTTTACCTTGTTTTCTCAAGCTTATCTTAACTTCCTCCTTAGGCCTTCTTCTTGAATGAATTTCGGCCACCATTAAACTTCCTTTGCCAATGTTCTAATCAATATTTAACAACTCATATGAGTGCTAAACAACACACTAACCTTAAGGAATGAAAACCTAGGTTAAAAATGTGTTTTAAGGTATGAAAGTGGATGATTACCTTTGAAGTCTCAAAGTAGACTTGGGTACTGAATGAAAGAGGACCTCCACTAGTCCTTGGTGAACAAATCAAGCCAGTTCAAGGAGTAAAACAAAACCCCCATGAGATACAAATTTTCGGACATGTGAACAAAATGAAGGAAACTTGATTTTTCTTTCACTTTCATTACCTTGGAAGAATGGAGAAGCAACTGGGCTCTTCAAACTTGATTTCCCTCCATCAATGGAGTTTTCTCATGGCTCCAAACTGAGGCTTTTCGAATTTTGAAAAGATAGAAGGATAGATCTTGGTCTAACTAAGAGAAATCTATGCTCACTTTTTGATTTGGAGCAAGGATGAGCAAGTTATGGACATTTGAAGGTGAAGCATCCATGGAGGCAGCTCTCACGGTTCTGGAGCAGAAGAGAGGAAGAAGAACCGATGGAGAAGAAGAGAAATGAATAAGAGAAGAGAAGAAGAAAGGTAGCTTATAATATGTTTTGCTTTTAAAAGCAAATAGTAACTTTCTCTTATTTCCTCTTATTTTCCTTTCTTAATTGATTCAGTCTATGGTGACTCATCCCTTAGAAAACCGGCCCCCTTAATTAAATGAGGCTTCTTAAGGCCTTGTTTGGCCACTTAGCTAATTAATATCGACTTGAGTCAAAACTAGCACTATTTGAGCACTATTCACTAACTGATGCACATATTCGGGAAATTTTTGGTTTCCCATTAGTTTAGGCTTCTTAATGTGATACTAATTAGTACACATGTTACTTAAGGTGTATTCATGGGCATTTAGCCAATCTAAACTCATTTCTAAGACAATTTCTCAAAAAGGTGCTTTAAGACGTCTTAAAGCACGTTTTGTGTTTAAGCTCGTTTTTGAGCTTGGTTTTCTTTAGTAATTGATTTAACATGTCCATTAGCATGTTAATAAGATCTCATGATGATATTTGGGTGCTAATCAAAGTCACTCCAAGCTTAGAGCACATTTTTGCCCAAATTGCCCTTAAGGCGTTTTCTTGTGTTTTCATTGGTTTAAATTGTCTACCAATCTTTCTAAGGCATGTTTTGGCCTTATTACATCATAACTTGATGTTTACTTAATATACTTAGGTTTGGGGTATTTCAATCTACCCCCCTTAAAAGAACTTTGTCCCCAAAGTTCCCATGCATCTTATCTTATTAGAATACATGGCTTACCTCACTTCTTAGATCCAGTAGATCATACTTATATGTTCTTAAACTTATCAACTCATCAGGTCTGTCATATACCTATTCTCAATTATCACACAACATGCCTAAGCATGTATGGCACTCAAAATTCATTTTTGTTCCTTTGATGATTAAAACAATCACATAATTTTCATCGTATTCTCCCATGTCACCGGTCCGTAGACAAAGGCTCATTCGTCCACGCCACCATGGGCCAGAATACAAAACGACTCTGCTCTCCCCATGTCACCGGTCCTAAGACAAAGGCTCATGCGTCCTCGACTTCATGGGCGAGACTCAGTAAAAAGGAAATCCCTTTTTACGAGGTCTTGTGAGGAATAATTCCTCTAATTGAAAATACAATCAACTCCAATTTCATTTTATCCTAACGCCTCTATCCTTAGCGTGATTTAATTGTGATCACTTGTAGGGAGTTTCAGGAATTATCCAACCCTGATGTGATCAGCATCAGTGTTGAACTATCCTTCCACCCCAATTTGTGTTCGGTTTCCCTTGATCCCTAGAAAATCAAGTTCCACCTCCCACGTCATTTTCAAACATCAAATAATTCACTCATGTCCAATTTTCTATCTTATTAGTGGTTCTAATCATAATCAATACATCTCCAAGGTGTGGACTCAGTCCATCAATCATTCCCAATTCATCTCTTAATAACCACCTCAAGGCTCTCATTCTTATCAAACTCTATATCAGTCTCATGCTAATTCTCATCATCTTATACCTCATAGCATTACCATTTCCTGCCTCATACTCATCTCGAGTAATATCTCATCTTATTCTTATCTCACTCATACTTCCACATCAACTCATATCTCATATCTCATATATTCCTTATTCCTTAAATTCCCTTAATCCTCTTCCTTAATTCTCTTAACTTGTACTCACACCGGAGTTAACAAGACACATACTTAATATGCATGGTATTCGCATCTTCTGTGCGCAATAACCATAACTTATCTCAAAATGTTTATGTAAAACATATTCTCAACTTATTTTGTGCTATGCACACCGTAGTTTATGTATTCAGTACCTAAACATACAGTAAGCGGTTTTCGCTCTACCCCCCTTAAAATGGATTACGCCCACGTAATCAATATGATATCATCTTTGAACATAGGTTCAAGATGTCTAATTCTCACAAAGCATTCTAGCTTCCATGTGATTTATCTCACTAATAACTCGATCAGAGGGTCATAACTATGTTAATGGCTTAGTGTCTGTATCGAGGATTCTTAATGGTACCTATACCATTTCCTTAACTTAGTTTGGTCTAATCTCAAAAGTACTTATCCGCCAGCTTCCGCTGCGCGACTCTGATAATCTTAGGCTTAACTGCTTTCCTTATCCTCTTATAGTATTGTATATCCCTCTGTCTCTTTACAGTTTAGGAATATTTGTCCCTCAGTGGACACGTGTTATCGTTGTGTATACACGGCCTTAACGAGTTGTGACTCGTTCCTGAATATCTGACATTCATATTCTTAATGTTCTCTTAGGTGTCTGAATCGTCCTTTCCAACTGACTCTGGTCAGAGGATGATTTTTCATCTCAAACTACTGTTTAGTGCCTATTGCGCTTTACAGTCTTAAGCTTAACTTGTCAAGACTTGTCCAATGTCTGTGCTTAATAACCCTTAATTATTTGTTCCCTGATTCCTTTGTGTTGATTGTTCAACTGAATTCCTTTTCTTCAATTGTCTGTGGTAGTAGCTTCTCTTGTCTGATCTTGCGTCGTTGACCTTGGTACGGAGTCGACTACTTCCCGTGTTCTTTACACCACTCGTTACATGCATGGGGTACCTTACTGGTACATTACTACTTACCCGAATAACTCATAAATGAGCGTGTCAGGCCTGCAAGCCCCTGTGGGGTGCAGTCGTCCCACGTCTCGTTTAAGTAAACTCGTAGTGTTCGTCACACGTTTAGCTATTGCTAACTTTGAGGTATTCTATTGTCGATCTCCTCTTTCATCATCCGATAATAACACTTATTGTTCTTCTTGAGTTTAATCAAGGTAAATCCATCACTGTTTTTTTTTGGGTATGGTATGCTCTAGCTCCCTTCTGTATCCCGTACTGATTCGGTGTCTTAGTATTTGAGGTCTCTTTCCATAGAGCCTCTTATCTTGTTTTTCATATTCTGATCCATTAGGAACGCACTTCCAGTACCTTATGGAATGGAAAGTGTGCTTCCCGTGAAATCTTACCTCACACAATCTAGACTACTGGCACCAACGCACAGTTCGTCTACCATCTTATTCCCTTACTTATATCGGTCTTAGTTCATAAATCTAATTGCCTCAGTGTCAATACTTGACGGCTTATACTTAATGGTCGCTTCACTGCGCACCATAACTTAATCCCCTTATATAAATATTGTACTCATGACCACTACTACTGTGGTAGTTGATCTTTACCATGTTGCCCATTGATGGTGCAACTACTTACTCACTTATTCTAACATTTTATCTTATACTTAATCCCTTCCTGGTGTAATCCCACTAGAAGTTCCTTAATTCCGGTGTATGGCGGTTGTCGTACCGTGTTGTATTTTTGTTATCTCCATCATTGATGATGTTGTTTATCATGTAATTTAACCGGTTACTGATGAAGTCATCTGTTGAATCATAAGCTCTTCTGAGCGTTGGTCACTTGGCGTGCCATACTGTGCGCTATAACGTTTATCTCTGACAATTTCTGATTCATAAATCCCGGGTATTGGGTATGAGGTCTGTCTCTACAGCCTCCCTTATTACTTAAGTGTACCAGGCATATTCCAAGGTAATCTTGGGGTCTACGGTTTCCATTTTCTAACCAAAATATCCCATTTCTAATAAGTGAAAGCCCTTTTGAGGGGTTTATTCCCACTCATGGCCTCACAACAAGGAGAGGTATCCCCACCCTAAAAGGTATGGTTCGTTCTCCACCCCTGTCCTCAACATTATCTTAATATTCTCATTGGTACCCTTTCTTGGTAATATTTTCCACAATCTAAATTATAGGTTAGTAACCGTTCGTATTTACGAATTCCGGTTCTTTCATGCTTAAACAAGCTCCCTTATAACTTACTGCGCCTCGGGCTCTGATGTGATTATCATCTTTGGCTCGTAGGTTCTTAGTGCTTAATGTCTCAGCTCCTTACTTGTACTCCTGTTCATCTGTAGTCATCCTTATAGGTTTCTGGCTCTTTGAACAATATCCACCCTTAGTTTACATATTAATGTTGTACCGGGTTTCATGGTAAGTTGATGCATCCTGCTTCCCGCTATGGAAGTTTATTCAGGTGATTTGAGGTCACTTAGTGTCTTGACAACACTATTGTTGCATGGACTTGCGCCCCCGGTTTATATTAGGCAATTGCCTCACTGTGTCTAAGTAGGTTATAATCCTGTCATCTTATGCTTCCATCTCAACGCTTCGTTCAACATTCGTTGACTACGCCACCCGTGAATGCTTAATTATACTTGGGTGTTAATGAGGTAGGTAAACATTACTATCTGTTACCCATTAGTTTATTCGACTCGACTATGCCCGCTCTGTGGGGTAGTCCTCTGAGCTTTCCTCTTTCGGGGTTACAGGTCTTTAATCCTTGGTAGATTACTACTCAAGTTTATTCTCTCTGTCCCTGTTTCTGGGGTTTATTAACATTTTCATGAAGAGGGTCCATTGTTGGTATTCTTAGTGGTCATCTCGGGAGTTCTATCCCGTTCCTGTTGGAAGACGTTGTGTTAACAGTCTCCAAGGTATCTTATAATACATTCCTCGTATGTTATTGGTTACATATTGGTTTGCTCGGGTCTCTGAGCGATCTCTTAGGTTTTCTCTTTGAGGTTCAGAATTGGTGTTCTTACCGTACTGTCGGTTGTTGTTGTAGTAAGTTGTACTGTTGCAAAAATTCTATGCCATTTAGTATCCCGTCCAAGTTCAGCTCCCTGCTGACTGGTTTGTTAACTCATCTTATCATGGTCGGGCCATCAGGCCTTTCCAAGGTCTCATCCTCCCATCTTTATGGATTTACAATCCGGTATTCATATGTATTATGACTGTAGCGTTCTACAATCTTGCCGTGATGGCTTCCCGGGTAGTTTAACCGTGGTAGCACTTGCTATGGCAAGTGCGCCATGCAAGATGGGCTACTGGTACTATGTACTTCGGTAGTGGTACTTCCACCTAGTTCTTATATCCTTGGTAGTCCTCGGGACTCCTTCAATGTTCTCTTAATTTGGATAACTGGCCATCCGGCAGTTTCCTTGTTGGTTTGACGGTACCGTCACTTATCAGGGCGTTCCTCTTTCTGAGGGAACCCCTTGTTATGTTCCTTATGTCTTAGTCCTTGCTAACGTTTCATCATATTACGCCGGGGTTACTAAATAATGATTCTCCTTTAGGCACTACATCGTAGTCCTAACTCGGTATACAGTTCGTACCCGTTCTTATTGTCGCCTGCCCTATGTCAGCCAGGTTTTATAACCTTTCTCATTGTGTGGGGTTTAGAGTTCCTGTTTCTAACTGAACCTTTCGGTAGTCTTAACTCTCATACTTTGTATTATTCCACTGCTATACTCCTTCGGACCACTGTCCGGTACTCATGTCACTTATCTTATCTTATCCATTGCACTCGTAGTGCTTCACTTATTATTGGTATGGTGGGTTATTCGACTGCGTAGCATGTCGACCCATGTCGCCGGTAATTACCGTTCCCTTATGGGTAGAATTCCATTGGTAGCGCTTATTTCACTGTCGCGCTCCAAATAAAACGTCCAAGTTTTCATAAACTGTTGTACAGCAAGATGTTCTTCATGTTGCTTACTGTTGACTAACTACCAGATCGGGTTTCCCCGAGTAAGAGAAGGCTTTCTTCTCTCTGGCGTTTTGTTCCACGTATTCAAGGTTAGGGATGTGGAGGGCGGGCCTAGGTACTATGGATATCCGGTAAGCACCGGGGAGTCCTAGCTAACGCACCTCTCACTCTATCCCTCAACCCTTTTACCCACAACTCAAACTCAACCTCAGTATCCTCCTAAGTTCGGTAATTCTTATTGTCAGAGCGTAACTACGCTCTGATACCACTTTTTGTAACACCCCGTCTCAATCCAATCGTGGTCTCCTCAACTTAACAACATATATACAATTAACACAGCGGAATCCAATACACTCCAGGACCTTGCCACGGTCTGAATGACAGAATATACCGAACATTAGTACTTACAAGCCTTAACCAAATACATATCACTCTTACAAGCCCCTCACATCCTATACATCTTACTAACTCAAAATGCCATACGAGTGTACATGCACAACTCGTAGGCCACACTTAACCCGTATCACACTTACCCATCTTACTCTCATGAGGATCGCCTCCTGTTGTTCACCTGCGAAATAAAAACAGCCCCCTAAGGGGGTCAGCACGAATGCTGGTACGATCCTCTCATGGCCCCCAAGCTAATGTGGCTACGACGACTAATTGTATAGCATGGAGGTTGATTAGATGCACAACATAATAGAAAGTGCAGTAAACATCAAACCAAATATGAACAATCAAAGTTCAAACACAATGAACGACTTAAATGCGTTCCCTTATTTATTGAGTCAGTTATTTGACTCCTTACCTTATAATTCCTCTTATTCTCAGTCCAACCTTATCTTACCTTAATCTTAACCTTTATCTTAGTCTTAGAAAACAAACCATCCTTTAGATAGAAATGGTTGTAGCTTAACTCAGTCTTAGATTACAAACCATCCTTTAACTAGAAATGGCTGTACCTTATCTCAAACCTTATCTTAATCTCATAATACTAACCACTCTTTAATTAGAAATGATTGTATTCTATCTCAATGTTTATTTTTGTCGGGTTAAAAGCAACCCTAGCCAATGAGCTAATAGCTCCATTGGTTGAATAAACAACTTATCTTATAATTTAGGATTTAGGTGATCCTACCGCACCATCTTAATGCCACCTACCATGGATTGAATATCCAATGTAGCTGGGCCGGCAACCGACCCTAGGCAACAAGTCCGAAGACAAGTCCTCAAGTGGAGGTCGGATCAGCTTTAGAACCGACCACCATTTCCTTAGCATGCATGACCGGAGTCAGTCCCGGGTTCCTCACTCCCCCCTTAAGTTCCAGTTAGTAGAAGTCTCAAGACAATGTTTGTTGGTTAACCTCTTTCGGTTATCACAAACTAATATTAGGGAGCGTTCCTTAGTCTCACTCAAATCCTTACTAAACGATGGTTAGTAAGTTCTCACGGAAGGTTGTGTTAGTTTTCAAACATCACACAACAATACAATATATGTATAACATTCCGGTTGCATGCTTTATCTTGTTTAGTGAGCACACAAAAACAGATAGCACACAAGCCGAGGGACACCTCGTTAGCAAGCAGGTCACAAGAAGAAAACTGTACCGTTCACCGTGTTTCGTTCGGTTGCTTACTCTCCTCCGGAGTCCAAGTTCCCAAACCCTAAAACATTCATTCAGTTTTGGGTTGTTAATCACTTAACTTAACTCAATTTACTTAACTTACTTAGCCCATATAAATCCCCATTCCAAGTCTCTTAAGTTTTACAACTTAACCTTACTAACTTAACCTTAATCACTGAAAGCTCTAACTTAACTTAATCCCTTAAGTCCTTATTATTTCTTAAGCTTGTTCATGCCCCTAATGACCTTTATATGACATTAATTATGTCCTAACAACCTTATAGTATCATTACCAAACAAGTCCCAACCTTAAAACCCCATTTTTCAACATTCTGTAATGTTTTTTGATGGGTCCGGGTTTATGTCCTAGGTTGCAACCCGGACCAACATGTCGTAAAAACATTCTGGACAAATTTAGGACTGGTCCGGGTTTAGGGATGGGTTTCAAACCCGGACCATCCCACGACTTAAACTTACTGGATAGTTTTTGGTGTGGTCCGGGTTTGGGTGCTAGTTTGCAACCCGGACCTACACTGAATGTGTCCAAAACGATAATTTTTGACCTCAGTTCAACCTCAATTCTTATCCAATATTTTCCTAACCTTCTCATAAGTATCCTAGCATGTTCTAACATCATTTTGGCACCTTCAAACCCTCCTAATTCATCCAGCAAACTCACACTAATTTCCTTGATCAAGTACTCAAATTCTTACAAAACTCTTAACACTTATAACTTAATTTCTTACACTTCCAGCACATAAACTTTACCTAAAACTTCAACTAACCAAAGTGTTTCTTCACAACCATCTTAACTACTCCTCAAGCATCATTTTGCATTCTCATTTTCCTTATTCAAACTTCTTAAAGCTATAAATAATCTAGCACATGCCTACATCCTTACAAGTCATCATACCTCATTTTACCTTCAAACTTTGTACAAGTTTCCTAACTTCCTTAACCATGGTCTTGGTGCCTTAAATTCACCATTGTAACCCCTAGTCCCTCTTAGACATCAAATCTTCTTAGAACACCTTAAACACTTAGTTTCTTACTTAAATTTCGCCATAACTCCCCTAGTACATTATCATGCCCAAATGCATTGTTTTTCTCATTCAACCACCTCATTCACCACAAACTCAATATAATGCAATAATCTTAAATTGCATTGCACTAAGGCTCTTAAATGACATGGCTCTTAGGCCCTTAAATGACTTAAACTTAAACACTGAATTTCCCACAATAATTGCTTTCAACCTGCAAATACACACAACAATGCTCCCATTGCAATATAAGAGTTCTCTTAACTCACCTTAAGCTTATTTTAACTAACTTATTCCATTGGCTCCTTAGTCACAAGTTCAAAAGCTCGTTTAAATTCTTTTTCTTAGGTTATATAACCCATTACATAATGTAAGCTTTAGATCTACATTAATACCCATCTAAAACTCATTCCTTAACCTTAAACCACCATTAGGTAAGCATTTTACCTTGTTTTCTCAAGCTCATCTTAACTTCCTCCTTAGGCCTTCTTCTTGAATGAATTTCGGCCACCATTAAACTTCCTTTGCCAATGTTCTAATCAATATTTAACAACTCATATGAGTGCTAAACAACACACTAACCTTAAGGAATGAAAACCTAGGTTAAAAATGTGTTTTAAGGTATGAAAGTGGATGATTACCTTTGAAGTCTCAAAGTAGACTTGGGTACTGAATGAAAGAGGACCTCCACTAGTCCTTGGTGAACAAATCAAGCCAGCTCAAGAAGTAAAACAAAACCCCCATGAGATACAAATTTTCGGACATGTGAACAAAATGAAGGAAACTTGATTTTTCTTTCACTTTCATTACCTTGGAAGAATGGAGAAGCAACGGGCTCTTCAAACTTGATTTTCCTCCATCAATGGAGTTTTCTCATGGCTCCAAACTGAGGCTTTTCGAATTTTGAAAAGATAGGAAGATAGATCTTGGTCTAACTAAGAGAAATCTATGCTCACTTTTTGATTTGGAGCAAGGATGAGCAAGTTATGGACATTTGAAGGTGAAGCATCCATGGAGGCAGCTCTCACGGTTCTGGAGCAGAAGAGAGGAAGAAGAACCGATGGAGAAGAAGAGAAATGAATAAGAGAAGAGAGAGAAGAAGAAAGGTAGCTTATAATATGTTTTGCTTTTAAAAGCAAATAGTAACTTTCTTTTTCCTCTTATTTCCTTTCTTAATTGATTAAGTCTATGGTGACTCATCCCTTAGAAAACCGGCCCCCTTAATTAAATGAGGCTTCTTAAGGCCTTGTTTGGCCACTTAGCTAATTAATATCGACTTGAGTCAAAACTAGCACTATTTGAGCACTATTCACCAACTGGTGCACATGTTCGGGAAATTTTTGGTTTCCCGTTGGTTTAGGCTTCTTAATGTGATACATTAGTACACATGTTACTTAAGGTGTACTCATGGGCATTTAGCCAATCTAAACTCATTTCTAAGACAATTTCTCAAAAAGGTGCTTTAAGACGTCTTAAAGCACGTTTTGTGTTTAAGCTCGTTTTTGAGCTTGGTTTTCTTTAGTAATTGATTTAACATGTCCATTAGCATGTTAATAAGATCTCATGATGATATTTGGGTGCTAATCAAAGTCACTCCAAGCTTAGAGCACATTTTTGCCCAAATTGCCCTTAAGGCGTTTTCTTGTGTTTTCATTGGTTTAAATTGTCTACCAATCTTTCCAAGGCTTGTTTTGGCCTTATTACATCATAACTTGATGTTTACTTAATATACTTAGGTTTGGGGTATTTCAGGTCCGCGGCCCAAATCCCTTAAATGGGTAGCATCCCGGATTGGTGAGTCAAGTAAATCCCGGAGGTGGGACGGAGTAGTCCCCAGGGCCGGAGGTCCCGACGACTTAACTTGAGAATAAGTAAGTAAGTAAGAATGAGTAAGTAAAATGAATGGTAGTAAGTAAGTATAGTAAGAGTAAGTAATGTATGATGAGTAAAAGAGTAAAAGCATTCCGATTAACCCGGATGCATAATTTGGCTAACCCTTGTGAAGGTAAGCATGGTGTGGCTTATTGTATTGTTGCCTTGAATGTGTAATGTATTGTATGAGCATGTATGATGTATGAAGAGCATGTATGTATGAAAATAATGAACAAGCATGTTTAGTGGACGTCAAATAGTGGGCGTGCCCTAGCTAGCACGCGGTATATGCGGAGTTCATGCGCAGCTTTTTGCTGAGCCCCTTGGGGCACCGTTTTTATATGAATGCAGGTACCCGAGAAGGATGAAACTGCTGAAGACTTAGTTATTTTCTTTGTCTTCTTTTGATTGTAAACAATGAATTTATGATGGGTGTACTAAGTAGTACATGGCTGTAGTTTTGAATAGCCGGTGTACCATGGGGTACACCTTTTTGGATAATGATAGAATGGGAATTGGTATAGATGAGTAGCCAGTGAAAACTCATTCTTTTGGGAAGTTGAATTGGGATGTAAGTATACACTTTAAATACTCGGTGATTCCAGAATGTAAGTAGGTTATTCGTATTCAGTATGCGTTACATTAGCTCAGTATATTATGTTCATCAGACCGTTACTGTAAGTATTAGTAGCCTAGCTAGCCGTATGGGCGGTTAGCGGCATTGTATCACCCGCCGTAGTAAGTAGTAATATTTCTGCTGCGAACTCATGGGATTAACAGGACGATTAGACGGTAAGCATAGGATTAGCGGTTGGGGTGTTACAAAAAGTGGTATCAGAGCGTAGTAACGCTCTGATGTCCTAAATTACCGAGCATAGGGAATTACCGAGTTAGGATTTCAACCGTCTTAAGACGGATACTTAGAAACCTAACTAAGAACTACCGTTGTTGAAAACGGATACCCTTGACGTTCTAAGAACGATACCATGTTTTAATTCGTGACCAATGGTCCTTAAGTTACTATGTCACATGTATGGAGCCTAATGTAACTACTGAATGTTCAGATGTCAGGCAGAGGCCGAGGCCGAGCTAGAGGCGAAGCCTCAGAAGGACCTGGCGCGCAGACGATAGCTGAGATCGTCGCCGCCACGGTAGCGCAGATGCTACCGCAAGTAATACAAGCAATGCAACACAATCAACAAAACCAACAAACACAAGCGGGGCCAACCCCTCCCCCGCCACCCAGAGAAGCAAACTGGGTAAAAGCTGTAGCGGAACTCCGCCCTCCTTGCTTTAGGGGCGAGAGTGATCCGGCTAAGCTCGAAGCCTACATCTCCGAGATGGAGACGGCGTTCGAAACCCTCGAAGCTCCTGCTGGAGTTCGAGTCAGAGTTGCAGCCTACTATCTGAAGTGCGGCTATGGATTGGTGGAAGCTAATCAAACATGAGCACGTAACCGACCCCACTTTCGATTGGGAGTCTTTTGCATCACTTCTTCGCTCCAAGTACTATCCGGAGCATGTGAAAACCAAGAAGAGGCTAGAGCTAGACGCCTTGAAAATGACAGAGAAGATGTCTGTCGACGAGTACTACCGCACTTTCACTTCCATCCTCCGTCTTCTTCCCGACCTAGGATACACCGGCCAGGTGTTGGTCGATCGCTTCTATGGCGGTCTGAGCCATCGCCTTCGATACGATATGGGATACACGAGATTTACCTCCCTTCAGGTAAATACAGGTTAACCCTTAGTATCACTTCCATTCTAGAATTCTTCCAAATTCCTTGAACTCTTTGAATCTTTTCATATCCTTTCTTAAATAAGAATACCGGCTAATACCTGAAACTTCAGGAGTGTTATCACGCGGCTTCTCGCGTTGAAATCACTTGCCAATTAAGGGATGAAGAAACCGCGCTGAAGCGCAAGGCCAACAACAAGAACACCAACGGCGAGGAGCAGAACCAGGGTAAAAGCTGGAAAAAGAAGAAGGGGAATTTCTTTCAGTAATCTCAAAAGAAATCCCCAAGTGAGAGCAGTGCCCATGCTGAGCAGGGCAAACCAGTTGAGCTTCTTCAACTTGGTTATTCTGCACCGGTGGCAGCTAAGCCATTGAGATCACACCCACCTAAGGGTAAACTCCTAATCCAATTTGTATTTGTACAAGTACCATATCTAGTATATCCACGCACACACGTGCTAACCCTCTAACCTCAGGTTCTAGCTCCGGTACCGCCAAAACCTTCTCCGATGGCCGCACCTATGTGTGCAGAAAGTGCAACCAGGACCATCCTGGTAAGGACTGTTACGAGAGAGAGATAAAGTGTTACAACTGCCAGAAGCTGGGACACACAGCTAACAAGTGCCCGGAGAATGGGAAGCCGAAGGGAAACTTTCAAAACTACAAGCAGAGAGAGGGTAAGGAGGTGACATCTGGCGATGCACCGGCCCAGCAGGCACCACAGGGACAGGGATCCCGGGGTCCTCAGAGGAGCGCACCTCAGAGGCAGCCTGTTCTGCATGTGATTGACCGTGATGGGTCCGGTTCGAAATCCGGCCCAGGTAATCATCTAAACCTTTAATCCTTGAAATAGCATGACTAAGTAGTAGAGTAATTATTTGAGTGAATGCATGAGTAAATGAATTGAAGTGTATATTGAGCATGAAATGAAGTAGTTGAAACTAATACTCACCGTAGATGAAATTTGTAACCATAGGAAACTTTAGTATCTGTTATCCGATACCGGTAAACCTGAATCAAGAAGAGATCGACATCACCAACCACTACTACACCAGCGAACAGTGTCAGGTCATCCGACCAGGTATGATTTTATTAAGGGAATACCTGACACCCGAAGCACAAATCTCAATCATCCGACGATGCAACGAGCTAGGAACGGGTCAAGGTGGATTTTACACACCCGAATCCCCCGGTGGAGCGAAGATGAAGCTGAAGATGATGTGCTTGGGAAAGGATTTGAATCCTTATACCAAGACATACCAAGAGATACGGAAGCACGATGGAGCGACGCCACCGACAATACCTCCAGAGTTTCAGACACTCGTCACGCAAGCAGTAGAACTTGCACAACAATGCGAATGTGAACCAATCCCCGCACTTGAAGCGGACCTCTGTATCGTCAACTTCTATGAAAAAGAAGGACGACTTGGGTTACACCAAGACAAGGACGAGACAGCGGAATCTCTTGAACAAGGAGTGCCCGTGGTGTCTTGGTCCATTGGTGATGACGCCGTATTCCTGTATAGCGAGCAGAAGCGTGTGGACCTCGCACAGAAATTGGTATTGAGATCAGGAGATGTCCTAATCATGGGTGGAAACTCTAGGTTGCTGTATCACGGTATCAACAAGATCAAGCTGAATACAGCACCACCGGCAATAATCAATGCCACACACATGAAACCAGGACGCCTGAACCTTACCTTTAGGAAGTATTAAAATTCATAGTATCATGTAATCTATTAGTAACGTGTATTAGAGACACGGTATGTATGATGGTTGGTTTATCAATAAAGAGCAGTGTTGATTTAATTCCACTTGTGTCCATCATCAATACTTATCCAATTGTGAATCCAATAGGTTGTGGACTCGGTACCGAAGGTAACCTGAGTATCCTCACCGAAGCACAAGCCGGCAGAAGCGGCACCATCTTAACGGGAACCTTCCCAATAAATGGCATTGATGCCAATGTATTATTCGACTCTGACGCCTCTCACACTTTCGTATCACCATCTTTCGTGAAGGTTGAAGCTAGATGCGGATGAGCTACCGAACTTCATGGTTACTCTCCCATCGAAGGAGCGAGTAAAGTGCACCAAATATTACCAATCAGCCACCATCAAAATCAAAAATGAAGCGTTTCCCATTTCCTTAATGGATTGGGATTCGACTTAATTATTGGAATGAATTGGTTGGAGCGGCACAAGGGTAGAATCCTCTGCGACGAGCATCGATTGCTGCTCAAGAGTCCTTCTGGGGTTATCTTACCGCCAGAGACCGAGAGAGCCTTCGACCACACTCATATCCGCCATGGCTATGTACCGGGAGCTCAGAAAGGGCCAAGAAGTGTATCTGTGTTATGTACAAGACCTGGAGAGAGATCCAGAGTTCAGTGATGATGTACCGGTTGTATCTGAATTTCCCGATGTATTCCCTAAGGAGCTACCCGGCATGCCACCACCGAGAGCAGTTGAATTTGAAATAGATCTTTTGCCAGGTACCGGTCCCATTGCTAGGGCACCGTACCGCATGGCACCTGCTGAAATGACGGAATTGAAAGAACAGTTACGAGACCTTCTCGATAAAGGGTTTATACGCCCGAGCGTATCACCCTGGGGAGCACCGGTCCTCTTTGTGAAGAAGAAGGATGGTAGCCTCCGACTTTGTATTGACTACCGCGAGTTGAATGCGGTTACAGTCAAGAATAAATACCCATTGCCACGCATCGACGACCTATTTGATCAGTTGAAAGGAGCCTCAGTTTTCTCCAAGATTGACCTTCGTTCTGGGTATCATCAGATTGCTATCAAAGAGCAAGACATTGAGAAAACGGCATTCCGTACCAGATATGGCCACTACGAATTCACAGTGATGCCATTCGGTTTGTCAAATGCACCAGCTAAATTCATGGACCTCATGAACCATTTATTCAGTGAGCAGTTGGACACTTCAGTTGTTGTCTTCATCGACGACATACTTGTATACTCAAAATCAGCAGAGGAACACGAAATTCACTTGAGGAAAGTGCTAGAGACACTGCGCGAGAACCAGCTGTATGCGAAGTTCTCCAAATGCGAGTTCTGGCTAGATCAGGTATCATTCCTTGGTCATGTCATCTCGAGCGCAGGTATCTCAGTGGACCCTTCTAAGATAGAAGCTGTACGATCATGGCCTAGACCTAAGACTGTTACCGACATTCGGAGCTTTCTTGGTCTAGCCGGTTACTACCGGAGATTTGTAAAGGACTTCTCGAAAGTCGCTAAGCCCATGACTACATTGATGAAGAAAGATGCACCGTTTGTATGGACAGACGAGTGCGAGCTATCATTTAAGAGCCTTAAGGACTCATTGACCTCAGCGCCCATCCTTACTCTTCCAGAGGGCACAGAGGGATTTGAGGTGTATTGTGATGCATCAGGCAAAGGAATGGGATGCGTGCTCATGCAGCATGGCAAGGTTGTTGCTTATGCCTCCCGCCAGCTGAAAAAGCATGAGGAGAATTACCCGACTCATGACTTAGAGTTAGGAGCCATTGTCTTCGCCTTGAAGATATGGCGACACTATCTCTATGGGGTAAGCATCACCATCTACTCCGACCATAAGAGCTTACAGTATGTATTCACTCAGAAAGAACTCAACTTGAGACAGAGAAGATGGATGGAATTTCTTTCAGACTATGACATCAACTTGCAGTATAAGGAAGGGAAGGCAAACGTTGTAGCCGACGCCCTGAGTCGTCGAGCACACTCGCTCCATTCGCTACTCGCTTCTTCTAGCTTGGTTGACGAGGTGCGAGACGCTCAGTTGAGCGACCCTTACATGACCGAAATCAGACAGAAAATCACAGATGGTACGTTTGAGAAGAAAAAGTATGACTTCAAACTACACGAAGATGGTTTGATTCGGTTGAATGGCAGGTTATGCGTCCCCCGAAGCAATGCTGAGCTAAGGGATCGCATCCTGCGAGAGTCACACAGTTCTACATTATCAGTCCATCCAGGAGCCTCCAAGATGTACAAAGACATGAAGAGGTATTTCTGGTGGTCTGGAATGAAGTCAGATGTGACAGAATTTGTATTGAGATGCTTAACATGCCAAAAGGTTAAATTCGAACATCGTAGACCGGGCGGAATGGTACAATCGATGCCAGTTCCGGAGTGGAAATTTCATGATATCTCCATGGATTTTGTTGTAGGACTCCCACCTGCCAGGGGAGGACTCAACATGATCTGGGTTGTAGTTGATCGCCTTACCAAGGTGGCCAGATTCATACCGATGAAGGACACTTGGAAGGTTGTGAAACTAGCTGAGCTATTTGATAAGGAGATTATCAGACACCACGGAGTCCCAAAGACTATAGTATCTGACCGCGACACCAGATTTCTTTCGAGATACTGGAGAGCTACAAGGGAAGCGTTGGGTACAGAATTGAAGTTGAGTACCGCCTTCCATCCTCAGACCGACGGTCAGACAGAAAGGACCATCCAGACATTGGAGGACATGCTTCGGGCATGTGCCTTGGACTTTTAGGGGAGTTGGTTAGATAAGCTTCATCTTATCGAGTTCTCGTACAATAATAGTTATCACGCCTCGATTAAGATGTCGCCTTTCCAAGCTCTATACGGTAGACCTTGCCGTACACCCTTATGTTGGGATGAGTCAAGCGAAGCGGTCATCATAGGACCGGAGTATCTTGAGCAAGTGCAAGCTGAAGTTCAGCAGATTCGAGCCAATATGAAGGCAGCCCAAGATAGACAGAAATCCTATGCGGATGTGCGACGACGCGACCTTGAGTTCGCCGTGGGCGACCAAGTGTTCTTGCGTGTTTCACCTATGAAGGGTGTCTTCCGATTTGGCCAGAAGGGCAAACTGAGCCCAAAGTTTGTAGGGCCGTATGCTATCACCGAGAGAGTTGGAGCTGTAGCCTACAGGTTAGCACTACCTGAGGACTTGGGACGTGTCCATGATGTATTTCATGTGTCACAACTCAAGAAGTATATTGCTGATCCCTCTCATGTTCTAGAGCCCGAACACTTATCCATTGAGCCGACCATGAGGTATGTTGAAACCTCAGTGAGAATCCTCGATAGCAAGACCAGAGACACTCGCCATAAGTCTATACGAATGGTGAAGGTCCTATGGTCAAACCATGATGTCGAAGAAGCGGCATGGGAGCTGGAAGATGCCATGAAGGCTAAGTACCCACAGTTATTCATAGACTAGTTAGTCTAGGATGTAGTATACGGGTACGGGTCGTACCCCTTTTAAGGGGGGTAGAGCCCTTTTGCTTTTGCATTGCTTCGGGGTAAGCATTGCTTAGTGTGTAGGCATTGTAATAGATTTCGTATGGCACATGTAGTGCAAAGTGTATTTGGTATGTTTGGGTAATGTGTAGTGCATGTATGTGTAATGTGTATGTGTGATGTATGGGTGCAATGTGTAATGTGAATTGTAATGGTGTATTGTGGAATGGTACGAATGGAAATGATGTATTGTGTATGTGAATTGTGTATGATGCTTGAATTGTGGATGCTTGCAATGTGAAGGAAGTAAACACCTCATAGGTGTAGTCAGACACATTAGGACAATTGGTTTGTCTAATGAGTAGAATACTTAAACTATTAACCTTGAGCAACTTTGAGGGCAAAGTTTCTTAAGGGGGGTAGATTGAAATACCCCGTATTTAAAAATAGTGATTAATTAGGCTAATAAATAATTTAGAAGCTTAATTAAGTGTAAATAATCATAAGGGAACAAATCCCGAAGAAAACGGATCCCTAAAATGGTTTAAAAGCATTACCGAACCTTAAAGCGCGTTTTTCGAGGTAACCGGGAAAACGTGTCTTTAAGCGGGTCAAATAGACTTGTAATAATCTTGGTCAACTAAATAATCATTAATAAATATAAGTGAAGCTTTAGAACCAATAAAATCAATAAAACGAGAGATTAGCAAAAACTGTCAAAAACGGGAAGTTGTGGGGTAGAAGCATAAATAACCAAAGTTTATGTGTCCACTTTTAAAATAAAAAGTGGAGTTTGTGTGTGTGGGCTGTACCAGCCGATGGGCTCCCCCATCCCCCTCTCTCACACTCACTAACTCCTCCTTATTTACAAAACTACAACACTAATAAAGTAAAAACACTCACTACTTTATTCTACTCTCACACTCTCTCTCCAATTCATTCTCCTCACTCACGTAACCCATCTCCCTCACTCACTCTCTGAATTCTTTCTCCCTTCCCAGCCGATAGCCATGGAGAAAAGAACAAACACCCAAACTCTAACTTCTCTCCTTTGTAACTCCCTCAAACCTCTTCCAAAAATTACAAACTTGTACCATTGGAATCCTCTCATCAAGAGCTACGTTTCTATCTTTCCGAAATTCAAAAAGGCCGATTTTCGTTTTCATGGGTATGTCCCATTTGGAGCTTCAACACCACCATTAGAAGGCCCTCCTTCTCCTTGTTCTATTGAGGTAAAAATATCTTTAAAAACTCCACCTTTTTCTAGCCTCAAAGGCAAAACGAAATTAGAGCTAAAACTCTTGTTTGCTCCTTATATGTCTAGCCGATTTTGGCTTTGTTGGAGGAGAGGAAAGCTTGTTCTTGAACCATTCCAAACAGCACTTAAACTCTTACAAGGTAAGGAAACTCCTAAACCCTAGAATGTACATTAAAAGCTTAAATGAGAATTAGTGTTTGTTTTAGTATTGAAGCATGTGTATAAATGTTGGTAGTGTTAGAGGAATTGGGATTACAAATCGGTAGAGAGAAGGAAAGAGGAAGAAGCAAGAGAAGAAAGAAAATCTAGAAGAGAAACAAGGTAAGAATACTCATTGTGTAGCTTGGTATACATATGTGTATGTAACAGATTTTATAAGTTTGAATTTGGTAATGAAAATGTGTATTGAAAAATGGTAATGTATTAGTAGTGTAATGTGTAGGAAGAATATAAGTATTTTGAAGCTTTAAAAGATATGTAAAACTTAATGAAAACAGATTGGGGATTAGTGTTTGAGTGCAGGAATTTTTATGTGTTGTTTTAGTATTGGTATGGTATATGGGAGCTTGTATATGTTTGGTTGTTGAAAACAGGTGAGACAAGGTAGATTATGAATGAAAACAATGTGGTGAGAGTGTAAAAATATAGGGGAGGTTATGTCAAAATTTAGGTAGGATTAGAACACTTAGTGAATTAAAAGCTAGGTGGAAAAACATGTTGTAACAGATTTTGATGGAGAAAGATAGAGAGTATATTAGGAGAGGTAGTTAATGTAGTTGTAATGCATTAGAGGTGTTAAAAATGACATTAGAAGAGGGAGCTATAGTTGGAGAGAGTTAGAACTAAAATCTGTAGCATAATGTAATAAGGAAAGAAACTAGTGTAAGTGTTGAAGTGAAACTAGGAAAATTGTGTGTATAAGTTAGTATAGGATTGTGTAATGAATTAGGAAATGAATTAGCATGATTTAGAGTGTTTAAATTGTACTAAAACATGTTAGGATGTAAGTAGGAAGATTGGGGAAGCAATGGGTGAAATTGGGAAAGAAAAATAAAATCTGTAGCCATGTTCTGACTTCGTCCGACCCAGACGGTGAGTCGGACGTGGGTCGGACGGGGCTTAATCAACGGAAACAAATCTTTCTGGAATGGTCCGACCCAGAACCGTGGATCGGACGTGGGTCGGACAGGCAAATGTTTCTAGTGGCGAAGTTTCTGACTTCGTCCGACCCAGACGGTGAGTCGGACATGGGTCGGACGGAGCTTGGACACAGGACCGGAACAATCTGTAATGGTCCGACCCAGAGGGTATGGGTCGGACAGAATAGTGCTGGGTTGGACAGAGTGATTTTCAGAGGACGGATTCTACTGGAATGGTCCGACCCAGGGCTTGGGTCGGACGGTGGGTCGGACGACCCATAACTTACAAAAAAAAATGTAAGCTTATAACTAGTATATATATATATGTTATTATGTATACCCACCTATACATATGTACGTATATATGTGAGTAAACCAATGCTAAGTAATCAAAAGTAAGTAAATAAAATGCAAGTGTAGAAATGTAAAGACTTAGCAAGTATGAGTTAGGAATGTAAGAGTAGTGAGTTAAGATTAATGAACGGTTAGATTAATCATTCAATTGTATGTATATCATAGGATTTGAATTGTGACACCGGAAGAACGTTTGGAAGTACGTACGACGGTGAACGGTATGAATTCCTCATGCCCCGTATGCTATCTTGGTTACTCTGATTTGTGTGTTGTGTGCTAATTGATCACCAAATAAGATAAATGCATGAATCGGAGTTATTATGCTTACTTGTGAATATGTAGTGCTGTACGATGTTGTATATTTTCTTTAAATCTCAGTTTGTATAATTCATGAAATGTATGGATGATAATGAATGTGTGTGTGTATGTTGTATTACATTGTGACCGATTATTAATGTGAATGGACTTCTAACTTATTCCTAACAAGCTAACCATTCTAACTTAAATTGGTAATTGAATTGGGATGAGTAGAAGTCCGATATAGTTTCGGCCACGCGTGAGGATGAGGAGACACAAGAGGTTGGATCCGATTCCTGACTCTTAAACTGGTCCGCGGCCCAAATCCCTTAAATGGGTAGCATCCCGGATTGGTGAGTCAAGTAAATCCTGGAGGTGGGACGGAGTAGTCCCCAGGGCCGGAGGTCCCGACGACTTAACTTGAGAATAAGTAAGTAAGTAAGAATGAGTAAGTAAAATGAATGGTAGTAAGTAAGTATAGTAAGAGTAAGTAATGTATGATGAGTAAAAGAGTAAAAGCATTCCGATTAACCCGGATGCATAATTTGGCTAACCCTTGTGAAGGTACGCAGGGGTGGCTTATTGTATTGTTGCCTTGAATGTGTAATGTATTGTATGAGCATGTATGATGTATGAAGAGCATGTATGTATGAAAATAATGAACAAGCATGTTTAGTGGACGTCAAATAGTGGGCGTGCCCTAGCTAGCACGCGGTATATGCGGAGTTCATGCGCAGCTTTTTGCTGAGCCCCTTGGGGCACCGTTTTTATATGAATGCAGGTACCCGAGAAGGATGAAACTGCTGAAGACTTAGTTATTTTCTTTGTCTTCTTTTGATTGTAAACAATGAATTTATGATTGGTGTACTGAGTAGTACATGGCTGTAGTTTTGAATAGCCGGTGTACCATGGGGTACACCTTTTTGGATAATGATAGAATGGGAATTGGTATAGATGAGTAGCCAGTGAAAACTCATTCTTTTGGGAAGTTGAATTGGGATGTAAGTATACACTTTAAATACTCGGTGATTCCAGAATGTAAGTAGGTTATTCGTATTCAGTATGCGTTACATTAGTAGCTCGGTATATTATGTTCATCAGACCGTTACTGTAAGTATTAGTAGCCTAGCTAGCCGTATGGGCGGTTAGCGGCATTGTATCACCCGCCGTAGTAAGTAGTAATATTTCCGCTGCGAACTCATGGGATTAACAGGACGATTAGACGGTAAGCATAGGATTAGCGGTTGGGGTGTTACACTCTGCGACCGATAATTCTCTTCGGCAACCTGATAACCCTCACACTCTTCACCATTTTAAGTACCTATCACATTTTTTTTCTCTTTGTTATACTGTAGTAGTTTTTCTCATTTGATAGGTTTTGTGTGGATTGTGTGGAGTTTTGGATTTCTTGAAAGTGGATATTGTCTTGCCTTTCCAAATATTGATGATTCTTATGTGTTGATCCCTTCGTTTCTTTTACTATCCACTAATGATGAGCTAGGTTGTTGAAAATTTGAAGCACTTTAAAATCCAACAAGAATGAAGGCACTCACTGTTGCTTACCCCTATCAACGAAGGCACTCGCTTAAGAAAATATGTATCAAACAATAATTCTAGCGGTGATTATAATTTTATACCAGAAAATAGTTCACTTTTGTAACACTACCGATTCAATTTACGTAAACATAAGGTTCACTTTGCACTAACACATCACAATGTATTGAAAACTTTTATAATCTGAACCTGAATTTTATAGCATAAAATAATTGACGTTTATAATCTACTGATTCATTTTAAGTAAACATAAGATTCACTTTTGTAACATTAAAGTAACTATAATTGTCATACTAGTGGACTGTTATCAAACAATGCTTATAGCATAACTATAGATTTATACTAGAAAATAGTTTACTTTTATAACTCCGCTAATCACTTTGCACAAACATAAAATTCATTTTGCACTAACACATCACAATGTATAGAAAACTTTTATAATCTGAAGCCGAATTTTATTACTGGGAAAAAATTCACTTTTATAACACTATTGATTCATATTACGTAAACATAAGATTCACTTCTGTAACACTACTGATTCATTTTACGTAAACATAAAATTCACTTTGCACTAACACATCACAATGTTTAGGAAACTTTATATTCTGAAACTGAATTTTATAGCAGAAAATTATTCACTTTCAGAACACAACTAATTCATTTTACGTAAACATAGGATTCACTTTGATAACATTACAGTAACTATAATTGTTATACTAGTGGAATGCTATCAAACAATACTTATAGTAGTAACTATAATCACTGGTGGAACGGAAGGTAGATATGACGGTTAAATAGCCCCGTTAATTACGGTTTTGAAACGTAATTAACACATGTGTCTTCTATTCCCTAGGTTTCAATTACGGTAAAACCGTAATATATAGCCTTAGGCGGGCGCAAACCTAGAGATTTTTAAATTACAGTTCCGGTCGAAACCAAAATCTAAAACCATATTTTAGATTACGGTTTCAATAGGAACCGTAATCTAAAGCCAAATTGACGCGCGCTAGTAAGGTTTTAGATTACGGTTTCTATTAAAACCGTAATCTAAAGTTTTTTTTTCATTTTTTTTTCAAAATAAAGCACAACCCTGTTGCAATAGCAGACAAAATTGCATAATAACATAACAGAAGCAGCTCCAAAAGATATGTTTTCAATGGAAAATTAAATTGCAATAAGATCGATTGTAATAACACAAAATATTCAAATATGCTTAATATTCCAAATCCCAGCAACAGAAATCATGAAGTCTCAAAACACGACAAAATGTCCAGCAACTAAAACAAACACTAACAACTTAAACAACAAATTTTAAATGTCTTTAAAAAAACTTCTAAACAATTAAACAAACGAAGCTTCGTCAGAGCTTGTTTCAAAATCAACATCAGATTCAGCATCAGCATCAGCTAGTACTCTCTCCCACAGTTTCCTTTCTTCTTCCAACTGGATCTTTCTCAGTTTCTCGTAGGGGTTCAACGGGAACACATCTGGTGGGAAGGGAGACTCTAGAAGATCCTTTTTTGCGTGTTTCAAGGGTTTGTGGCTACAACCCTCACTAGTATAAAATGTGGGTGGAGACCTTGAAGATTCAAGGTCCACCACATTCATCATTTCCATGCACAACGTCTTCGTTGGTAAACACGTGGTGAGGTCATGCACGGTGTAAAATTTCAACACCGTTGTGTCATCGTCCCACCATTTCCTGTTACATAAATCGAACAAAGAGAAAATGTTATGATAAATACACATTAACAAATCAGAAAGATTAAGAAAAAACATCAAGAACAACAAGGACACTTGCATTACCTTTCACCCGTACTCTCTTTTTTATCAAGCGACGCTGAACCAGACATCGGCCTCTAGGCTAATAGAATCTTCCTTCGGAGTCAATTGACCCTATATATAACAATATGCAGCAGAACAAAATAAGAAAGCAAAACAGAGGAGATATACTCGTATGTAACAACAGGTTATGTAGAGATAAATCAACCAACTATATCTGCTAATTATTAGGAACTGAAATAACCAAATGAATATTAAATTAAACTGATATCAGCACAAGAATCGGACAACCCTACTCATCGACTATACAGATGAACAAATAAACCCCATAGATATGAAATCACATATGAACATCAATCAGTTTGCATGTATTTGAAACATGCATGGTTTAATACTACTCATACAACACATCCACACTATAGATTAACAAAAAACTAAAAAGTTACTTCATTTACGTTAACTTTAAAGAACTTATGGTGTTCGTCCTACGGTACATGTTTGTCCATGAGTAAGGTTGGTGAGATTGTGGAAGAGAAGTGTTGATCTACGCAGTGGAAATCTTCACCAGAACGAAAGAATATAAGCAAAGAAAAAGGAGGGAGAAGAGAGGAAGAAGAGAGGAAGAAGCTTACCAGTCGGCTTGAAGCAGAGAGAGTTTCGGGCTATGGTAAGTTTACGGAAGAAAAGTTACGACTTGACAATAGAAGGGAAATAAAGAGCATGCACGGGAAGTTGTGTAAGATGTCCAATCAACAGGGGTGGTATGGGTAATAAGTACCTGCACAGTATCGAAAAACAATTAAGTCTGAAAAAAAACGCACCCAATTTTAATACCGTTAGACTTTTAATTACGGTTCTGTAAAAAACCGTAATTAACCACTAGTAGAAAAATGGTCTATCTCAGCGCCCTTATTGCACCGGTTGTAAAAACAATCACTAAGATAGACCTTTTTCTGAAATCTCGCTAACCTATCTCAGCGGTTCTTACTACCTGTAACCGCCGAGATAGGTACGTTTTAAAAAATTAACAAACTTATCACAGCGGTTACATGTAAGAACCACTAACATAAGTTAGTTTAACTAACCTATCTCAGCGGTTTTTAATTAGAACCGCCGAGATAGGTATATTAAATATACCAGAGCGCGGGTCTTCTCTCTTCATTCTCTAATTTCGATCGATCTCCTCCTGCACAACCGGCAACGACGAAGAAGGTGACGCATGCGACGCCCTCAGCCATCCGCGCCACCGCCACCCTTTCTTCGCCGCTGTCACCACGCCACCGTCTAGTTTAGTTGTGTGCACATAATTTGTGTATAGTTATATTGTTGAATTAGGATAATTAGCTGTGCATACATGGTGTTCGATAAAATGCCCGAGTGGAAAATTGTGCTGTTTGTGCCCTCTGCAGAGAGGTTAGAAGTCTCTGCATCACTCGCATGTCAAATTGAAGAAGGGGAATTTTTCCTATCATCATTTGGGAACTGGTAATATACTGGAACTAAATGATCTCTCTATTCTCTTCAATTACGGTAATTTTGCAACACTAAATGGCGTAGAAGGAATATGCATGCTATGTTGTGTCTTCTTCATTTTCTGCTAGTTATTAGGAAAATAATTTTAGCATAGAAAATGTGACAGAGATGTTATAATTAGTCATTATTTGCCAGTGAAATGGCAAGTAGTGACAATGTTTGTTTGTTTGTTTAATTAATTATTGCGAAAAAATGGTTGTGGTCAATCTCGAGTGATTACGATTAAGGATGGTTGCTGCCAATTGTTGAATTTTTTTGTCGTTGTAAATAAGAGATTGGTGAATGCTTAATGACAAGCATGGGATGAGCACGATTACGTAAAGGTCATGCCGAATTTTTTCTAAAATCGTTTAATACCCCGGACTTAAAAATGGTGACTTAATTATTATAATATGAGTTTTAGAGGCGTAATGGTGCCTAGAGAGTATTGGTAAAGAGAATAAAACCAAAAGAAAAGAGAAAATGCTTAAAACGCAAAAAACGCAAAAAACGCAAAAACGCGCGTTAATCAAGTATAGGAGATATATGATCTCGTTAGGGTCCGAGATGGATTCCTAAGAATTATTTAGGTCTAGATAATATACGGGAATAATTCCTGAAGAAAACGGATCCATAAAACGGATTAAAAACGCTAACAAAGCTTTAGAGCATGTTTTTCGAGAAAACCCGAAAACGTGACTTTAAGTGGTCAAACAGACCCGTAAAAATTATGGTTGACTATATAACTATAATTAAGTATTAATGGAAGCTTAAGAACCATTAAAATCAAAGAAACGAGAAAAATCCGAAAAACGGGCCCGGTTAGTGAATAGTGCCAAAACCGGGAATTTAAACGCGTTTCTTGTAAAAAAGATGAAAACGCCCCTACCCGACTAATTAAGTGGGGCCGGTTTTTCCTAGTGTGAGTGCTGACTCACCCTCCCTCTCTACTAGCTAAATAACAAAAGAAAAAGAAGTGTGGAAAAGTCAAAAAGGGAATAGTGAAAAGTACAAATTTACTTTTCTTTCCTCTCTTTCCTCACTTCCCTCCTTCCAATCTGAACTTCCCCACCTCTCTCTGCCGTATTTCTCCCCCTTATTCTTCCTCTTAAGCGATTTTGAGCTCCTCCAATGGCTACTCCATCTTTCTCATCTTGTACAAGCTTCAATAAAGCTCCAAATTAAAAATCAAGCATAGATTCTTGCTCCTCTCACCAAGACCTATCTCCCTCTCTTTTCAAAATTCGAAAAGGAAGAAGTCCATCTCCATGGGTTTTGGCCATTTGAAGAGAAAACCACATCTTCTTGAAGCTTGGAGTCTCCCATTTCATCCAAGGTAAAAATATCCAAGAAAAATCCATTTCTCCTTCCATTTGTGTTGGCCGATTTTGGCACCTTTTAATGACCAGCTTTTCTTATTTATTTGAGCTATTTTCTAAGCCTTAAATGGTGGTGGAAATCCCTCCTAAGATTCAAGATTTGAAAACCATTCAAGAACTTCCAAAGGTAAACCCTAACTTGGTGCTTTAAGCACCTTTTTGAATTCCAAATTAATTAATAAGCCTAAGAGTATTGTTTAGTGCTTAATTTCCAATTTGAATATTGGTTTAGAGATTGGGCAAGTGATTTGCCCTTGACTGAATTTGGAGTGAAGAGGAGTGGAGAAGAGGAGAAGAGAATTGGAAAGGGAATTTGAGAATTCAAGGTAAGAAACCCACCTTGACTTATATCCTATATGTATTAGAATTTGGGATGGGTTAACTAAGATAATGAACCAAAATTATGAGTTGGAATATGGTTAGCTGAAAAGAGAGAGAATTGTGATTATGTTGAATGGAATTGTGAATTGTTGTTTGAGTTAAGGGCCTAAGAGCCATGCATTATGATTTATGCATTATGTTGTGTTTGGAGGATGTTGATTGAACTTATGTGCTGGTAGGACCCTTGAAGGGTGTGGCTAGTTTTGAATTTGATTAGGTGAAGAAATGAGTTTTTGGACATGCTAGGAAAGTAGCCGGGTTATGGCAAAATTTCGGTTGAAACCGAAGGATTTTAAGTAATGTTATAAGTGGAGAATGACCTAGGTTTAGCTAGGTGTTGTTAGAGCTTGAATTGGGTAAATGATCACCCTAGGATAGGAGTGGAAGATTGTGGGGAGATGTGCAAAATCTGTAGCACAAATTGTGTGAGAAATTCTTGGAATGGCTTGAGATGAACAAGAGTGCTTAACTTGTGAAACAAGGAAAAACTTGGGTTTTAGGAGTGCATTGGTCTAGGAATGAGTTGGAATGGTCAATAATTGATTTGGTAAGGTTGGTAGAAGGTAGAAACTATCAAGAAGAAGTTAGAAGTGCATTAGTGTGCAAAATGCAATATGTGAAAATGGAAATTTGGTGAATTTGGGCAAGAAGTTGGGCAAGGATTAAACCAATGACTTGAAGAGGTTTAGAGCAGTTTTAAGGTGTTAAACATGTAGAAAACTTGTGGAAAGATTAGGGAATGATAGGGGGGATTAAGAATGGATTAGGGGCTGAAAATTAAGTTTACCAGCTTTTTAGCAGGGTCCGGGACTTAGGGGCCGGACCAAGTCCCGGATCAAGCATAAAAATGCCCCGAGAGTTGATAGAACAGGTGGTCCGGGACCCTAGTCCAGGACCCGGACCAAGCAAGAAAATCGGCCGAGACTTATGCAGCAGTGGTCCGGGACTTTAGACCCGGACCATGCCCAAAATGTAACCGAGAGTTCCTTAAAGGTTGTAAATGATGGGGGATTGATTGTTAATGGTTTTAGATGATGTTCAGGCCTTGTTTGGTGACATGTAAAGGTCCTAAGAAGGGTAAAAAAGTGCTAGAAGTGAGTGAGAAGTAAGAACTTAAGTTAACAAGAGTAAAACCGAGATAACAGGACAACGGGGTAAGTACGGGAGTAGTAATTATTTACCTACCGTATGAGATTGGTATTAATAGTAATGTTTGAAACATTATCAGAGGATCGTGTGTGAACCGAGCAATGTGAGGTGACACGGTAAAAGCGAAACCAAGGTGTAAGGTATGATTCTCATGCCCTGTGTGCTAACCGTGTTACACTGATTTGTGTGTTGTGTGTTTGTGTGCCGGCTTAATCAAGACTAAAGCATGAAAATGATCCATTGCTTGATTATGTATCTTGATGTATGATGTGTGTACTAACCAACCTTGGATGATTGTGTGGTCTAACTTAGTGTATAGACCAACTGTAACACCCCATCTCAATCCAATCGTGGTTTCCTCAACTTAACAACATATATACAAATGTCACAGCGGAATCCAATACACTTCAGGACCTTGCCACGGTCTGAATGACAGAATATACCGAACATTAGTACTTACAAGCCTTATACAAATACGTATCGCTCTTACAAGCCCCTCACATCCTATACATCTTATTAACTCAAATTGCCATACGAGTGTACATGCACAACTCGTAGGTCACACTTATCCCGTAACACACTTACCCATCTTACTCTCACGAGGATCGCCTCCTGTTGTTCACCTGCGAAATAAAAACAGCCCCTAAAGGGGGTCAGCACGAATGCTGGTACGATCCTCTCACGGCCCCCAAGCTAACGTGGCTACGACGACTAATTGTCGATAGCATGGAGGTTGATTAGATGCACAACATAATAGAAAGTGCAGTAAACAACAAGCCAAATATGAACAATCAAAGTTCAAACACAATGAACGTCTTAAATGCGTTCCCTTATTTATTGAGTCAATTATTTGACTCCTTACCTTATAATTCCTCTTATTTTCAGTCCAACCTTATCTTACTTAATCTTAAACCATTACCTTAGTCTTAGTAAACAAACCATCCTTTAACTAGAAATGGTTGTAGCTTAACTCAGTCTTAGATTACAAACCATCCTTTAGCTAGAAATGGTTGTACCTTATCTCAAACCTTAACATAATCTCATAATACAAACCACTCTTTAATTAGAAATGATTGTATTTTATCTCAATGTTTATTTTTGTCGGGTTAAAAGAAACCCTAGCCAATGAGCTAATAGCTCCATTGGTTGAATAAACAACTTATCTTATAATTTAGGATTTAGGTGATCCTACCGCACCATCTTAATGCCACCTACCATGGATTGAATATCCAATGTAGCTGGGCCGGCAACCGACCCTAGGCAACAAGTCCGAAGACAAGTCCTCAAGTGGAGGTCGGATCTGCTTTAGAACCGACCACCTTTTCCTTAGCATGCATGACCGGAGTCAGTCCCGGGTTCCTCACTCCCCCCTTAAGTTCCAGTTAGTAGAAGTCTCAAGACAATGTTTGTTGGTTAACCTCTTTCGGTTATAACAAACTAATATTAGGGAGCGTTCCTTAGTCTCACTCAATTCCTTACTAAACGTTAGTTAGTAAGTTCTCACGGTAGGTTGTGTTAGTTTTCAAACATCACACAACAATACAATATATGTATAACATTCCGGTTGCATGATTTATCTTGTTTAGTGAGCACACAAAAACAGATAGCACACAAGCCGAGGGACACCTCGTTAGCAAGCAGGTCACAAGAAGACTGTACCGTTCACCGTTGGTCGTTCGGTTGCTTATTCTCCTCCGGAGTCCAAATTCTCAAACCCTAAAACATTCATTCAGTTTTAGGTTATTAGTTTCTCAATTCATCCCAACGTACTTAACCGTTAATGTTTACCGACTATTAATCACTTAAGTCCTTATAGTTTTACAACTTAACCTTATAAACTTATCCTTAAGCATTGAAAGCTCTAACTTAACTTAATCCCTTAAGTCCTTATTATTTCTTAAGCTTGTTTATGTCCCTAATGACCATTATATTTCATTAATTATGTCCTAACAATCTTATAATACCATTACCAAACAAGTCCCAACCTTAAAACCCCATTTTCAGCATTCTGTAGCTTTTTTTGATGGGTCCGGGTTTGTGTCCAAGGTTGCAAACCCGGACCAATACGTCACAAAAGTTTCTGGACAATTTTAGGACTGGTCCGGGTTTAAGTGCTGGGATGCAAACCCGGACCATCCCACGGCTAAACACACTGGATAGTTTTTGGTGTGGTCCGGGTTTGGGTGCTAGTTTGCAAACCCGGACCTACACTGAATGTGTCCAGAACGATAATTTTTTACCTCTGTTCAACCTCAATTCTTATCCAATCTTTTCCTAACCTTCTCATAAGTATCCTAGCATGTTCTAACATCATTTTGGCACTTTCAAATCCTCCTAATCCATCCACCAACCTCACACTAAATTCCTTGATCATGTACTCAAGTTCTTACAAAACTCTTAACACATATAACTTAATTTCTTACACTTCCAACATATAAATTTTGCCTAAAACTTCAACTAACCCAAGTGTTTCTTCACAGCCATCTTAACTACTCCTCAAGCATCTTTTGCATACTCATTTTCCTTACTCAAACTTCTCAAAGCTATATATAATCTAGCAGATGCCTACATCCTTACAAGTCATTATACCTCATTTTTCCTTCAAACTTTGTACAAGTTTCCTAGCTTCCTTAACCATGGTTTTGGTGCCTTAAATTCACCGTTGTAACCCTTCGTCATCAAATCTTCTTAGAATACCTTAAACACTTAGTTTCCTACTCAAATTTCGCCATAACTCCTCTAGTATATTATCATGCCCAGATGCATGGTTTTTCTCATTCAATCACCTCACACACATCAAATCCTTTCTCATCATATGTTCTCACCCAAATCAACTCATTCACAACAACTCAATATAATGCAATAATCTTAAATTGCATAGCACTAAGGCTCTTAAATGACATGGCTCTTAGGCCCTTAAATGACTTAAACTTAAACACTGAATTTCCCACAATAATTGCTTTCAACCTGCAAATACACACAACAATGCTCCCATAGCAATATAAGAGTTCTCTTAACTTACCTTAAGCTTATTTTAACTAACTCATTCCATTGGCTCCTTAGTCACAAGTTCAAAAGCTTGTTTAAATTCCTTTTTCTTAGGTTATATAGCCCATTACATAATGTAAGCTTTAAAGCTACATTAGTACTTATCTTAAACTCATTTCTTAAAACTTAAACCACCATTAGGTAAGCATTTTACCTTGTTTTCTCAAGCTTATCTTAACTTCCTCCTTAGGCCTCCTTCTTGAATGAATCTCGGCCACCCATTAAGTTCCCTTTGCCAATGTTCTAATCAACATTTAACAACTCACATGAGTGCTAAACAACACACTAACCTTAAGGAATGAAAACCTAGGTTAAAATGTGTTCTAAGGTATAAAAGTGGATGATTACCTTTGAAGTCTCAAAGTAGACTTGGGTACTGAATGAAAGAGGACCTCCACTAGTCCTTGGTGAATAAACCAAGCTAGAACAATGCATGAAAACAAGGTTCCATGAGTAGTAATTTTCGTCCATGTAGAAGGAGTGGTGGAAACATGATTTTTCTTACATTTTCCTTACCTAGAATCAATGGAGAAGACAATGAACACCTCAAACCAGCTTTTCCCCCTTCAATGGTGATTTCCCATGGCTCCAAAATGAGGCTTTTCGAATTTTGAAAAGGTAGGAAGCAAGGCCTTGGTCTAACTAAGAGAAATCTATGCTCACTTTTTGATTTGGAGCAAAGATGAGCATTTGGTGAGCAATTGAAGGTGAGGCATCCATGGAGGCAGCTCTCTCGGTTTTGGAGCAGGAGAAGAGAAGGAGAAGCCGATGGAGGAAGGGGAAATGAATAAGAGAAGAGAGAGAAGAGGTAAAGGTGAGGTATTTTATTTTATAAAGTAAATAACACTATTCTCCCTTTTACTCTTCTTTTCCCTTATTTGCTCAGTCATGTGGTGACTCCCCACAATAAAAACTGGCCACCCCCTTAATAACCAAGACATATAAGGCCTTGTTTGGCCTTTTAACTAATTAAAGTTGACTTAAGTCAAAACTAGCATTATTTGAGCACTATTCACTAACTGATGCACATATTCGGGAAATTTTTGGTTTCCCCTTGATTTAGGCTCCTTAATGTGATACTAATTAGTTCACATGTTGATTAAAGTGTAATCATGGACATTTAGCCAATCAAAACCCATTTCTAAGACAATTTCTCAAAAAGGTGCTTTAAGAAGTCTTAAAGCACGTTTTGTGTTTAAGCTCATTTTTTAGCTTGGTTTTCTTTAGTAATTGATTTAACATGTCCATTAGCATGTTAATAAGATCTCATAATGATATTTGGGTGCTAATCAAAGTCACTCCAAGCTTAGAGCACATTTTTGCCCAAATTGCCCTTAAGGCGTTTCCTTATGTTTTCCTTGGTTTAAATTGTCTATCAATCTTTCTAAGGCATGTTTTGGCCTTATTACATCATAACTTGATGTTTACTTAGCATACTTAGGTTTGGGGTATTTCACCAACTCCTAGTTGAGTACCGTTTGGTTAGTGACTCGAAGAATGAGTCGTTTCACAATTTAACGAAACGTGCAAACACACGAAACCTATCGAACCAAGAACGATAATGCAAACATACGAACTCACTTGAATGTGAGGAAGTTGTACGGGTTGAGTAAACACCCGATAACGGTTAGAAAACCAAATTGAAACAATCCATGAAAAAAATAAAAGTGGAAAGATAATGAACCTCATTTAGAGGTTGATGAAAGTTCAAAGAGAGGAACTCCTGAGAGAAGTAAAAATGTTACAAGGGACCGACAACTTCCCTCTAAAAGACGGTCGACCTCCTATATGAGGATTCGATCCGGTATGAGAAAATAACCAAAAATACAAGTATTCGAAATGTTGGGGCAACCCTTAAACCTAAGAATACCCGAACTTAAGAAGAATTCCCTAAGTCATTAGAAACATCGAGAGTGATGCTTCTAAACTAACATAGATAATTATATTATAACTCCGAGAGAGGAGTATTGGGAATGTGAGAAGTCCGAGAGAGATTCGGACCTATGTAAAAGAAGTAGGAACTAAGAGAGAGTTCCGGTAGCTAGTTGAACCTTCCCACCATGCTAGACCTAGAGTAGGGTCAAAACCGGGGAAGTAAGACTAGGCTCGAAAGCCCGGTGGTGAGTCTTGAGAATGATTCTGCCCGGAGGCCATGTGTTTTGGCTTAAGAAGCCCTTAAGAGAAGAGGATTGAGAAAGTAAAAATGAGACTTGTAGTGTCTCAAGAAACTAATTGAACAAGTGAGTATCCCAAGAGAATGGGAAGACAATGAACAAGTAACTAAGGCATAGTGAGGTAGAACCCTCAAGGCCTAAGAGTAAGTTAATACAACTAACAACCTCGTTATGTTAGTTAGGGATTGTATTCCATGGTTGAATGTTGAATCCTTGTGTAGTGTACATATATAACGTATTGCTATGTTGCATGTTGATTGAATTAAAAATGAATCTCATGCTCTCGACCAAGTAGTCGGCGTACCCCGGTTAGCACGCGGGGTATGCGAATTTCATGCCAGCAATATGCTGAGCCCCTAGGGGCACCATTTTTATTTTCAGGTACACCGAAGATGATACCGTTCGAGAGTAGGATGGGGACGATGGTTAGCATGGGTGGTTAGATTTTAATTTACTCATATATTTGAATGAGGTGTAAGACCGAAAGTGTTATCGGCATCCATAAGTTGTAGACTCGGTATAGTAAAGAATTGAATTGAGGATTGTATTACGTGACTCGGATAGAAATGGATAAGTATCGTATTTGTATTGAGTACTCGGTTATTCCGGTCCATCATACCGTTATTGTATTTGAGTTAGGCCTGGTTAGCCATGTAGGTGGCTAACGACGTTGTATCACCCTCTGTTGTAGTTAGAGTTCCGCTGCGAGATTAATGGTAAAATGTGACAGTTTAAGAGGTTACGACGAGATTAGCGGTTGGGGTGTTACAAATTGTATTAGTGTTATTAATTAATTTTATTTGTTGTTTGTATATAACAATCTTTACTTTTCTTTTTCGGGTTTCACTACATATTCTATCGAATTCGTACTAGTACTTTCCTTGCCCATCTTCAAAGCAGTCTTCTAGCTTCCCCCTCTGTATAACCTAAAAACAAGTAAGTAATTAAACAATAGTTTTTGTTTTAAAAATGCAATGATTTGTTGAAGTTAAATGACTACTATCTTAATTACTTGTGTTGGAATTGTTAGAGTAAGGCTAGGTTAGTTACATTGGAACGTTAGAGTTAGGCTAGGTTAGTTTGGTTGGAACCTTGGAGTAGTGCTTAGTATGGTTGGAAGCTTAGAGTGGGGTGAGATATTATGAAATATCAATCCAGTAGAAACAAGCTATATATATACAGATGCAGACGAAACTGAAAGACAAATCTTATACAAGTTTTGTTTTCCATATAGAATGGAGCGTGACTGGATGTATGGTGATTGAGGGGGATCACTTTGACGAGAAGCTGAAAGAGTTTCTCAAAGCGGCAGTGCAACACAAGGACAAAACAAAGGCGATAAAAATTGCATGTCCTTGTGTTGATTGTGGGGTCGTACAGAAATATGTAGACATTGAGGACATCAAATTCCATCTTAAGACCCGTGGATTCATGCCACATTACAGAAGATGGACTTTTCATGGAGAAACTGTTGAAGATAGTGCTTCAACATCATACAGTCATGATCCACGTTACGCAAGAACCGACCACACCTTCAACACCGTCGACGAGACGGTACCGCTAAGTAATTCAGGATTCAATGACAGTGAGACCACTCACCATGATGAGCAAATGAATGACATGTTCAAAAAATGTTGCGAACACTTTTGTCTATAGGCCGGATGAGTATCAAAGATTGATGGACGCATCGAAGACAACGTTGTACCCTACGTGCGTTAAATACATAAAATTTGACGGTTGTACTTAATTTGTTCAACTTGAAGGAGAAATATGGAGTTAGTGACAAGTGTTTCAGGACACTTCTAGCACTACTAGAGAAAACGGTATTAGCGACGGACAGTTCCGTCTCTAATTTGTCACTAAATCACTTTAGTGACGGAACTGCCCCGTCGCCAAACGGGTCGTCGCTGAACCGAATTTGCGAGGAATGACAAAATCTGTCACCAATTAGCGACGGATTAGAGACGGACATACCCGTCGCTAAAATAGAGTTTAGCGACGGAATACGTTCGTCGCAAATTAGTGACTGATTTTTGCATTTCGCATACCACAGTTTAGCGACAAAAATTCCATCGCTAATTCGCCGCTAAACTTTTTTTTAATAAAAAATTTAATTTTATTTGTTTTCACCTATAATCAATTCCACCTAACAATAATCACCTGTAATATAGATTTTTATCCACCAGTAATACTTTAAACTAAAATCTGCTCACAATAATTGAAAATAAAATGTTTTTTGTACTAACCAAATTCAAACTGATAGTTAAATTCGTACAATCAGTGTATCACACAACAATTGAAAATAAAACATAATGTTTCAATGTCACATAAACCATAATAATCTATCTATCTACGCCCATGGTCCCAACCATGACCATCCCCCGGACGATACCACAACTGATCACCTATGCCGCTCGGATCACCTAAGCCACCACATGCACCTCCCCACAGACCCCATCCTGACAAACTAGGAGTCTGAGAGGGAAACATCTGAAAGATATGCTCTCGTATCATAGCTTGCATCTCCTCCTAACGCAGCTCCTGACGGATGGTCTCCCTCTCAGTCGCACGGAGAGCATTTCGCTCTTCAGAATGAATCTGGTCTCTATAAGTGTCACCCAACTTCTCAAGCACATTTCGCTCAATATTTGACTGCATCGACTCAATCATACTCTGATCGTAGCCGGTAGCACGTGAGCAGGGGCTAGCGGTGTGAAATGAGTCAGGGAAATAGTCAGGTGCTAACTCGCCCACACCATAAACCCTTTACTTTTGTGATTTTCCCTTTGACAACCTTGTAGAATATTTGGTTAGGGTCAGCAGGTGTCCCTTGGGCTGAAGAATCATCTGGGTTCCCTGCCTCTTGAGTTGAGGCTTCAACAAGATGCTCATATTCATACTATGTAATGACAAAACAAAGATAAATGATGTTATTCATTATTCAATATAATTTAAATGTAATGCAAACACTTATATAGAATAGAGGTATAAAAAACTTACAACAATGTCCTCCACCTTCACACAGACTAGCACACTATTACCATGCTCATCCTTGCTCGAATGGGTGTGGATAAACAGTGTGTATGCATCAGGCTCCACTCCTATTTCTGAGTCTAAAAACAAAGTGCTTATTAAGTTATAAAATAAAAATTTTATGAAAAAGTTGACATACCCTCCTCTATTTTTTAACATTTTCCCACATGTTTAATAGATCCAGATATCACAGGGAGAAAACAATAACAGATCACAGTCCACAAACACATTCACATCCATAATCGTACCCGTAGTCACACCCATATTCATATTTCCTAAGTATATGTTTAAGTAAATGTAAAACAGCACTATCAAAGATACTTACCAAGACCTTCTTATTTTTCTTTATGGTGTGTGATCCGCTAACATGGGTGGAGATACCGCCACCAGGTGTGTGCTCACTCCTGTTTTTGGAGTTGATTTGACTTTTTGCTTTGTACTCGTCAATCTGCCACTATCTCTGTCACTCCTCCCATATGTCATCTCTAACTTTCTTCTTGGTTCTCCCTGGTTTCATCTTGTACAATGTGTCAGAATACCTCTGTCTACCCTTATCACAAAAAATCTCATACACCCGTGTCTCAAATCGAGGATCCCAACAAAAGCGCTTCTGCATATATTTAAAAAGTGGTTTAAGTACAAAAAACAAAACACAAATTGGTAAAATATTAAGGGTTACATACCTTGAACTCCTCAAAATAAAAACGATGGCCATCCGGACCCAGTGCCTCCCAGGTATAGCCATGGGCAAACCATCTCGTCTCGAAACAGGGGAGTAGTGAACGAGTAACTATATTATTAGGCTCCAAATCCCTATAATTTCAAAGACAAATGACACATAATTAACAATGCTTGGAAAACAAGCTTTATTGAAACAATATGAAGTTGTATAATCACATAAGTGTACTTACTTGTCGTCGATGGTGATGAAGGTGTGACGATCAATACCGCCAGCAACTTGCGACGAGTTTGAGCTACGCGGTGTGTCCGCAGGTGAAGGTGAAGCTGTATCAGTCGGTGTGTCAGTCGGTGTGTCAGCCGAAGTGTCAGCCGGTGTGTCATCAGTCAGTGTGTCAGCAGGTGGGGAGTAGTGTTGAACATCAGGCTGAGAAGTAGGGACTAAAGTGGACCCCAGATGAGCATGCGAATGGGTATCAAAGTACGGGGTCCCTATTGGTGCTCGTCCTGAGACACTGTGAGAATGAGTAAGTCGTGGAGCACCTGACTGAGACCCCTCGCCCGATCCTGCATCATCTGCAGCTTACGGAGAATCTCTCGATGCAGATGATGAACTACCCCCACCAAGCTTTCTAGCGAACGACCACCCAGATTTAAAGAAACCTCTACCACCTGTCATTACTATTTGTTAACAACCAAAACAAACTTATATATTTATAAGATGTAATTAAATTATATTACAAAAAATAACCAACTAAATAAGTATATGTTCTCATACATCGTAATTATTGTCTAGTGCTCGATTTATTCATTGATGTTATCATGTGAAAAAAGTAAAGTCTTTGGTCATAGCTATCAGGTCGGTGTTTGGGCAACTAGAGAGATTTTTAATTGTAGAAGTACAAGAACAACCTGTTTTTGAGCTTACAATAAGTAAATCATCTTTCAACAAATCAAAAAGATTCTTCTAAACCTTGTAGACACTAAAGCTCCCAAAAAACCAAGTGTTCTATCACTGTTATTGGGCTGACGGAGGAGTAGATGAATGAAGTCTTTTGTTTCACGCTTTTTCAAGATAATCCTGATGAGACTTGTGTTTGGTCCCTACATAATAGAGATCCCAATCTGTTTGTCACTAGTATTCCAACTATTGTAACACATGTCCTTTTTCTTGTGTACAAAAGGAAACACCTCATTTTATAGCAACGACTTATATGATTTGCAATATATGCTTTCATGAGTCATAAATAATGGATTTAATAAAAAAATAAAACAAGGTGTAAGCTAAAGGTTGCGATATTTGATTGTTTCAGAAATTACTAGCACTATCTACATAGACAACGAATATAATTTACATAAGCTTCACATAAGAGTGATCCTAGCTATTAAAGAAATGGGTCAAGAAGTGCTTTAGAAACGACAACTAAAGGATAATAGTACAAAAATATCTCTTACATCCCATAATCACAGTTTAATGCAAGAAATGTATAGCCATGACAGATTTTAAACATATACTACTGGACGACTAATACATATAAGCTACATTTGCTTACTATTTCAATCCTTGTTCATTTAGCATTTGAGAAGTTCATTAATAAACAAGAGCAAGAAGTAATTGATGAATATTCGAACAATCTCGAATATATTCTATGAGTTTGTATTAGTTAATTTTTATTAAATTTGGACCTAAAATTTGTCAAACTATAAAAAAATCAGAATTGACAACTAAACATAACTAATTCAAACTATATAACCTTTAATTAGTTCTTAGAACACAAGTTTGCAAGCACCCAACACTGAATTTGGATATAACCAAGACAATTTCAATTATGTACATATTTAACCCTAAAATTAGTGAAAACATTAACAAAAATGCAAAATTAACAACTATAATAGTCACACACCAACAACACATCAATTACCAGAAATCTATAGCATCATTTAACAAAAAATCGGCCAAGATTTCAGAAATTCTCATATCAATTTTTGGAACCGTAAATTAGGGTTAGAAAACTTACCTCTTGCTGAAATGGAAGAAATCTGGCGCAGAGACAATGCAGGAAGTTGTACAGCAACGGGGGGAACTCGCGGCGGCCGGAAAACTGGGCAGAGGCGCTGTTGAATCCTTGATTTCACCGGGAACGGTTCTTTGGTTCGTAGAGAAGAAGAAGCATTTAGCAGTGCAGAGAAAAGAAGGAGAAAGGAGGAAGAAAGGAAGGAGCGTCGGGCGAAACATGTTAAAGGATTAGCGACAGACTATTTCATCGCAAATCCGTCGCTAAAAAAATGAAAACGACGCCGTTTGAGTAAGTTGGATCGCGTTTAAAAATTAGCGACGGATTACGGTCAATCCGTCGCTAAACTTTTATTTTATTCTGACAGAATTAGCGACGGAATACAGTCTGTTGCTACTTTAGCGATGGATTATCTATCGTTATTCCGTCGCTAGTATTGGCGCCAGAATAGGAAAATTGCGCGTCACTCACCCCGCCTCGTTCTGTCACCATTCCGTCGCAAATCCGTCGCCAATAATGTCCGTCGCTATTTAGTGACGGATTTTTGTCTTTCGCTAATTCAGTGCTAAAAGGCTGTTTTCTAGTAGTGTAGAGCTGTTACATGATATGCTTCATGATGGGAATGGTCTTCCTACGTCCACCTACGAGGCAAAGAAGTGGATGTGTCCAATGGGAGTTGAATATAAAAAGATTCATGCTTGCCCAAATAATTGTGTGTTGTATAGGGGGATTCCTCCTTTCAGAAAAAAAATCGTCTAGCTAAATTATTGTGGTACTTGCCGATAATTCCTAGATTCAAACGGTTGTTTGCCAACCCAAAAGATGCGAAGAACTTATGATGGCACGCAAGTGGTAGAAAAATTAATGAGAATTTAAGACATCCTGCATACGGACCTCAGTGGAGAAATATCAATAGAAAGTTTAAACATCATTTCGGGGATGAGGATAGGAATCTGAGGTTTGGATTGTGTACCGATGGGATGAACCCGTACGACACATTGAGCAATCAGCACAACACTTGGCCGGTGCTGCTAGTGATCTACAATTTACCATCATTAAGAAACAAAAATACATTATGTTATCACTCATAATATCTGGTCCAAAGTAACCTGGTCATAACATTGACGTATATCTTGCACCAATGATCAACGATCTCAAGTTGTTGTGGAATGAAGGGACAATGGTATATGATGCTCATGCAAAAGAAAATTTCACACTAAAGGCGTTGTTGTTCTGTATTGTTAATGACTTTCCTGCCTATGAGAACTTGTCAGGATACACGGTGAAAGGATTCTTCGCGTGTCCGATATGTGAAGATGACACATGTTCAGACCGTCTGAAGCACTGCGGAAAAAATGTTTACATGTGTCATCGAAGGTTTCTTCTAGTAGATCACCCTTACCGATCGAGAAAACGAAAACTATTCAACAATGAGTCCTAGACTCGTGTGGCCCGTCCTCCTCTGACTTCAGAGGAAGTATATGCAAAGGTTGATAAGTGCAAAACATATATACTTATTAAGGTTTAATCACTTTATAAATTGTAGCATTTTTAGTAATGTTTCTCACTTATCTTGGGTTTTTCCTATAATTATGTTGTTATATTAACTGATGTATTATATGTGTTAAAATGTAGGAAAAATGCCAAAATATTTACATATTATAAGGAATTAAAGAAACTCACGTGAGATGGCACGCAAGAAGCCGTGTCCGCCCATGCAACCGCATGGGATTAGGCGGACGTGAGAGGGAACCGCCCCTGCAACCCCCATATAAGGCGGACAAGATAGAGGAGACCGCCCAAGGAACTGCCCCATACAATGCGGACAAGAGAGTCACAACCGCATGAAGAACCGCCCCATATAAAGCGGACATCTACGCGGACGCGTGTAAATGTCCAGAAATTAACGCGACAGTTTTCTTCTTCGCCGACTGTCTGCAAGTTGCTTCTCCCATATCCATTACCAGTCGGCGCCTACCTAAAATCACTCACGCGCAAACTCTGTCCCCTGCAATCAATGAGCAATCAATGAGCTGCAATCAATGGGCAATAAATGTTCTTCCACCCCAGACTCTTTCCTTCCTCTATAAAAACCACGCTCCATTCATCTTCTCCAGTGTCCTTTCGGAGGTTCCTTCCGTGGTTCCTTCCGGAGTTCCAATTCACCCAATCGATCCATCTTCGAACCACTACACTTTCATTCACTCGTTCATTCCATTTCTGTTCTCCCGCTTCTCCATTTGTTTTCTCTTCATTTCACTAGTCTCACCTCTAGTCTCACGTATTCAAATAGCGGATCACTATTAAATATGTTAGGCTAGTTTACGTATACTCTGGGAATAATTATTATGTATCTGTATTAATTATGCAATATGTTTTACTGGTTTTAATTTTAATGAAGTTTGTTACGCTTAAAGGTTATCTCGCATCTTTTTAATAAACCTCATGAATTTATTAAAATGCTTTACTAAATCTGTTCCTAATTTTCATCGTGAAGAACAGATAGGTTAATTAAGCCGTAAAACTGTAGGACTTATTTTCATCGTTTAAGTTAGTACAAGTTGCAAGAATAAAATTCCTCATACTCCTCTGCCGTCTACCAGTGCTTGAGTTTTCATCGGACCTTGCGTTTCTGGAACGAGTTCTTATGAGTTTTCATCGGACCTTAAGATAAAAACAGGGATCTTGCCAAACAATTATAATTAAACTAGTAGACCTAGTATGAAAGAGCAGATATTATATTAACATGAACCAGAGTCCCATTTAGTTTATCTGTTAACTAGTTTATTTTATCTTCCCTTTTGTTTATAAAAAACAAGTCAATTAATCCCCCCTTTTTGTGACATGCTTAGGTACTATAATATGTACATTAGTCCCACGGTTCGATGTCCGGTCGCTTACATTACACTATACTACTACGACCGGGATTTGTTTGGAGCCCGACGTTTATTTTGAGTTTTAATTTCTTTTCTTTTATGTTAATTACACCAGTTCTAACCACTCAAACCACACGTTTGCAAAATGGCGCCGTTGCCGGGGACTAGATTTATTCTAGTTCCTAAGCCCCGGATTATTCACCTGTTTAATTATAAATATTATGTTCTCTTTATTCTGTTAATATTATGTCCATAATATTTTGTTTATTGTTAATATTAATTATCTACTATATTTTGTTTATATTATTATATTTGTTGTTTAATCTAACTCCTAACATTTAATTCTAACTTCTAACATTTTTATTTTTGTGTATACTAACTCCTAACATTTTAATTTTTTGTAAATTAACTCCTAACGCTTAATTTTATGTAATCTAACTACTAACTTATAATTTCTGTCATTTAACTACTAACTTATAATTTTATGTAATCTAACTACTAACTATTAATTTATGTCTACTATTGTTTAATTTGTTCATTTGTTATTTGTTAGTGTTTCATTAATTAAAATAAAAAAAAAACGGAACAGAGGCGTGTCCGCCCAATGCCAAGCGGACGCCCAAGCGGGCGCCTGTGAGGTAAACCTGTCCGCCCAGCTGACCGCCTAGCGTCACGTGGATGCCTCTGAGGACGCCAAATAGCCGCGTCCGCCTAGCTCCACGCGGTCGTCCAAGCGGACGCCACTGAAACCGCTCCGCACCCCTGTCTGCCTCACTCCGCGCGGACGTCCAAGCGGACGTCGCACGATTCAGGAAAAAAAATAGAGCGCTGCGTTTCAAGAACCTGTTCTTCCCCAAACTTTCAATTTGCTCCAGCTCGAAACCGAAGACGAAGCAGCCCGAGCGACTCCAGCCATCCCCTCAATTGCTCAAACTCCTTCAATTCTCCACCGAATCACGCAAGGTTAGTACCGAAATCTTCGTTTTTCAATTCTCTACGTTTCTATAGCTTCAAATCCACAAATGATGAACTACACTAGGAGAAATTAGAGACTGAAATTTCGAACCCTAGGTCGACCGTTCGAAAATTTCGAGCTTATAATGCGATTTTGTCCACAAATTCTTCTTCTATTATCATATTATACATGCACAAGGTTAAATCTACACTGATTATGCTTAATTTTGATGTTTTGGATGAATTCCAAATTTGGGTATATGAGAGTTACGAGAGTGCATAGTTAAAAATTGCATTTTCCAATTTTGTTAATACCTTGTTGTTATTTAAAGAATAATTTATGATTATAGGATGTTATATGTGGATTTGTGTGATAATGGTATTGAATTACCTAGATTTTGACTGAATTAATTGTGGAGAATCGAAGATTTTTAGGGGAGATTCTGTCGAATTTTCGACAGAATTTATGTTGTTTATTTTTGTTTATATTCTATATTATTTGTTCTACTTGTTTTCTATTTTTGCTAATTTACTAAGTTGTTTATGTCAAATATTAATGCTCTGTTAGATATTAATTTTTATGTTGTTATTAATTGTTAATTTTTATGTTGTTTTTGGTGTTCGTTAATTTTTATGTTGTTTTTGGTGTTCATTAATTTTTATGCTGTTTTTGTTTATTAATTTTTATGTTGTTTTTATGTTTATTAATTTTTATGTTATTACTACTCTGTTTAATATTAAATATTAATTGTTATGCTGTTAATGTTTGTTTACTTTCAATTTCTAAATTATTAGTATGCCTCCTCGTATGCGTGGTGGTCTTTCTGGTTCTGGTTCTGCTGGGGGCAACTGCCCCGGTGCATCTTCTTCTGCACCTCCTCGTCATCCGGATCTGCGGGATGACGGTTTCATATCGGCAGAGGCCCGTGCCTGGTACGATCTAGGCAAAGATTTTATTATGGAGAGGCGATTTGCGCCTGAGGTGCTAGAGGCTACAGGGGTGGATACCCTGTTTGCCAGACTTGGACTTTCGCCGGTCCTGAAGATAGGTGCGGGACTCTTTTGTGTAGAGCTCGTTAGAGAGTTTTATGCGAAAGCCCAGGCGGGCAATCTGAGCATTACCTCTTTCGTACGCCAACATCCCGTTGAGATCACACCGGCGACACTCTCATTTGTCCTACAGATCCCGGTTAATCCTGACGATTTCCGAGGATTCACAGAGGATCACATGCATAGGTCGAAGTCAAGGTGGCTTCAGGATGTAGGTCGGAGGACCCGACATCGAGGGGAGGAGGACAAGGATGTCCTCCCTTTCGCGAGTTTCCCCACACTGCAGCAGAGGCTTCTCCTGGAGATCCTCAGTCATCAGATTCGCCCATCTGCGGCGCACGATGCTTCTGATGAGGATTGTGCTTTATTAGACTACTTCCTCTCTCCATCTCCACCCGCTCAGCGCATCTCCATCGGCCACATCATGTTCGGCCAGCTCTATAAGGTGGTCTCCTATCTGAGGACGAAGAAGAAGAAGATCACTCCTATCTTTCCCTTCTCCATCTGGTACCACCTTTTCACTGTCCTCCCAGCAGAGGTCAGACGAGGTGTAGAGCTCCGGACAGGAGAGCGCCCAGTCACACTGCAGACTGTGCGGCGCTGGGGCTTTATGCGCTTAGATGACGGTACCTGGGTCAAGGGTAGCGCTGCCCGGTCTTCCACTGCATCTTCCACAGCAGCAGGACCCTCTACGGGTGCTACACCTTCAGTTGATCCCGACCCACCGTCCGCTGACACTGCACAGGGAGAGGAGCCCTACGTACCGACGACTGCCGTGATGCAGATTCCAGCTCCTGTTCCTGTCTCGACGGATCTACAGACCCAGCTCCAGGCCTTCCATCAGATGCAGCAGCAGATGCATCAGCGCTTTGAGAGCTTTGAGCAGACCCAACAGAGGATGCTGGCTGAGCAGTCACGGGTGACACAGCGTTTAGACCGGAGTGACGAGTTGCATGCACAGACCGCTCAGCTCATGCAGCATCTCCTCGCTCAGATAGGCCAGGGATCAGCGCAGCCTTCACAGCCTCCACCACCACCGCAGTGATTTTTATTTTTATTTTTGTTTTATTTTATATTTCTCTGTTTTGTACTAACTTTTTGTAGACTAATACTGTTTTAACCTTGTCAAACTTTTGTTACATACAGGAAGGTAACAGTTCAGTTTACTTTATGTTTTTGTTTTATGCAATGCATTATTATTTATGGTTTGCCTCCTATTATTTTTTGTGCAAATTTGAGTTCTGCTGGCTATATATGTTTTCCTTTCCAGAATAAATTCTATATTCGAACATATAGCTGAACTCGCCTATGGAAGCAACCTCAGTTGCTCTAGGAATTTCGATATCTTCGGTTGAACACTTGCGCGAACTTAAGTGTGAGGAACGTCTCACCCCTACCAAAGCTTAAGTGTGAGGAAGGATACCTTCCTCAATCTACGATACAAGGGGAGTTTCAATTCTTCCTTTATTATATTAATGTTCAACCTATATGAGTTTAATCCTTTATGAGTCTGTCATATTTTGAAAGGTCCTTTTCTTGAATTTAAGTCTGAACAATGAGGACATTGCTCCTTGATAAGTGTGAGGAAGGAGAACCTTTCCCTGAAAATATGACAGTTGTTCGATAATGCCACACACGCTTTTTGCTACTCTAAATTGCTGTAAAAAAATGAAAAAAATGAGATAAAATAATTGTAGAAGTGTCTGAAATTATGTCAAGTGACAACTGAAAGATGGTTTTATTTAAAGGAGTTTGTATAAATTATTTTCCTTCAAAATACTCTATTTTCACTCAAAAAAAATGATAGATCTGCTAATTGTAAAAACCAATTTAGTTTTGCTTGGGATTATGGAAATATGTGAAAAGTCAAGGAAAGATAAGGATAAAGACAAGGTACTCCGCTGTTTATGAATTTTTCTAAACCAAAAACAGGCCTCGTCTATCCGGTTATTAAGTTCTTCGGGGTGCTTTAACACCTATCTACCTAAGGTCTCGTGATCTGGGATAGAAGACCCAACACCGCTACAAGGATAGAGAGAAAAGTCTGGGGTACAGAAAAATAATGCAATAAAAAAAAATGTGTGCTTTGTTTATACAATCTTCGCATAAAAAAAAAGAGATGAAAATAATAAATTGCAATTTATATTTATAAACATGAGTACGTGGTGTTGAAAGGTATTGCGGAATAAGGCATTACTTCACATCCCTTGTCATCCCGGGTTAGAGAATTGAAAGTGGTTGAAAATCCCAGGTTAATCTAACTTGTTTTCTGCAGTCTAGTTTTTCTATGCTTTTATTAAATTGTTCTTCTTCACTGTTCGCAAAAACCTACTTCTAAGAGCACAATTATTCTTTCAATTGTCACTTTGTCTAAATTCCCTTCTACACTTATTTAATCTTGTTTTATTTTTATGGCTTAGAGATAATTATATTCCTTATTTGCTTGAGGACAAGCAAAAGTCAAGTGTGAGGAAGTTTGATAAGTGCAAAACATATAGACTTATTAAGGTTTAATCACCTTATAAATTGTAGCATTTTTAGTAATGTTTCTCACTTATCTTGGGTTTTTCCTATAATTATGTTGTTATATTAACTGATGTATTATATGTGTTAAAATGTAGGAAAAATGCCAAAATAATTACATATTATAAGGAATTAAAGAAACTCACGTGAGATGGCACGCAAGAAGCCGTGTCCGCCCATGCAACCGCATGGGATTAGGCGGACGTGAGAGGGAACCGCCCCTGCAAACCGCCCCATATAAGGCGGACAAGATAGAGGAGACCGCCCCAGGAACCGCCCCATACAATGCGGACAAGAGAGTCACAACCGCATGAAGAACCGCCCCATATAAAGCGGACATCTACGCGGACGCGTGTAAATGTCCAGAAATTAACGCGACAGTTTTCTTCTTCGCCGACTGTCTGCAAGTTGCTTCTCCCATATCCATTACCAGTCGGCGCCTACCTAAAATCACTCACGCGCAAACTCTGTCCCCTGCAATCAATGAGCAATCAATGAGCTGCAATCAATGGGCAATAAATGTTCTTCCACCCCAGACTCTTTCCTTCCTCTATAAAAACCACGCTTCATTCATCTTCTCCAGTGTCCTTTCGGAGGTTCCTTCCGTGGTTCCTTCCGGAGTTCCAATTCACCTAATCGATCCATCTTCGAACCACTACACTTTCATTCACTCGTTCATTCCATTTCTGTTCTCCCGCTTCTCCATTTGTTTTCTCTTCATTTCACTAGTCTCACCTCTAGTCTCACGTATTCAAATAGCGGATCACTATTAAATATGTTAGGCTAGTTTACGTATACTCTGGGAATAATTATTATGTATCTGTATTAATTATGCAATATGTTTTACTGGTTTTAATTTTAATGAAGTTTGTTACGCTTAAAGCTTATCTCGCATCTTTTTAATAAACCTCATGAATTTATTAAAATGCTTTACTAAATCTGTTCCTAATTTCATCGGTGAAGAACAGATAGGTTAATTAAGCCGTAAAACTGTAGGAACTTATTTTCATCGTTTAAGTTAGTACAAGTTGCAAGAATAAAATTCCTCATACTCCTCTGCCGTCTACCAGTGCTTGAGTTTTCATCGGACCTTGCGTTTCTGGAACGAGTTCTTATGAGTTTTCATCGGACCTTAAGATAAAAACAGGAATCTTGCCAAACAATTATAATTAAACCAGTAAACAGTATAGACCTAGTATGAAAGAGCAGATATTATTAACATGAACCAGAGTCCCATTTAGTTTATCTGTTAACTTAGTTTATTTTATCTTCCTTTTGTTTATAAAAACAAGTCAATTAATCCCCCCTTTTTGTGACATGCTTAGGTACTATAATATGTACATTAGTCCCACGGTTCGATGTCCAGTCGCTTACATTACACACTATACTACTACGACCGGGATTTGTTTGCAGCCCGACGTTTATTTTGAGTTTTAATTTCTTTTCTTTTATGTTAATTACACCATATCTAACCACTCAGAACCACATGTTTGCAAAGGTCAAGGACATTGAAAATGTCTTTGGAAACACATCCTAGCTGGCCAAGAACATTTGGAAAAAATGTTCCATTTTTTGGGATCTACCGTATTGGCGGCATCTGTCTGTGAGACACTGTTTGGATATCATGCACATTGTGAAGAACGTCGGTAAGGCAGTGAATGATACTTTGCTCAACATACCCGGCAAGACGAAAGACGGATTGAAGGTGAGGTGAGATATGCAAGAGTTGCACATAAGGAAAGAACTGCACCCACAAGAGGATGAGAAACAGACATATCTACCTCCTGCTTGTTATACCCTCTCTATGAGTGAAAAAAAATCAGTTTTTGCAAATGTTTGCACTCGTTGAAGGTACCATCTAGGTACTCTTCAAACTGGAAGAACATAGTGTTGATGAATGATTTGAAGCTGTTAGGCGTGAAATCCCATGATTATCATTTGTTAATGTTGCATCTTCTTCTAGTTGCAATCCGAGGGATATTACCAGATAATGTCAGAAATGCTCTAACTCGATTATGTTTCTTCTTCAACGCTGTCTGCTACAAGGAAATTGACTCAGACTCCCTCGATGATCTACAACATGAAATTGTTGTGACAATATTCCAGCTTGAGATGTATTTTCCACCATCTTTCTCTGACATAATGGTGCATTTAATAGTCCATATTGTTTGGGAGATCAAACGGTGTGGTCTGGTCTACTTACATTACATGTATCCTTTCGAACGATACATGGGGATCCTGATGGGTAGAATGAAGAATAGATATAGACCGGAAGGTAGCATCATCATAGCAACAGTGACTGAGGAAGTCACAGAATTTGACTAGTTATTTGATTGATGCAGAGTCAGTTGGTATTCCCTAACCACGTCACCATGGTAGATTTAAGGGTAAAGGTGTTATTGGCCAAAAGGTCGTGCATGTCTCTCGTGATCTTATTCGTCAGGCACATTTGTTTGTGCTACAACACCTTGAGGTTGTTGAACCGTACTTCGATATTCACATTGCTGAGTTGAGGCAACAAAACCCTACCAAAAACCATATTTGGCTTTAAAAAGAACAAAATCGAGTGTTTGTCCAATGGTTTTAGGTATATGTGTTTGAGCCAGCTTCATTGAACCTAGAGGATGTCAGTGAAGAAATCAGATGTTTAGCAGTTGGTCCTGGAACTGATGTTGTATCATTTAAAGGATATGACATTAATGGATGTACATACGACACTGCATGCCAAGATGCTAAATCAATACACCAGAACATTGGGATAAAAATTGAAGCATCAATGACTGAATATCAACTCGGTAACCAGTTTCAACCAATGAGCAGTAGTAGTTGGTATTATGGTGTCATAGAGGACATCTGGGAACTAGACTACCACACTGATTCATTTCTAGTCTCCCACTGCAATTGGGTAAACAACCGACATGGATACCAAAATGATGAAGGACTTATTTTGGTTAATCTTTCACGTGTTACAAATCATAAGGAATGTCAATTTGTGTTGGGTAAGGACTGTGACCAGGTGTTTTATGTTGAAGACCCAACAGATAGTAGATGGTTTGTCATTCTTCCAGGGAGAAGACCGGTTTTGTTTGAGAATGAAAGCAATGACGACATGACAGTGAGCTGATAGATGAAACAATATTGTTTCATACGGGGTTGCATGATTCAACTAATGTTTTGCAAAATGATGATGTTCAGACCATCTACGCTCGATCAGACCATGACGAGGGGGTTTGGGTAGAAAACGTAAAATGATATAAGTTACCATGTCTAGGTAACACCATTGGTTGAAATTTCATATTTAAAGTTAGACAAGTCATACTATTGTTGTTACAATGTTATCAAAATTATTTATTATGTTTATTCTTGCACTTATACATCGTTACATGAATATTGATCTAATATTTGTGCTTTTTTTCCTCAGTGGACGATCACCCAATAGATGATCCTGTAGGAGAGCTGCTCACAACTGGGGAAGTTCAGCCCTAGCAGAGTAGACAGGAAAAACGCACCACACGAGGTGGGAAAAATAAATCGACGATAGCAAACGCCCCAGCACAGGAGATTGAGGCAGCTGGGCCTTCACAGGAAGCACAAGAGATACAAGTTGCTCCTCTACCTCTCAAGAAACCAAAAAAGCGAGGCGTTACCCTTGGACTAAAGGCAAATAGAGGCCCCCCACCAAGCCTTTAGATTTCAATCAATGGAACCAGCCCACAGGTTTATGGAAGAACGATTTCACAACTCTCACTAGGTATCTGCTGAGTTCATACTGCAACATAAACCACCATTGCAAGCAAGTGCTTGTGGCGTTGAAGGAGCAGATGTTGAGCATCTTCAGGTATTAGTTGAAGGTTATAGTTTGTTCTAAGATTAGTGTAGTTACTATTTACCACTTATCCATTTTTTTGCATGTAGGCTCGATTAAGCATAGATCCTTCTATGAAGGACGATGTGATGAAGGGACTTGCCCGGCAGTTTAGAGACTTTAGATCTCTGCTCATAAGTAAATACATTTACTGTGATGAGCCAATAGACATAGAAGAAGTAGTAGATGAAGATGTGGATGATCGGAGACCACCGTGGGAGAAATATGACGGTATAACTGAAGTGCAGTGGATAGAGTTTGTTGAGAAGCGTTTAACCTCTGAGTTCAAGGTGAGTTCCAGACTAGTAGAACTTGTCTTTCATATGTTAAATGTTTAAAGTGTCCTTAAAATTCATTTCTTCTATAATTTGTCTTTTGCATATATTATTTGTATAATTTGTCTTTTTCATACATATACATAGAATTTACATGAAAAACAATAACATAACGTGAAGAAAAATCTTTACCCCCATCACTTGGGCGGTAAAAGTATTGCTCAATGTGTACCAGAGTGGGAGAAAGAGGGGTTGCTTCCAGTGATAAGCCTCAGACTTATCATATTATAGTAGTTAGAATTATAAGATTATTTATGAAAATAAGGTTAAAATAGCTAGTTTTGTAATATCTTGTATATAAAGTCTATTATATAAGTTAAAATTATGTTTGGTATGTTTCTCATGGAAGGAATGAATTTCTAACCAAAAGATCAAGTGATGTCGGGCATGATGCCGGATGTCCAGTTCATGGCACAAGTTTGGAGCAATGCAGGGGTACTGCCGGATGTGCTACCGGGTGTCTGGTACCTGGCACATACTGAAAAGTCACCCCGGATCGCCGGAAGTTAGCAGTTAATTACCGTTAACATACCAACCGATGTCGGGTGTGGTGTCGGATATCCCATGTCCGGCACAAGCACCTTTTCGCGTGGATTTGGCGGTTTAATTAACGGTTAAACAACACATTTTGCACATGGTGCCGGGTACTCCTCACTTGGCATGACTTCCGGCACATGTGGGAATTAGAGTCTATATAAAATGCCGAGAGCCTACACAAATGAACACACTTCAACACATTCATACACTCCATTCACACTCCAATTCCGCATCCATCCCAAGTGTTGGTGTCCAAGGAAGTTCTGCGGATCCATCCACGCGAAGAGAAGAAGATCCTTGTCGGGTTAAGGCTATGACCAATCTCCTTGTCCTCTTTGTATTTCTTCTTTTACTTGGGTGGATGGTGAAGTAAAATTCCTTGTTGTTCTTGGTTAGGGATGAAATCTCTTTGTAAACAATATGATTATTTCAATATAATTTCAAGCGTTCATTAAGATTTGGTTCTTATTGTAAGTGAATGATGGTGGCCACTTTATTCTCTTCTTTGCAAATTCTACTTAAGGAAGAAAAGCCCAAGAGTAGAATGGGTTAGGAAATCTTAGTGGTCTTTAACGTTGTCTTCTGCACATTAGTGGGAGCAAGACTTAAGGTTGAGAATTAACCAATTTTTCCCCACTATCTTGTTCAAATCGTGGCATGACATGCTTGATTCGATAATAGGTAGTGAGTTTCCTGTTATCAGACCCGAAACTGGAAATACAATTGACAACTTGAACATGTCGGGCGTACTGTCGGGTGTCTGGTGTCCAACACATTCAAAGTCCTTGAATGTGCCGTGCATCTGGCGTTCGGCAGGACATCCGGCGCGTTCATTTGTTTGGTTAAATTCGAGTCTTGTAATTTTATTTTGTGATCATATTGGTACTTAGGATGATGTAATCCCGAACCTTGGACAAATCCTTGTAAATACTCCATTTAGTCAAATTCTTAGTTAGTTTCTTAGTTTGATTTAATGTTCATTTACCCCCCCCCCCTTTGTTTAGAATAGGCAATTACTAGGATTATGACTAATTTTCTACTAAGTCCCACTTGGTGAGGCCATGGTGAGGACATGTCCTGAGCAACCCTTTGAATCTGTCCCAAGTCCCACAGATGTTCTCCGATCCTGGTTGTCTGAAGTTATAAATTTCAGCGATCATCTCCAGGGTGCGACTTGGTGGCAGGAATTTGTCATAAATTTTGGTTGCCATGTCATCCCATGTGGTAATGTTACTTGGGGGAAGACTATGGTACCATTTGCTGGCAGCCCCTGTAAGGCTATGGGGAAAGAGGGAGAGTCGAGCATATTGTAGGACGGCATCTACGGCAGTCAGGCTATTGGTGTGCTGCAGGAATTTAGTTATGTGGAGCAAAGCCTCATCCGGATTTGAACCATCGAACATGCCCAATTATTTCACGCAGCGAATCTGATGATATGGCTTAAGTTTCTGTCACTCATCGTACTCGTTTTGTGAGAGGAGAGGGAGGTTGATAGCGGGTTTCTGGCCTTGACTGGAAGGCCTGTTAATATTGCGGACGGTGGGAGTTGCCATTTCGCCTACAGTATTTGATCATAATAGTGTAGGAGGTGCATTTTGTTGGGTTCTTCGTTGCCTTAGGGAGCGAAGAAAGGTCCTCTCGATCTCGGGATCGAAGTTGGATAAATCTTCAGGAAGACTATTTGATCGGAGAAGCATTCACCTTATAACTTCAGGAGGAGCAAAACAAAACATTATAATATTTTTTACAAAATAAAAAAAGGAACGCCAATAATAACAATAAAAAAATGGTCTAAGATAAAAAAAAAACAAGTTATGTAAATAAATCTAAAATTGTTACGAAAACTAAAAAATATGAATAAAAGGATGTGCCGGGTAGGATGTCGGGCGTATTGTATCCGGCGTCGGACTTCCTCCGAATGTGCCGGATATATCGTACCCTACATTACGCACGGCACATTCAACTAAATAAAAAAAATAAACCATTGATTCAAAGAATAAAGAATAAAGAATAGGGTGATTACCAATTTTAGAACTTGGACTAATTCCAAGTCCCCGGCAACGGCGCCATTTTGCTAACAAGACATTTGTAGGATTCTTTTATTATTTTATTCATTTTTGTATATAATCTTCCATACAAATTTCTTGTTAGCAGCCAGCTGAATCGAATGTTAGTGGCAGAAGGATGAAGGTTTGGGACTTAAGTCGGCGGAAGAAACCTTCAGATCCGGCGGCACCTGCTCAGTATGATAATGGCACAAGAGAAATCATTAACCAAATGGTAAGTGTGTTTTTAGTTTCAAAAAATTAGAATGTTTATTATATAATATCAAAGTTACAATAGCCGTTATGTATCTCACTTGACTTATTAAAATCTAGAACATGAACAGTTAAGCTCCCAAATCTCCCAAGGTACTTGACAGCCCGTTAGGCATGATGATCCACTTTCTTGCGCTCTCGGGAAAAAGGATCATCCAGGTCATGCAGTAGGTTTTGGTGGTCATGTTGGTATACGGTAAGCCTTTGGTAATCCCGAGTCCAGACAGAGTGCAGGAGGGAGCATGACTTATGAGGAGCACTTACGACTAAATGCTGAGCTCGAGCAACGACTAAGAAATGTGTTAGGATTTCGGGCCCATTTCCCCAAGATCTTGGCAAGATCGACATGGTTACCGAAGAAGAAAAAAATACAAGATATAGTAATGATAAATAGTGACACAAGGATATACATGGTTCGGTCCAAACATGACCTACGTCCACGGGAGGAGATAGAACAACTTTCATTAAGAAGATGAGGACTACAAGTTTACATGAGGATTACCCAACCAACCCGTGTTTCCCGTGTTTCCCTTGGTGTTTTTACCCGAGTCCCTTTGAGTTCCCATAGAACCACCCTTGACTCTCTTGGATGTGATCCCCATAAGTTGGGATGATCCTAAGCTACGGGTTACTAGATCTATTTATAGCGATAGATTTTAACCCTTAAGTTATCCCCACAATAACCTTGTAACAACAACCGCGTAATGGCTCACAAGTTACAACGGTTACAACCTCATTAACACAATCCATTAACACCTATGAACAACTAACACTGGGGTATCTAGAAAATCATAAGTCTTAACTTCTTCTTTATTTAACTTCCTCATAACTCTACTCATAATGTTAGAAAACCAAATGCTTCAGACGCCATTAATTTGTACCGCATAAATGCTCCCATTAATGCATCTTCAACTTTCGTGAAACTCTTCGTAAATAATATATTAATTGGAAGACGAAACCAATTAACTCCACAAGAGCAACTCAACGGATTTAACATTAATTCTAACAATTCTTCCTCTTAATGCTCAATCCGGTCAATCACATACCACCATCAATGTCAAACTTCCTCTTGAAGAATAATCCCAAAAACATCCCACACAAGGACTATACCGGATAACTTCATCTGGACTGTTTGTATTCCAACTTCGGTAAATTGATCACTCCTCCCCAAGCCTTCAAAGACTTATCTGGTCCAAATCTTCGTGGACCTACCACAAATACGAAGTAGCAACTCATAAAACAACTACGCAACCAAAGACAATAGTGATCTTTTCTGTCTTTATCTGGTTCTCGCAAAGTCTCCAAACATGACCTAATAGCAGCTTCACAATCGATCACCGCATGAAGCTCCGTTTGTGGTTATATGCGCACTACCACAACTCTAGGTCCTTCACTTGCTAGATGATCTCCAGTGCTCCATGGAAGTCCATGATCCGTCACGTGATCCGAGAAAATATTTTTCCCATTTTCTCCACCAATCCGCCATCATAGAAGCTTTATCATTCTTTATTATCATTACTCCCCCACAAAGGGTTTGAAAAATAAAGACTAGATCTAACTTCAAATATGAACGATGCACCCAGATTTTTCAAGATCCAAGATCTCTAACTTGATCTCCTTCCAACAACACATCATCATCTCCAAGTACATCCCCACACAAAAAAACACATGTAGTTGACGAATTTTATTTTTTTACAAGCTCTTCCTCTCTATAGAACTTGTTACAATCCAAAATTCTTCTTAAGAGCATGCCACCTCTCTCATGAAAACACCTCACCATCACCGTACCTGATATAACATGAGTCACTAAACTCTCATGAAGAATAAAACCACATTTACTCTTTAGTGGCTTTTCATCTCCATTAGCAAGAATTGAGTGCCAAGACTTCAAAAAATACCACGAACACGGTGTACCAATCAAGGCAAGGAAATGCATGAGCTTCAAGGCATGACAACTTTCTCTCTCCAACACCTTCCTTCACTTTTCACTTTTATCAAAACCCACATCATCTTGAATCACCATTCTTTCTTCCCAATGACATCTCCACCAACATGGACATCCCGAAAACCATAAGCTCTGATACCACTTGTTAAGATTTCGGGTCCATTTCCCCAAGATCTTGGTGAGATCGACATGGTTACCAAGGAAGAAAAAAACACAAGATATTGTAATGATAAGTAGTGACACAAGGATATACGTGGTTCGGTCCATGTAACACCCCGTCCATAAACTCCACACTTAGTCGATAATCGCAGCGGAAATCATAACTTAAACATTAACCAAAAAGGGCGGTGTTACACGCCGTTAGCCACCCACGTGGCTAACAAGGCTGTTACATAATATGTATCGGTCTGATCACACGACCCCCGAGCATAATTACAACCTTCCAAAAATGACTGTCCAAAAGAATGCCAATATACCGAGTGTAACTGTTCAAAAATCACTAACCAACTTTACATCCACCAAAAGTAAACGACCTCGAGTGTACAAACACTACTCGGGTTCAACATCCAAAAATAACAAAATATAGACAACCTAGGATCTAAAGCCATTCTGCTTCCTCGATCCTCATCCTGCAAATAAACATAGCCCCCAAAGGGGGTCAGCAACCTTTTGCTGGCATGGTTAATGTGCAGCCCGCTGACTACCGGGATACACGCAACTATTTGTCATTATTACATGGCGTTGATTTTATCATACAACATACATATATACAACAGGAATTATTGCAGAACAATAACAATACATACATAGTGAAAACAGTTCACTTTAAGTAACAACCAACATGGTTAGTCAACTTGTAAGCCTAGAGGATGTCTTCACCATCATGTTAAGCTTAACACATATCACATTACCGTTTAGTTAGTCGGATGAGTAACTTTAACTTGAAAGAGACGAGCGTAGTGACCCGAACACATCAACACATAATTTCCCCTAGCCCGAGTGGAAGTCAGGTAGGTAGCTTTGGCTAAGCTATGGGAGGTCGAATTCCCCATAACAGGAAGACTACCCTAACATAAGGAGAGAGCCGAATCTGATTCAGATGTCGACACCCATACATACACGCGTGACCGGAACGACTGGATTCCTCACTCCCCGGTTAGCACTCGTTAGAAGTTCCACAATGGGAGCTTAACATAATCTCACACAAGTAAGTGTTTAAGTCCAGTTAGTCAAACACGGGAAGTAAGGCACAATTCAACAACACACATCACAAGTAAACACACATAGCCGGGTTAGAACGTTCCTTAGGTTGGGAACGTTATTACCGGATACCGTTCTCTTACGTTTCCTAGCTTTGGTTATTTAACAATTAGCACGCATTCGAGGTTACCGGTATCGGTATACACACGTCACAATAATAATAAGAACTGTAAACTCATTTCATGAATTAATCTTACAAGGTTGTAAACACAAAGAAAAACAAACAGCATACAAGCCGGTGTAAACCGGTAGGCAACAGACTGCAAGAAAACCATACCTTGGTCCTTGCCGCTCTAGTGTTCCTCCGTACGTTGTTCCTAAACATGATTGATAACGTCGGTTAATTTATTTACTTAACTTCAAGCTTTACTAAGTGTTTTTCACGATTATATGACATGTTTTAAATGCCTAAACTTACCCTAGATTACCTTCATTATACCCCTAGGGTTAACTACATTTGTCATTTTCTTTTCATTTTTTTTTGTAGGTTTTGGTCTGTCCGACCCACCGTCCGACCCACCTCTGGGTCGGACCCTTCCAGTAACCTTCGGGTCCCAAAACTTCTACCATGTCCGACCCATGTCCGACCCAACGGCCTGGGTCGGACCATTACAGAAACATTCCGGCGTTTTATTCTCTCCCGTCCGACCCATGTCCGACCCAACCATCTGGGTCGGACCATTACAGAAGCATTCCCGGGTGACCAAACAGAGGTCGTCCGACCCAACTGTGGGTCGGACCCTTGGGTCGGACGCCTCCAGAATATGCCCAAAAATTGTCAAATCTTTTCCAAACTTCTCCATAAGCCTCCGAAGGTGTTCTAACATCATTTGGCACACTAAAACCTTCATATATCTCTTTCCAAATTCATTTACAAGTTTAATTCCAAGTTCCTTAAATACTCTCTCAAAACACTTGTAGTTCACTAGTTTGCTCCCACCTAGAAATGCATTTGAACCATTACATTCCTACCCAAATTTTGACATGATCTCCCTATAGTTTTTACATGTTCTCACTCAACTTTTAACCCACTAAAACACTCCAACCATCAATTTATCCAAGGCACCAAAACACACTTAAAATTCACCATTCAAACCATAGTAGCCCTCAATACTCATAACCCTTAAAAGCTTGGCTCTTAGGCCCTTAAACAACATTAAATTAAACACTGAATTTCCTCATTCTATTAGCAACACCTGCATTTCACTGAGCATTTATATTTGCACCAAGATAAAACACAAAGTCCTTAAAACACCACATAGCTTAAGGTAAGTTATTTACCTTGGGTTTTCTTTCAACTTTCTCTCCTCCTCACTTCTTGTTCCACAACCGATTTCCAATGGGGTTGTTTGTTACACTAATGACCAAATACCATAAATGGTAATGAGCACCAAGAATTTAATGAAGCTCTTGCAACAACCCTAAAACAAGAGGTGTTTAAGCATAGAAATGTAGAGATTCTTACCTTCTACTTCACAACGGAGTGTTTGGAATTGAAAATGAAAAGCTCCAGCACTTAAAGAAAGTTCACCAAGCTAGAATGGAGAACCACAAATGGAGTTCAAAACAGGGCCAAAATCGGTCAAGGGAAAGATGGAGAGAAATAGATGGATTTTCGAGTTGTTTCTTACCTCAAGCAACCAAAGAGCCGATTGGCTTCAAGAATGAGTGGTTCCCTCTTCAAAATGAGCTACACCCATGGAAATAAAATGTGGAGTTTGCAGATTTTGAAAGGTGCAAAATGATCTCCAAAGTGAGGTGAGTATTTTGGTGTATTTTGTTTTCCGATTTGGACTGGATTTAGTGAAGGAACAAGAAGGAGAAGATGGGGCGAGAGAGCTCAAGAAATCGCCATGGGGGAGCAAAATGAAGAAGGAGATGCTGGAATGGGAGAGAGAAACCGGTAGAGAGGAAGAGGAATGGAGGAAAGAGAAATAAAGGGGTAAGTTGTACTGTTTACCTTTATTGTTTTGTCTTCTAGCTAATAGAGTAGAGTAATTAACAAGAGAGGGAGGAGCCAAACGTGAGCTACCTCACACAAGTAGGGAATCAGATTTTTTTGTTGTAAAAGTAGGATGAGGTGGCACATGGTCATTTAGCAGATAACACCCGTTAGTTCCCGAACTGTCAGTTTTAACAGTTCGGGTCCGGTTTCCGGATTTTTGTTTTATTATTTTTATGGTCCTAGACCTTGACTAACATTTAATTATAGCCATATGATTTAACCATAAATTTATTGTCCTTTAACCGTTTTAAAATCACATTTCCCGGGTTCTCGAAAAAAGTGCTTTAAAGCTCCTTTTGCATTTTTAATCCACTATTGGATCGTTCCTTCGGGAATTTTTCCCACATGTTCTTAATGACTAAAATAAGCCTTAAAATATAATAATTATATAATTAACTAACATATTAAGGTTGGGGTATTTCAATCTCCCCCCTTAAAAGAACTTTGTCCCCAAAGTTCACACTTCCACACATCTTAATTATTAGAACAACACTTCCATAACAAACTACAAACATTCTTTACATCACACAGACTCAAGGTCCTCATAAACAAACATCACTTAGACTCAAAGGTCTATAACATAACATCTTAGACTCATGGTCTATAACATAACAACATAGACATGTATTCCAATACATGCCGTACATCATAAACGAAACGGCTCTACCCCCCTTAAATAGGGGTACGCCCCGTACCCTATGCTACAAACTAAGAAGTAAACAATGACGGGTACTTCGCCTTCATCTTCTCCTCCAGCTCCCAAGTGGCCTCCTCGACTTTCCTGGTTAGACCAGAGGACCTTCACCAATCTTCAGATTTATGGCGAGTGTCGAGTCTTAGTGTCCAGGACCGTACGGGAGTCTCCACTGATCGCATGGTCGGCTCTAATGTTAGCCTTCGGGCTGAAGTACATGAGACGGATGAGACATATATTTCTTCAACTGGGACACATGAAATACATCATGTACCTTGCCCAACAGCAGGTAAATCAAGCTGTAGGCTACCGGGCCTATCCGCTCCGTCACAACATACGGCCACATATTTCGGGCTCAACTTGCCTTCTGGCCAAAACGAAACACTCCCTTCATGGGGGATACTCTAAGGAATACCTGATCGCCCACGGCGACTCCAGGTCACGTCTGCACACATCGACGTATGATTTCTGTCTATCCTGAGCTGCTTCATGTTAGCCCGGATCTGACGTACTTCTGCTTGTACTTGCTCTAAATACTCAGGTCCTATAATGACGTCTCACTCGACTCATCCCAGCATAATGGCGTACGGCATGGTCTACCGTACAAAGCCTGGAAGGGAGACATCTTGATCGATGCATGGTAACTGTTGTTGTAGCTAAACTCGATCAGATGTAACTTATCAATCCAGCTGGTCTGAAAGTCAAGTGCACATGCACGTAACATATCCTCAAGCGTCTGTATGGTGCGCTCACTCTGACCATCTGTCTGTGGGTGAAACGCCGTACTCAACTTCAGTTCGGTACCCAGTGCTTCCCGTGTACTTCTCCAGTACCTCGAGAGGAATCTGGTATCCCTATCAGACACGATAGTCTTCGGTACTCCATGATGTCGTACTATCTCACGGTCGAAGAGCTCTGCTAGCTTCGCCACTTTCCAGGTGTCCTTCATCGGAATGAATCTGGCCACCTTGGTCAGTCGGTCACAACGACCCATATCATATTCAACCTCCCCTAGTAGGCGGAAGCCCAACAACGAAGTCCATGGAAATATCATGGAACTTCCATTCAGGAACGGGCATTGGCTGTACCATGCCACCAGGACGACGGTGCTCAAACTTGACCTTCTGGCAAGTGAGACACCTAACAACATAATCTGTCACATCTTTCTTCATACCGGTCCACCAGAAATATCTCTTCATACCCTTGTACATTTTTGAAGCTCCGGGTGAATAGAAGTAGAAGAACAGTGTGACTCACTCAGTATGCGCTCCTTCAGCTCAGCGCTACTTCGTGGAATACAAAGTCAGCCCATTCAGCCTGATCAAACCATCATCATGAAGTCGGAAATCGTACTTCTGACTTTCGAACGTGCCGTCAATAAGCTTCTGTTTGATCTCTCGCATGTACTGATCTGACATCTGAGCACTCCGCACCTCTTCAACCAAGCTCGAGTGAGAGATAAGCGAATGGAGAGAGAGTGTGCTCGGCGACTCAATGCATCAGCTACAACGTTTGCTTTACCTTCCTTGTACTGAAGGTTGATATCGTAATCGGTAAGGAACTCAACCCATATCCTTTGCCTCATGTTCAACTCCTTCTGAGTGAACAGGTATTTCAAACTCTTGTGATCTGAATAAATCGTCACATTTACTCCATACAAATGGTGTCGCCATATCTTCAATGCGAAGACAATGGCACCCAATTCTAAGTCATGAGTAGGATAGTTCTCTTCATGTCGTTTCAACTGTCGGGAGGCGTAAGCCACGACCTTCCCATGTTGCATCAAAACACAACCCATTCCTTTACCTGACGCGTCACAATATACTTCAAAACCATCAGTACCCTCTGGTATGGTAAGAATTGGTGCAGAAGTCAAAGCATCCTTGAGCTTCTGGAATGAGATCTCCAATCCTCAGTCCAATCAAACGGTGCATCCTTCTTCATTAAGGATGTCATTGGTTTCGAAACACTAGAAAAATTCTTCACAAACCTCCGTAATAACCTTCTAGACCGAGGAAGCTCCGGATGTCGGTAACCGTCTTCGGTCTAGGCCAGGTGCGCACAGCATCAATCTTGGCCGGATCCACAGCGATCCCGGCCTCAGAAATAACAGACCAAGAAAAGAGACTTGGTCCAACCAAAATTCACACTTTGAGAACTTCGCATAAAGCTGGTTCTCTCTCAATGTTTGCAACACACTCCTCAGGTGAGCTTCATGCTCCACCTTGGACTTAGAATAAATAAGAATATCATCGATGAAGACCACTACTGATTTATCCAACTGCTCTCGAAACAACCGATTCATCAAGTCCATAAACTTTGCTGGTGCATTAGACAACCAAACGGCATATGACCGTGAATTCATAGTGCCCATATCTGGTACGGAAGCGGTCTTCTCAATGTCACTGTCTCTGATAGCTATCTGATGGTAACCCGATCGTAGATCGATCTTAGAGAATACAGATGCACCTCTCACTGATCAAACAAATCATCGATACGTGGCAATGGGAACGGTTCTTCACCGTTACAGCATTCAGCTCTCTGTAATCGATGCATAGGCGGAGACTCCCATCCTTTTTCTTCACAAAAAGGACTGGTGCTCCCCATGGTGAAACGCTAGGGCGAATAAATCCCTTGTCAAGTAGGTCTCGCAGCTGCTCTTTGAGCTCTGTCATCAGCTGGAGCCATACGGTAGGGCGCCTTCGCTATAGGTTCGGTGCCCGGTACCAAGTCTATCTCAAACTCAACTGCCCGTGTAGGCGGCATGCCAGGGAGCTCCTTAGGAAATACATCAGGAAACTCCGACACAAACGGCACATCTGGGCTAAACTCAGGGTCTCTCTCTATGTCCTGGACATAGCAGAGGTATACATCATTCTTTCTTCTGATTTCATGATACATGGCCATGGCGGAGATTATCTGTGTCGAAGGCTCCCTGGGCCTCTGGCGGTATGAAATGGTAACCCCAGATGGACTCCGAAGAAGCAGACGGTGCTCGGCACATAGGATTCTGCCCTTATACCGCTCCAACCAGTTCATCCCGAAAATCACATCAAAACCCAGTCCGTCGAACTCTATTAAGTCGATCGGGAACTCATCATTCTTAATTCGTACAACAACATCTCGGTGGTAGCGGGTACACCTGATCCGCTCTTTCGACGGGAGAGTGACTAGAAAGTCCTGCATCTCTTCACCGTCTAACCCCAGCCTCTTCGCAAAAGATAGCGAGATAAAAGTGTGTGAGGCTCCGGAGTCGAACAAGACCGAGGCGTCCACGCCATTAACTGGGAAGGTACCGGTGAGGATGGTGCCGCTCTTGCCGGCCTCTGCCTCATTGCAGACACTCAGTATACCTCCCGTCCCGAGTGCACAGCCTAATTTATTTCAGAAACTTTATAAGTATAATGGTAACAACCCGGGTGGTTTACTCAAGAAATAACACTGCTTTATTCATAAAACTCATCGTTACACCATGATGGTATTACATTGGATACATCGCTCGATAACTTAGCATACTTGATGTATCACATACTTAACATACAACTGGCTTCACACTTTACATGATTACACATAACTTCAGAACTGTCTAAAGGTTAAGTTCAATCTTCCAGGTTTCATGTGTGTGGCATTGATTATCGTCGGAGGCGCCGTATTCAATTTGATCTTCTTGATACCATGATACAGCATCCTCGACTGCCCCCCATGATTAGTACATCTCCAGACTCCAATACTAACTTCCTTGCGAGGTCCGCACGCTTCTGCTCGCCATACATAAATACTGCGGTATCACCAATGGACCAAGACACCACGGTTACTCCCTTACTAAGAGACTCGGGTGACTCGTCCTTGTCTTGGTGTAAACCCAATCTTCCACCTTTTTGGTAGAAAATTTGCAATACACAATTCTGCCTTGATACTTGGAATTTGTTCCGGTTCTACTTGATGAGCAACTCCTACGGTGTGGTTAACAACCGCAAGGAATTCCTCAGGTATACTCGGTATGGTAGCTCCATCTTCAGCTCTTGTGTCCTGATATGACTTGGTGAGGGTTCCAATCCTTACCCATGCACATCATCTTAAATTCATTTTCGCCCCCTTGGGTATTCGGGTGTGTAGAAACCTCCCGGTGCTGCTCCAAGCTCGTTGCATCGTCGAATGATATGGATTTGTGCTTCGGGTGTCAAGTATCCCTTTAATAATATCATACCTGGTTGGATAACTTGACACTGTTCTGTCGGATAGTCGGTGATGTCGACGGTGGTATCTCGGGGTTCGGTGTGGGCGGGTTTGGATAGCAAATATTGAAGGTTCCTAATGTTTATAATACCTAGTTTAGGTGGTTTTACATTGTACTTTAACTCATTACTTATGTGGTCATACATTTAGACTCACTAACACACATGCATGGAATGCGGTAAGCAAACACTAATCTCATTTAACGGTTTTGAGGGGTACCTGGTCTAGAAGACGATCCTGGTGCCTCTGACTGTCCACCACATTCAAGGCAGCCTTGCCTGCTCCCGGCCACTTACCTTTCTGGGACTCAGTGTTCCCTTTGCCCTAGGGACGGCTGATAGGTAGTCTTCGGGCCCTCAGTGGTAGCAGTGGCCTTACCCTTCCATTGCCCTCTAGGCCTATAATTTCTGCCATCGGGGTTGCTGTAGCACTCAAAGTCACGGTGCCCCAGCTTCTTGCAGTAGTGGCACTGCACATCATTCCCTTTGCAGTCCTTACCGGGATGGTCACCTTTGCACCACTTACAGAAGTAGTGGCGCTCGGGTCCAGAGCCCGTACTGGCTGCTATCACAAACACACAATATACACACTCACATTAAAACAATACACACTCGGATTTGGTATTCGGAATTAAATAGTTACCCTTGGGCGGGATGATGAGCGTAAGGGCTTAGCCGCATATGCATAATTGAGCTTCCAGCGTCTCCTCGTGGTAGTAGGCTGGGCCTGGCCCTTGCCTCTTGCTGCTGGCCCTTCTGTGGCTGAGGGTAAGGTTTCCTCTTCTTCCCTCCTTGGTACCCTTGCGAGCTTTGGCCCTCGCTCGAGACCTTGCGCTTATGCGCATTCTCCTCGTCCCTTAGACGGACGGTGATCTCAACCTTAGCAGCGGCATGATAGCACTCCTGAGTATCAGGTTTTAGTCATGCCCCGCATTACATTTACACACTCCATACAACATTACTCATTCACACTTAGACATTTTGGGAAATTACCTGCAAGGTATTGTACTCGGCTGGCCCCATGCTATAGCGTAGGCGGTGGCTCAACCCACTGTAGAATCTGTTCACTAAGACCCGGTTCGAGTAACCAAGGTCGGGTAGAAGTTGCACAAGGTCGGTGAAGGTGGTGTAGTAGTCCGTCCACCGTCATCTTATCTCCCTGCTTCAGGCTGTCAAGCTCTAGGCGCTTCGCCTCTCTGCACATGCACTGGGTTAGTTACTTGGCTCGTAGTAATGCCGTGTACTGCTCCCATCCAAAATTCGGATCGGCCACTTTTCGGCCCTTACCAGCTTCCACCAATTTCTAGCCGAACCCTTCAAATATAAACGCAGCAAGACGGACCTTGGCATCAGAGCAGGAACAGCCAAAGTCTCGTAGGCGGTCTCGAGCTCTGAGATGTACGCCTCTAGCTTAGAAGGATCGGTCTCCCCCTTTGAAAGACGGGGGCCTCAAGTCGGCCAACGCCTTCACCCAATTAGTCTCGCGTGGCTGAGGTGGTGGTGGGTGGTTCAGGCTGATCCTGACCAACGGGCGTCTGCTGCCCTTGCTGCACTGCCAGCGACTATCTGAGGCACAACTTGTGCTAGGGTGGCCGCCCCTACAGCTTCGGCATCATTTGAGCGGTGGGGTTATCCCCCGTGTCACTTGGACCAGGCCCTCCCCACGCCCTCGTCCCCGCGGTCGCCCTGCCATCTGAACATACATGAGAGCCCATAGTATTGTGCTTACAAACTTGTCGTCATCACTTGTTTTATAACGTCCTTTGGACGACAAGGTTATATTTTCCTAACTCGGTATATTCCTAGGCTCGGTTGTCAGATGATCAGAGCGATACACTTCACTCTGATACCACTTTTTGTAACACCCCGTCCATAAACTCACACACTTAGTCGATAATCGCAGCGGAAATCATAACTTAACATTAACCAAAAGGGCGGTGTTACACGCCGTTAGCCACCCACGTGGCTACAAGGCTGTTACATAATATGTATCAGTTCTGATCACACACGACCCCCGAGCATATAATTACAACCTTTCAAAAATGGACTGTCCCAAAGAATGACAATATACCGAGTGTAACTGTTCAAAAATCACTAACCAACTTTCACCATCCACCAAAGTAAACGACCTCGAGTGTACAAACACTACTCGGGTTCAATATCCAAAAATAACCAATATAGACAACCTAGGATCTAAAGCCATTCTGTTCTCTTCCTCGATCCTCATCCTGCAAATAAACATAGCCCCCAAAGGGGGTCAGCAACCTTTTGCTGGCATGGTTAACGTGCAGCCCGCTGACTACCGGGATACACGCAACTATTTGTCATTATTACATGGCGTTGATTTTATCATACAACATACATATATACAACAGGAATTATTGCAGAACAATAACAATACATACATAGTGAAAACAGTTCACTTTAAGTAACAACCAACATGGTTAGTCAACTTGTAAGCCTAGAGGATGTCTTCACCCTCATGTTAAGCTTAACACATATCACATTACCGTTTAGTTAGTCGGATGAGTAACTTTAACTTGAAAGAGACGAGCGTATTGTGACCCGAACACATCAACACATAATTTCCCCTAGCCCCAGTGGAAGTCAGGTAGGTAGCTTTGGCTAAGCTATGGGAGGTCGAATTCCCCATAACAGGAAGACTACCCTAACATAAGGAGAGAGCCGAATCTGATTCAGATGTCGACACCCATACATACACGCGTGACCGGAACGACCGGATTCCTCACTCCCCGGTTAGCACTCGTTAGAAGTTCCACAATGGGAGCTTAACATAATCTCACACAAGTAAGTGTTTAAGTCCAGTTAGTCAAACACGGGAAGTAAGGCACAATTCAACAACACACATCACAAGTAAACACACATAGCCGGGTTAGAACTGTTCCTTAGGTTGGGGAACGTTATTACCGGATACCGTTCTCTTACGTTTTCCTAGCTTGGGTTATTTAACAATTAGAACGCATTCGAGGTTACCGTATCGGTATATACACACGTCACAATAATAATAAGAACTGTAAACTCATTTCATGAATTAATCTTACAAGGTTGTAAACACACAGAAAAACAAACAGCATACAAGCCGGTGTAAACCGGTAGGCAACAGACTGCAAGAAAACCATACCTTGGTCCTTGCCGCTCTAGTGTTCCTCCGTACGTTGTTCCTAAACATGATTGATAACGTCGGTTAATTTATTTACTTAACTTCAAGCTTTACTAAGTGTTTTTCACGATTATATGACATGTTTTAAATGCCTAAACTTACCCTAGATTGCCTTCATTATACCCCCTAGGGTTAACTACATTTGTCATTTTCTTTTCATTTTTTTTTGTAGGTTTTGGTCTGTCCGACCCACCGTCCGACCCACCTCTGGGTCGGACCCTTCCAGTAACCTTCGGGTCCCAAACTTCTACCATGTCCGACCCATGTCCGACCCAACGGCCTGGGTCGGACCATTACAGAAACATTCCCGGCATTTTATTCTCTCCCGTCCGACCATGTCCGACCCAACCATCTGGGTCGGACCATTACAGAAGCATTCCCGGGTGACCAAACAGAGGTCGTCCGACCCAACTGTGGGTCGGACCCTTGGGTCGGACGCCTGCTAACAGAGAAATTGTTAGGATAAAACTATATCAAAAGAACAAATAATAAACTAATCCTACAACTCTACTACGGGTAGCAAAATAAAACCCGGTCGGAGTATAGTGTAAATATATACGACCGAGAGTATCGTAAAAGAGGAGGATATACGTAACGAAATCACTAGGGTGCAAAATAAAAAGGTAAATAACGGGACGAAAATTAGTCCTAATCCGGGCAAAAGCCTATTCTATAATAACAAGGGGGAAAAGTAAATGTAATTCTAATCTAAAATAACTAACTAAAATCCTAACTAAATGTATGATTCGGGAATAGATCAACCCCAGTACCACTGTGAACACTTAATACATAACAAGTCTCTGAAATCACCCGAACAAATGAAAGTGCCGGATATCCTGCCGGATAGTTTTTGCACGGCATGTTCAAAGACGTTGAATATGCCGGACAGAACCAACCCGGCACTAGACCCGGGCAATAACGAAATGTGAATTTTTATCCCAGTTTCGAAGCCCGAAAACAAGGACTCACTATCCAAATTCGAACCCAACAATCTCTCGTCAGTATTCGACTGAAATAATGAAAATGGATAAGGTTATTCAACTCTTTCGGTGTTGTCATCTACACCTCTGCATCTAACAACGGTGGAAGACCACTAAGATTCTTTAACCAAAAACACTCTTGTCTTTTGAACCTCAAGTGAAATTTAGAAGATAGGAGAACAAGTAGCGAACTCATTCTGCCTTATATGGAAATCTGAATCTTAGAAAAACTTGGGAATATATATATTGAATGATCAAAGTGTTTACAAGGAAGAACTCATCCCTAACCAAAACTAACAAGGATTCTGCATCACCATCCACACAACTACAAGAAAAGAATACAAAGAGGGAGAAGGAGATGTTAATAGCCTTAACCCGTCAAGGTCTTCTTCTTCTTTTGCGTGGATGGATCTGCAGACGTTCCTTGGACACCAACACTTGGAGTGGGGCGGAAATTGAGATGTGAATGGAGTATAATATGGTGTTGAAGTGTGTTAAAAGTGTAGCCCCTGTCCTATTTATAGGCATCACATTCTTCCGTGCCGGGTGTTCGCCGTGCACATTATATCCGGCATATAATAACCACGTGCCCAACTGCTAACGGTCGAAACCGCCCAATCTGCGCGAAAAGGTACCTGTGCCGGACACGATTGTCCGGCACCATACCCGGCATAGGTTGGTTTGGCAACGGTCATTAACTGCCATCGTCTGGTCAATCGAGGCGACTTTCCATATGTATGCCGGATTGGATCCACCCGGCAATGTAACCCGGCATAGAGTGTTTTTCTGCTCCATGCTTGTGCCGTGCAGGTATGATCCGGCCTTATGTCCGGCATTTTGGTCAGAAATTCTCCTTGTATGGTAAAACATATAAAAACATCAATCTGAACAAATAATAGACTTATAAATAATATAGCATAAATAGCATATATTTAACCTTATTTAGATAATATAATACTAAATCTAGCACATAAAATATGATAAGTCTGCGGCTTATCAAGGCCCTACACTTACCTTTTGCTAGTCCTCGAGCAAAACAAGATTAGAAAGGAGTAATTACTTATGCACAAAACAGATAGACTTTAGAATGAAATGTAGATAAATATTCTTAACTCCCTGACTCTATTTCATAAGTATCACTTAATCATCCTTATCCATCAAAACATACTAATGGGTATAAAATGAAGACTTTCAAAATCGATCAAAACTTTTGGGTTATTTTGCATAAGGGATTTGTAATCTCTCCTTTTTCCGGTTTCCATCATTCAGCTCTATTTTTCAAGAGTTTCTGAATGTGGCCAAGACACTCATCATTGGTTTTTATTATTCAGCTCAGCCCTATTTTGCAAGGGTTTCTGAATCAACCATGATTTTTTACAATGAAGAACGGGGAATTTAGGAGAAAAATAAAAGGAAAAACTCTCTTTTCTTGCTTTTATTCAGAGGCACTTTTGTGCAACCTCTAGGAATATATGCTTTTCCTTTGGAAGAAGATTTTTTTCTTTCTTTTTTCTTTTTCTTCTTCTTCTTTCTTTGCACAAAACCCTTTTTAAGATTTTCACCCAAAAGATTTTCACAATTTGAAAAGAAAAGAAACAAATACCCAGAAGTATATAAAGGAAAGAATTAGGAGCAAGATCATATACTCATGTTAATAAAAAGAATCAAGAAGTTAAAAACAGGAATCTATAAGTCATTAGAAAGCTTACCTCTTGAGAGAACAAGCATTTATTCATTCCTAATCTTATCTCAGTCAAAAACATGCAAAAAGTTTAGTAAAACATTGATAAACTTTAAACCTATGCATATTATTAACAAAACTTATTTTTTTTAAGGGGGGTCCCTGCCCTACACTTGGCAGGAACACTGTCCCCAGTGTTCAAAAAAGAGAAAAAAATAAAGAAATAAGGAAAGGAAGTGACTCCCCTGCGGTGAAAGAAGACCAGATGCGTGGGGCTGCCCTACACTTAGCCTTTGGCAATTCGGCAGAGGTATTACCTATCTCGCATACTCCGTTGATCATGTTTGGCGTTGGAGACGGGAGTTGACCAGGCGGTCATAGTTTGAGCAAAAAGTTGCTGCATTAACAACGTCATTGACTTATGCTCTATGCGAATGGTTGATGTCTCTGCCCGTTCTGCTTCCTCAGGTGGTATAAAATCTGGCATTTTGGAGCACTGGGCGTGTAGTCACGAACTTTTCCACATTCGCCTGCTGAGGAAGAGAATGCTTGCCATTCGCCTTTAGTATTGGCTTCCATTGTGTAGGGAGTGCGTTTGTTGGTTTCATCGATGTCCTCTTTGTCTCATGATTGCGGACACACAAATCTTCATGAAGATTATGCAATCGGAGATGCATTCACCTATTTAACTCAGGAGGAGCAACACAAAAACACTATAATATTTTGTAAAAAAAAAACTAAGATGATTACATAATTAGAGTTACGAAAATGAAAAGAGAAAAAAAATTGGTTGTGCCGGACTCGGTGCCGGGTATGAGGTGCCCGGCACTGGACTTTCTCCAACTATGCCGTATGTATAAAACCCGGCATCAGGCCCGGCGTAATCAATCCGAGAATAAATAAACGGAATAAAGAATAGGTAGGATTAGAAGGGAGGGATAAAGACAAATTATACAGAATTTTAATATTTTACAAAAAAAAATAAAAAAAATAAAAAATAAATAAATAGTTTGAACATGCCGGACGCGGTGCCGGGTGGGAATTACCCGGCATTGGACTTTCTCCAATACTGCCGGGTTGAAATTACCCAGTATGCCACCCGGCACGTTCAAACTTGAAAATAAAAAATAAAAAAAAAAATAAAAAAATAATAAAAATGGGAAGGGAAAGGGAAGTTAACATAAAAGATCAATGGAAAAGAATATTTATAGACAAATAAAAGATAAAAAAAAACAATGCGAAGTAAAGGTTGAAGTTTGATTATGCCGGGTCGTGCGCCGGGTAAACTCTATCCGGCGCAGGACTTCCTCCAAAGATGCCGGATGTAGAACACCCGGCAGTGTACCCGGCTTTTCAACTGAAAATAAAATTAACAAATTAAATTAAAGAATCATAGAATTAAAGAATAAAGAATAGGGCGTTTTTACCGAATTTAGGACTTGGACTAATTCCAAGTCCCCGGCAACGGCGCCAATTTGCTAACAGAGAAATTGTTAGGATAAACTATATACAAAAGAACAAAATAATAAACTAATCCTACAACTCTACTACGGGTAGCAAAATAAAACCCGGTCGGAGTATAGTGTAAATATATTACGACCGAGAGTATCGTACCCAAGGGACTTATAGAAAATTAGTCCTAATCCGGGCAAAAGCCTATTCTATAATAACAAGGGGGGAAAAGTAAATGTAATTCTAATCTAAAATAACTAACTAAAATCCTAACTAAATGTATGATTCGGGAATAGATCAACCCCAGTACCACTGTGAACACTTAATACATAACAAGTCTCTGAAATCACCCGAACAAATGAAAGTGCCGGATATCCTGCCGGATAGTTTTTGCACGGCATGTTCAAAGACGTTGAATATGCCGGACAGAACCAACCCGGCACTAGACCCGGCAATAACGAAATGTGAATTTTTATCCCAGTTTCGAAGCCCGAAACAAGGACTCACTATCCAAATTCGAACCCAACAATCTCTCGTCAGTATTCGACTGAAATAATGAAATGGATAAGGTTATTCAACTCTTTCGGTGTTGTCATCTACACCTCTGCATCTAACAACGGTGGAAGACCACTAAGATTCTTTAACCAAAACACTCTTGTCTTTTGAACCTCAAGTGAAATTTAGAAGATAGGAGAACAAGTAGCGAACTCATTCTGCCTTATATGGAAATCTGAATCTTAGAAAAACTTGGGAATATATATATTGAATGATCAAAGTGTTTACAAGGAAGAACTCATCCCTAACCAAAACTAACAAGGATTCTGCATCACCATCCACACAACTACAAGAAAGAATACAAAGAGGGAGAAGGAGATGTTAATAGCCTTAACCCGTCAAGGTCTTCTTCTTCTTTTGCGTGGATGGATCTGCAGACGTTCCTTGGACACCAACACTTGGAGTGGGGCGGAAATTGAGATGTGAATGGAGTATAATATGGTGTTGAAGTGTGTTGAAAAGTGTAGCCCCTTGTCCTATTTATAGGCATCACATTCTTCCCGTGCCGGGTGTTCTGCCGTGCACATTATATCCGGCATATAATACCACGTGCCCAACTGCTAACGGTCGAAAACCGCCCAATCTGCGCGAAAAGGTACCTGTGCCGGACACGATATGTCCGGCACCATACCCGGCATAGGTTGGTTTGGCAACGGTCATTAACTGCCATCGTCTGGTCAATCGAGGCGACTTTCCATATGTATGCCGGATTGGATCCACCCGCAATGTACCCGGCATAGAGTGTTTTTTCTGCTCCATGCTTGTGCCGTGCAGGTATGATCCGGCCTTATGTCCGGCATTTTGGTCAGAAATGTCTCCTTGTATGGTAAAACATATAAAAACATCAATCTGAACAAATAATAGACTTAATAAATAATATCATAAATAGCATATATTTAACCTTATTTAGATAAATATAATACTAAATCTAGCACATAAAATAGATAAGTCTGCGGCTTATCAACGCCTCCAGAATATGCCCAAAAATTGTCAAATCTTTTCAAACTTCTCCACAAGCCTCCGAAGGTGTTCTACATCATTTGGCACACTAAAACCTTCATATATCTCTTTCCAAATTCATTTACAAGTTTAATTCCAAGTTCCTTAAATACTCTCTCAAAACACTTGTAGTTCACTAGTTTGCTCCCACCTAGAAATGCATTTGAACCATTACATTCCTACCCAAATTTTGACATGATCTCCCCATAGTTTTTACATGTTCTCACTCAAATTTAACCCACTAAAACACTCCAACCATCAATTTATCCAAGGCACCAAAACACACTTAAAATTCACCATTCAAACCATAGTAGCCCTCAATACTCATAACCCTTAAAAGCTTGGCTCTTAGGCCCTTAAACAACATTAAATTAAACACTGAATTTCCTCATTCTATTAGCAACACCTGCATTTCACTGAGCATTTATATTTGCACCAAGATAAAACACAAAGTCCTTAAAACACCACATAGCTTAAGGTAAGTTATTTACCTTGGGTTTTCTTTCAACTTTCTCTCCTCCTCACTTCTTGTTCCACAACCGATTTCCAATGGGGTTGTTTGTTACACTAATGACCAAATACCATAAATGGTAATGAGTACCAAGAATTTAATGAAGCTCTTGCAACAACCCTAAAACAAGAGTGTTTAAACATAGAAATGTAGAGATTCTTACCTTCTACTTCACAACGGAGTGTTTGGAATTGAAAATGAGAAGCTCCAGCACTTAAAGAAGTTCACCAAGCTAGAATGGAGAACCACAAATGGAGTTTAAAACAGGGCCAAAATCGGTCAAGGGAAAGATGGAGAAATAGATGGATTTTCGAGTTGTTTCTTACCTCAAGCAACCAAAGAGCCGATTGGCTTCAAGAATGAGTGGTTCCCTCTTCAAAATGAGCTACACCCATGGAAATAAAATGTGGAGTTTGCAGATTTTGAAAGGTGCAAAATGATCTCCAAAGTGAGGTGAGTATTTTGGTGTATTTTGTTTTCGATTTGGACTGGATTTAGTGAAGGAACAAGGAAGGAGAAAGATGGGGCTGAGAGAGCTCAAGAAATCGCCATGGGGGAGCAAAATGAAGAAGGAGATGCTGGGAATGGGAGAGAGAAACCGGTAGAGAGGAAGAGAATGGAGGAAAGAGAAAATAAAGGGGTAAGTTGTACTTGTTTACCTTATTGTTTTGTCTTCTAGCTAATAGAGTAGAGTAATTAACAAGAGAGGGAGGAGCCCAAACGTGAGCTACCTCACACAAGTAGGGAATCAGATTTTTTTTGTAAAAGTAGAGATGAGGTGGCACATGGTCATTTAGCAGATAACCCGTTAGTTCCCGAACTGTCAGTTTTAACAGTTCGGGTCCGTTTCCGGATTTTTGTTTTATTTATTTTTATGGTCCTAGACCTTGACTAACATTTAATTATAGCCATATGATTTACCATAAATTTTTATTAGTCCTTTAAACCCGTTTAAAATCACATTTCCCGGGTTTCTCGAAAAACGTGCTTTAAAGCTCGTTTTGCATTTTTAATCCACTATTGGATCCGTTTCCTTCGGGAATTTTTCCCACATGTTCTTAATGACTAAAATAAGCCTTAAAATATAATAATTATATATTAGCTAACATATTAAGGTTTGGGGTATTTCAGTCCGAACATGACCTACGTCCACGGGAGAAGATATAAAACTTTCATTAAGAAAATGAGGATTACAAGTTTATATGAGGATTACCCAACCAACCCATCAACTCGTGTTTCCCTTGGTGTTTTTACCCGAGTCTCTTTGAGTTCCCATAGAACCCCTTGACTCTCTTGGATGTGATCCCCACAAGTTGGGATGAAAATAGCTACGGGTTACTAGATCTATTTATAGGGATAAATCTTAACCCTTCACTTATCCCCACATTAACCCTGTAACAACAACCGCATAATGGCTCACAAGTTACGGCGGTTACAACCTCATTAACACATCCATTAACACCTAGGAACAACTAACACTCACTCGGATATCTAGAAAACCATAAGTCTTAACTTCTTCTTTATTTAACTTCCTCATAACTCTACTCATAATGTAAAAAAACCAAATGCTTCAGACGCCATTAATTTACACCGTATAAATGCTCCCATTAATGCATCTTCAACTTCTGTGAAACTCTTCGTAAATAATATATTAATTGGAAGACGAAATCAATTAACTCCACAGGAGCAACTCAAAGGATTTAGCATTAATTCTAACAAAATGAATTCTAGCAGCGAATCGCTCAAGCTATGACCATGATGCGATCTGAGAGGATGAGTCAAGAGGTTTCTAGACAACCAGATCACTCACAAGAATCAGACGTTGCACCAGTGCCTCCCAGTAGTGTTCACTCCGTCAATCCGTTTCCATATTCATCTCTTCTCCATGTTAGAATAATATGTTAATTACAAATATAATAAAATCAAATTCTACACTTGTTCATGTGCATCTAAAATCTTAATTTTAAAAATTCAGAAACCGGTTGACTGCACATTGTTGCAAATACTTGGCGGTGACGAAGTCGTGGTAGGGTCGGGTAAGGTGTTCAAGTCTTCTTATGGTGACACCGTGCGGAATGAAGCGCTCCGGGAGTACCATGTCCAAGTGCTCGTTGATGATTTTGTGCCTGAGTATGCCAATGTTCAAATACCAGTGCCAGTTGCAGGCTTGGCCACCATTCGTGAAGCACAATCTATGACAATACAATGGCCAACTAGATTGGTAAAGATTGCGGAGCAGCATGTAAGCACACGAAAAACTTACTCTTAAACACATCCTATGGTAGAAATGTATACTTATTAAATTAATATCTCAGGAACACATCTAACCAATTTCTGATAATGGGAAAGGAAAGAAAATTGCTAATGTTGCACCAGCTCATCCTTTAGTGGCATCCACAACTAAATTTGTGCTTAAAGAGAATTTGGTGGAGCCGGCGGTATCGAAAATCTTGCCCCCCAAATTGAAAATTCTGCACTCCACTCTATTGATGACGCCGCTGGAAAAAGATTCGGTTACGGTGGAGGCAAAACTGGATCTTTTTCACTATGTAGGAGCTCACAGATTCGATATATTCATCACTGATTTTATGGAGTTGTTCAGGAAAGATTGGTTGAGTGCTTCAATTCTCAAGTCGGCTTGCATGTGAGTGACTAGCACACCTTATACACATTTTATTATGCACACTTGAAAATTAAATCACTAATATCAGTTTCTTTATATTGTGCAGGCATGTGGATGAAAAGGCGGTCCAAGTGCATGGCAATAGTAGTTTCGGTTTCTTATGGCAAGTGACCCCCAAGCTTTGGTCTAGTACTTGTTAAACGCAATACATGCATGTGCTGATAAATCATATATACTGCTACCACTTCATCAGGGGTAAGTATTTTGTCAAGTGTTAAGTTAATCTAAAAATTGTGATACTTGTATTATGCATTCAATTGAATTAAGTTCTGGCTGTGTTGCAATCTATGAACAACCGACACTGGTCCTTGCTGAAACGCCCTAGAAAATCCTAGCTACAAAATATACCTTCTTTATTATTTATATGTGTATGTATTGCTTGTAATTGATATAAGCTAGTACAATGGAAGTTATTTACTAGCTTGTAAAAATGTAAATTGTGAAACATGTACAATGTACAATAAGAAGATTGTACATGTAATAACTAGTTCATGTTATTCCTTTATTCTTAAGTATATTATAAGATAATATACCTGTTACAATAACTAGATATTTAGTTCTTGGTGGTGATTACCCACCTTAAACACTTGCGGTAACATGTATTGATATAGTCGATTTCCTTGACCAATATTGCACATTCTTGTACAAGGATAAGGATTATTTTATTCAGTCATAACAAACCATTGTGTGCATGTTATGTAGTTAACATTTTTGTTTTATATAATGACTACCCATCATTGCATTAATATTTATTAACTTGTATAGCCGACTTCCTTGCCAATATTTTCAAGACTGTACATTCCCGTACAGTAAAACTGCTCAACATGTAAACCGCTTTGGATGAGTACCAAATTAACAACTTTGTGTTTTTATATATTATAATACCTGCACTAATATACTTATTTTTCTACTGCCGATCCACCCTGTCTACTTATGGAGTATAAGTATTAATTTGCGCAGCCAACAACCTAAAGCAACATGAGTTAGACACCTAAGTACAACAGCTAAGTGTCATTTAAGGAGTCTTCCTTGTCATCAAGGGAATCTATTTTCTTTGATTATATACCACCCCACCCCATCGGCCAGCACCCTCCTCCACCAAGCTGCTGAACCTTTCATCTCTTCCTAAGCTGTTTAAGAGCTCAACCAGTAGAAGAAACAACCTGGAAAAAAAAACAAAAAACAAAACCAAAAAAAATATAGAGCTGTATAACCGAGAGTAAGGAGTTGTTGCTGCTGGCGCCAGTTCCTCTCTTCAACTAGAAGCCGTATCTTCCTTCCCATCTTGGTGACCTGCACTCACGTAAGAAACCAAAAAGAACCAAGATGTAAGTGAGTTAGAGAAGATAAAGAAATAAACCAGCAACAACTAGGTACAAAACAACCGAGAAAACAAGGTGCTGTAATTGTTGTTATCTTGCGCAAGGAACAAGGAGGGGAATTAAGGTCCAGGTGCTGGGAGTTTAAGAGAAGAAGGAGGAGAAGTTAACCATTAGAGATCATAGAGAATTTAACAAATAATGGCTAGAAGAAATCAGGTAACCCCCATGCACAACCAAGATGTTTAAAAAAAAACTAGTTTTTCTAGTTGTTGTGTGTGGTTCCTAGTATACCGATTTACTGCTATTATGCTTGTTGAATTATGGAGCTAAGTTTTATCTTGTTTTCTGGTTCAAACCCTTCTTTTATCCAGTATATTACACTGTTGAAATCAGTGGGTAAGTTAGATAAATATACGGTAAGCTAGAAGAGAGGAAAGATGGGTTGTAGGACTATTTTTTTTGCAGTCGGTAACTTGAGTTAGTAAGTTGGGTGAGTTTTCTATTTTTGTAGCTTAATTTATCATAAGAGGATGTAATTAAGGTGCGTAAGTTGTCTGCTATGTTTATTCAAATAATAAGAAGTTAGATATAGTCAGTAACACGTTTTCTTTTGGTTATTTAGTTACTGCCGTTTTATATACAGGTGTACGAGCTGTACACTTCTGTTTCCTAGCTTATCATTAATTAAATAATATTGTTCTATTGTTTAGATGACTAGGTTGAAGACGGTGGTAAGTGGGACAAGTTTCCTAAGCTATAATAGCTAGCCGATTAACATGTTCTTTGAGAAGTAATAATCTCCACCATAAGTATGTTTGATTAATAAAACTTAAAAGGGGTTGGTCTTCTTGTATTCTAGAAATTGTTTGATATTACGTGATTTATATGAAGCAGGTTAGCGAGTGATTCAGGTATAATTTAGTCAAACTCTTGGTTGCATATAATTGTACAAATCGTTACAGTGGTAAGTCGCAAGTGTTATTAATATGTTGTTTTCTTTGTCCAACGGTTGCTGTGGCTGATTGTATTAATCTTCTTCGATGTTATAAATTATGTTTACTAACAGGGACATAAGGGATGAGGTAAAGAAGTGCTAAACCAATTGGTAAAGTGTTTATGGAATATTTACTCCTAACATTGTACTGGAGTTTATTGTTATTGCTCCTACCAACGTATTGGAGCTAAGCCATCATGATCTACTCTATAGGCTGATGATCTATAGGGGTGTGCACACTTAAGGACATGGGGTGAGGTGGGTTATTTTATCTAGGGGTCGAGAGTGTTAGTACTCTATGTCGAAAGACCGATTGCCCGAGGACAGTGGAAAGTATATAATGGTGGAAGAAATTGTACCTACAGTGAACTGTGGAACTCATTGCTTTACTTACTGTTATGAGTGTTTGTTGCTATTTTGGAATATTCGCTATGTGCTTTAAGGTATGGTAAGTAACTTAGGTGTTTCCTTAGTTTCATGTATTAACCCTGTTATGAAGGTGTTATTTATTGTTGTGCTGCTCGGGTGTATAAGTTTTTATAAAGATAAAACGTATTTTACAGGTTGTAGTGGGAGTTACTCAATTCACTGATTTGCAACGGCAACCTTTTCTTGTATGTATGAATTTTATGGTTGTAGATCCCTAACTCTACTTGGATGGCCCTATACTATGTGGAGGCAATGTGGGAGGTGGTGGTCAGCCACTTCCTGAATGTATATCTGGTGGAAGACCTTATTTGGGGGAAGGGGTAACAGGTGGCACTAGTAGAAAAAAGATTTTATAACACGGGGTTTATAACACGGTTATAATGTCGCAGTGTTGTAAAAGATTTTACAACACGGTTATAAATATAAACCGTGTTAAAATATGTAAGGAAAATAATATAACACTACAAATAACTTTATAACACGGTTGTTTATTACGCGTGTTATAAGTTTAAGTTATATAACACGGTTCTTTATTACCCGTGTTGTATAATGTTTTGGAAAATAAATAAAATTTTGCGTACGTTTTACAACACGGTTTTAGTATAACCCGTTTATATTTTGACTCATATAACACCATTAGTGATAACCGTGTTATAAGGAGGCAAATAATTCTATAAACTTTTACCACACCTGCTCTGTCCCCGCAAACCCGCGAATCCTCATTTGGTCTTCTCTCTACTCTCTCGGCTCCTGTAAATTCGCCACCGCATTCACCACCATGTCACTACCATCACTTCCGACGTCGCTGCGACCGCCACTACCAACATCTTCTCGCCGCGCTCCAGCATCTGCCTGCAGTATATCTCCTTCTTCCTCCTACGGCTGCTTCTGGGCTACACCTTGGCTGAGACTTGCAAATCGTGCCTGTGACCATGGCTACTTCTGAGTTTTAGGTGCATTCTTCTCATCTTTCTAAATCACCCTGTAATTTCTATGTTGTTAAAACCAGTACAATCTTGCTCTAAATTGATTTGTTGTTGCATTCGTTCTGCCTCAGCTATAACCCACGAATTGATTTGTTATTGCATTCGTTACTTCATCTATTTTAATTATGATTTAAGCCTGTTACAACCTGGAAAATTATGTGTTACTACGTTTATATGATGCATTCACTACCTGTGCCATTATTATGCAATTTTTTGCTCCAATCGGTGCTGATGTTATAAAGCCTGTTCCGATAAATCCTCTAGCCATAACCCTTGCTTCGTTTGACACCAGTTATTGCCTCTACATGACCTAATTTTGCCCAAAACATAGGCATTAAGTTCCAGTTGATTAAGCCTGGTATAAAAGGCAGTAGTTAAGCCAATTTCGCTACTGATAATAGCAGCCTTTTACCTTTGAAAAATGCTTTGTTATCTTCAACAGTCATACTCTTGTATATAAACCAATTTATATTAGGTTTCCTATTCTGCTATCATTCTAAATAAATTAGCAATTACTTGCTTTCAACTCACAATCTAAAAATAGTAGTATGCAATAAAAAACTGAAACCCTTGTATTTTCACTTTTGTCTGAACAATAGTATTCATGTTGTGTGAAACATGTCTGAAACCCTTGTATTTTCTCTGTAGTATCTGTTTGTCTTCCCCTACTCTCAGTTCTGAACAATTCTGTTACTACACAATGTCTTTGACAGTTTTTTCTGCCTTATTTTTTTTATCTTTGTCTGATATGTGCGAACCTATACTTTATTTCTATTTTGAATTAGGAAAGTGGTATCACGTTCTGGGCATTATATTCTACATTCTTGAGTTGTTACGTGCACAGTTAAGTACACTTGCCTCTATCATAAACTGTTAGAAAAGGTGTATTCTTAAGTGATTACAAAAACTGAAATTGAAGAATGATGTTATGACCAGTTTTGGACTGCAATCTGCAAAGTCCTACATTGTTTCGTTGAGTGATAAACTGAACTTCATATGAACTATTTTATGAGTAAATTTAATCCTATTTATGCACATCCTTTTGAATGATTATTTTCCGCCTAAGATTAGTTGTTTCACATCTCTTATAGTTTCACATCTCTTATAGCCATAAGAATAAAGTCAATGAACTATAATACTCCCTTGTTTTTAAAGCTGCCATGTTGCATCTGTTACATAGGCTTTAATAGTTGAAATTCTGAGTATTCAAGCTCATAGATCACTTTGTTTCTGCTATAGTTTCCATTCCGCTTTGATACTTTATACTGTAGCTAGACACACCTTATTTGGTACTGTAGCTATACACACCTTATTTGGTTTTTTCTAATGTATATGAGGAATATTTTCCTTGTTGTAAACTGATTAATATAGAGCGCGCGCTAAGCTCTATAGTCTCTTTGAGATCTTCCCATAAGCAACTCCTCTTGATCTATGCTTGACTGTTATACATACTAAGCAGCAAACAGAAGCTTCACATAAACTGTTATAAAACGTTTTTTCCACTAGTGTAGTGGTGGTTAGGAAGGTTACGTGTCTTGCTCTAAGTTACCGTAAGCTGCAAACACAAGCCATAATGTGCGTACTTCCTGTAGAGGAAGTACGGAGGAGATTTCCAAACTTTAACAGGGATCTTAGATAATGTGTTAGCCGCCTCAATGTTTTGATGTAAGCTAAGAAGTGATGTAAAACAGTAGTCAACTTGTGGAAAGGTGTAAGTATATGTAGTTTGGAGGATGTAAGAGCTAGTAGAAATGTTAGACGTTTACAAGTATGTTTTTGTTTGTACGTGGAAGTTTACCATAATGTATATGTATATATGAAGTTACAAGTTGATCAGTTGAAAGGGGAAAAATCTTCGAGTTTTGTTTCTTTAGCCTTAGCTATCACTAGAGAGTGGTTGTGGCGGTAGCATCCCAATTAGGGAGTTTCTAGTCTTCCGCTGAACTGTTCCGAAATTTATAAGCCTGTTTTTTTTTTTGGTGTTTCAAGTTGGTATCAGAGAAATAGGATATATATTAAGTTGAGGGATAAGTAAATATTGTCTGAATACTTGTGTGTGAATGTTGATTGAGTGTTTGGATAATTTGATTGTTTATGAACATGTGACTAATGAATATGTGCATGTAGAATGGTGAGCATTCCAACTCAGGGAGGGAGGCTAAAAGAGGCCAGCTTGAAACCTTACGAGAATTAGCTCTTAGTATGGGTAAGATATTAGAAAAACAAGAAGAAAGAGCTGAGGTTCCCAAAGACTTTTCCAGAAGGATTGCCGCGATGAAACCAAGTACCTTTCCTGGAGTAGAAGACCCTGTAATTCTAGAAGATTGGATCAGAGAATTTGAGAAGGTATTTGATGTGGTGGAATGCCCTGAAGATAAGAAGGTTATTGGGGCAACTTACAACTTTCGGGGAGAAGCTGATCTGTGGTGGTACTCAGAGAAAGACAGGTTGGGTGGACAACCAAATTTTGGCTGGAATGGACTGAAAGAAGCAATGAGAAGAGGTTTTATCTAGAGCATGTTAAAATGCAAAAATATCATGAGTTTCTTGACTTGAAGCAACTGTCAAATGAAGTGAAGACATATCATTCCAAATTTGTAGAGCTGGCTAGATTTGCTGCAAACCTAGTGCCTGATGAAGCTGCCAAGGTACAACGATTTATAGGAGGTCTGAATTGGGGATTACAAGAAGCTCTGAGTGTTATTCCAGTGCTTACCTTACAAGAAGCATATGAGAAAGCTGCGAACTTATACCGTGTGCAACAGAGAAGGAAGGAGGCACAATCGAGCTTAAAAAGGAAGTTTGAGTCAAATCGAGGAGGTGATAGTGTGGATAAAAGAGGAAAATATGAAGGGAATCAGGGGAGGGGTAAGAAGCCGTGGGTCAAGCCAAGTTACCCTGGGCAAGGTAGCAATACAAATGATCCAAGTAAGAAGGAAAGATATTACTTCTGCAGACAATGTTCAAGAAACCATCCGGGAGTAGATTGTGAAGGAAAGCTGGTGAGGTGCTATAATTGTGGTATTTTAGGCCATAGAGCCTATGAGTGCAGGAAAAGAAAAGAAGGTGGAGGTGGACATGGTGGGAATGGCATTCAGGGTTCTGGGCAAGCTAACAACAAGAACACCAATAGAGGTAACAACAATCAAGCCGGAAGGCAGAAAATTGGTTACAATGGTGCAAGAAGCAATTCCAATGTCCAAGGAAGTAACTCGGGGAAACAACCACAAGGCAACAGAGGAGGAATCCAAGGAAGAGGTAACAACAACCAAGGCCACATAAATGTCATAAGCAAGACTGAAGCGGAACTAAAGGGGAAAGTGATAACAGGTACCTTTTCAGTCCATGGTACCAATGCTAAAGTGTTATTTGATTCTGGTGCTTCGTGTTCCTTTATGTCCTCGGAATTTATGAAGAAAGTTGGAATTGTGCCGAATGCTAGTATTGACTTTAATGTATCTACTCCAACGGGAAAGATAGTTAAATGTGATAAAAAGATTGAGGGAGTGAAAATGAGTATAGGGGGTAGTGAATTTGAAGTAGATGTAGTGGAATTCGGGTTAAAAGATTTTGATATTATCTTAGGAATGGACTGGTTAAGTAAAAATAAAGGCGAATAGATTATGAGAAGAAAAGAGTGAGTTTGGTAGGGGAAAAGGGGAAAAGAGTGTCACACAAAATGAGGGAGTTAAAAACGAGGTGAGATTGGTTTTAGCCATGAGACTATGGAAGGATATCAGGAAAGGAAATCAGACATTCTTGTGCTATGTACGGGAGGAAAATGTTTGTGCTGCATCAGCTCAGGAGGCCATTTCAGGAATTGAGAATCTGCCAGTAGTAAGGGAATTTCCCGACGTGTTTCCAGAGGAGATTCCAGGTATGCCTCCAGATCGGGAAGTGGAATTTATAATTAATTGGTACCGGGGACAGCACCCATTTCCAAGCATCCATATAGAATGGCGCCCAGTGAAATGCAAGAGTTGAAGGAACAGCTAGGAGAACTGCTTAACAAGGGATATGTGCGACCAAGTGTGTCACCATGGGGAGCTCCGGTGTTGTTTGTCAAAAAGAAAGATGGAAGCATGCGACTCTGCATCGACTACAGAGAACTGAACAATGTTACAATTAAGAACAAAAACCCACTGCTGAGAATCGATGACCTTTTTGATCAACTTCAGGGAGCAAATGTATTTTCAAAGATTGATTTAAGGTCCGGGTATCATCAACTGAAGGTGGCGGATAAAGATATACCAAAGACAGCTTTTCGTACACGGTATGGTCATTACGAGTTTACAGTTATGTCATTTGGATTGACCAACGCACCAGCAGTATTCATGGACCTGATGAATCGAGTTTTCAGTCCGTTTCTGGATAAGTTTGTGGTAGTTTTTATCGATGATATTCTTGTATACTCGAGGAGTAAGGTAGAACATGAGCAGCATCTACGCCAAGTATTACAGATATTGCGAGAAAAGAAATTGTATGCTAAATTGTCAAAATGCAAATTCTGGTTAGAGCAAGTGTCGTTCCTTGGAGATGTTGTTACTAAGGATGGAATTTCAGTGGATCCAGCGAAAATTCAAGCAGTAAAGGATTGACCAAGGCCTACAACAGTCAAGGAGGTACACAGTTTTCTGGGTCTAGCAGGATATTACAGAAAATTTGTAAAAGATTTTGTGAAGATTGCACGACCGCTTACGAGTCTGATGAAGAAGGTGGTACCATTTTGATGGGAGGAGAGTTGTGAACAAGCCTTCCAACAACTGAAGCAAAGGCTGACATCTGCACCGATACTTGTGTTACCTTGTGGCGTGGAAGGGTTCGAAGTATACAGTGATGCATCCAAATACGGCCTAGGATGTGTATTAATGCAACATGGTAAGGTAATAGCATATGCCTCAAGGCAATTGAAGGAGTACGAATCGAGGTACCCCACACACGACCTGGAGCTTGTTGCTATTGTTTTTGCATTAAAGATTTGGAGACACTAGCTGTTTGGTACTTCTTGCAAAATATACACTGATCACAAGAGTCTGAAATACATTTTCACACAAAAAGAGTTGAATATGAGACAGAGGAGATGGTTGGAACTTATTAAAGATTATGATTTGGAAATCATGTACCATGAGGGCAAGGCAAATGTAGTGGCAGACGCGTTAAGTCGGAAGAGAAGCCATGCTGAGGAAGCTAACTGGATATTGCATGATGAGTTGGTAAATGACATGAAGAGATTGTAATTGGAGGTGGTAGAGCAAGGTGTGGTAGCTAGGGAAGTTAAGTTGTGCAATATGAGTTTATATCCTGACATTCACAAGGAATCTTAGAACATCAACAAAAGGATGTTAAAAGGAAAATAAAAGAAAAGAAAAGGTGGAGAAAGGGGAAGCGTCAGATTTTACAATACAAAAGGATGGAAGTTTAAGGTTTCGGGGCCGATGGTGTGTACCAGACCAATGCACAGATGTCAAAATAATGTTAATGAACGAAGCTCACAATTCTGGCTATTCGATTCACCCTGGAGGAGATAAACTATACAAAGACATCAAGAAATATTATTGGTGGCCAGGCATGAAGAAAGATATAGCAGAACATGTGGCCAAGTGTTTGACGTGCCAGAAAGTTAAATTTGAGCACAAGAAAACACCAGGTATGTTGCAACCTATGGATATACCGAATTGGAAATGGGATTCTGTATCCATGGATTTTATAAGTGGGCTGCCAGTTACAAAAGGAGGCATGGATCAGATCTGGGTAGTGGTTGATAGGTTAACTAAGACTGTCAGGTTTATACCAATGAAGAAAACATGGTCAATGGAACAATTAGTTGATGCTTATGTTATAAATGTGGTGAAATACCATGGAGTGCTCAGAGATCATCTCAGATTGAGATTCAAGGTTTATTTCAAGATTTTGGCAAGAATTTCAAAAGGCTATGGGAACAAAGCTGAATCTTAGTACGGCGTATCATCCACAAACAGACGGTCAAACTGAGAGAACAATCCAAACCTTAGAAGATATGATGAGAGCTTGCGCATTGGACTATCATGGGTCATGGGTGGACAAGCTACATTTAATTGAATTCTCCTACAACAACAGTTATCACGCCAGTATAAAAGTAGCACCGTATGAAGCTTTATATGGGAGGAAATGCAGAACCCCACTATGTTGGAATGATTCAGGAGAACCAGTAATAGTTGGACCACAACTAACAGAAGAGATGAGTCAACAAGTTAAGAATATCCAGCAGAAAATGAAAGCTGCACAAGACAGACAGAAATCATACACAGATTTGCACAGAAGGCCAGTGGAGTTTCAAAAAGGTGATAAAGTGTTCTTAAAGATATCACCGACCAGAAGTGTAGTACGATTCGGTAAGAAGGGCAAACTAGCTCCAAAGTATATTGGACCTTACGAGGTGTTGGAGAAAGTAGGCAAGGTAGCTTACAGATTAGCATTACCGATGGAATTAGAACAGGTACACAATGTTTTCCATGTCTCACAGTTAAAGAGATACATCCCAGATGAGAATCATGTGTTACTAACAGCAGAGGTGGAGTTAGAACCAAACCTATCGTATGTTGAGAAACCAATCAGGGTATTAGATCATAAGTCAAGAGAAACCAGGGGGAGATCGGTGGATTTAGTAAAGGTACTATGGAATCATCATGGAATCCAAGAAGCCACATGGGAGCTCGAAAGTAAAATGAGGGAACAACATCCAGATTTATTTAGTCAAGGTTAGTTATTAAGTTTTAGGAGAAACTTTTCTTTTAAGAAGGGGAGAGCTTAAGGCAAAAAGTGGGATCATAATCATATTTGAACATAATTGGAAATTGCTATATAGTTACTTGATGATAGGTGTGTGATTTATTGTGTTGATGCTATATAGTTCCTTGATGAAATGTGCTTGGTTACCATGTGCTTGGTATATTTAAAATCTTGGATTTGTGTGTTCTTGCATGTTTTCTGGAATTGTTATTCCTTGTGAAATCGTTGAACACAAGGAATTTACTTAATTACTTGCGAGTGGATAGTGATTAACATAGGTTGCTTGTATTTTTTTTTTTTTGTGATGTTGCTAAATCATTTATGATTAGATAGCTTCGAGGACGAAGCTTTATTTAAAGAGGGGAGGATGAAACACCCTAGAAAATCCTAGCTACAAAATATACCTCTTTATTATTTTATATGTGTACAATGGAAGTTATTTACTAGCTTGTAAAAATGTAAATTGTGAAACATGTACAATGTACAATAAGAAGATTGTACATGTAATAACTACTTCATGTTATTCCTTTATTCTTAAGTATATTATAAGATAATATACCTGTTACAATAATTAGCTATTTAGTTCTTGGTGGTGATTACCCACCTTAAACACTTGCAGTAACATGTATTGATATAGCCGATTTCCTTGACCAATATTGCACATTCTTGTACAAGGATAAGGATTATTTTATTCAGCCATAACAAACCATGGTGTGCATGTTATGTAGTTAACATTTTTGTTTTATATAACGACTACCCATCATTGCATTAATATTTATTAACTTGTATAGCCGACTTCCTTGCCAATATTTTCAAGACTTTACATTCACTAGTAGAAAAAAGATTTTAAATGACGCACTTTAAACCACGGTTAAATCTTTAACCGTCGTTTATATATTTTAAACCACGGTTATTAAGCAAACCGTCATATATAGTGCACGCCTCATTGCATAAATGACGGTTCACCGTATAACCGTCATATATAGTCCGTCCGCCTTGAAGATAAAACGACGGTTCAGGACTAACCGTCGTATAAAGTGTATATAAACCACGGTTCGTTTGCAACCGTCGTTTAAAGGTTTACCGAAAGAATTATAAACCACGGTTTTTTACAAAACCGTCGTTTATTGGTCCAGTCACATAGGTCTTTAACGACGGTTTTTTGAATAACCGTCGTTTAAAAGTCGTTTAATAAAAACCCGATACCTTTCTTTCTTCTTCCTCCTCCCCGCTCTCTATTTCCCCTGCGATTTGTCGACGATTTCCACCGCCCCGTCTCCCCGCCGTCGAGGTAGTGCCCGTCCTCCTCCTCCTCCTCCGGCGCCGTCGAGCTTGTGCCCGTCTTCCTCCGCCGTCGACTGTGTTGTGCCGTCCTCCTCTGTCCTCTGCCCGCGTCGCCATTCTCGAGCACGGCCGCCTCACCACCGTCCCCCTCGCCTGAACCGTCGATCTCGACCTCATCAGCGCACCGCAGTGGTGCCCCAAGGTAACCCTAATACTATCTTCGTTTTTTTATTGTGTGGGGTGTATATATGATCGAGTGGGTCTACTGAGAGTGATAAACCATGGAGAAGATTCTTGCGATGGTGGTTTTGTAGATTGGTTTGCGATGGTGGTTTTGTAGATTGACATGGATAAGCTGTGGTGAACGAGAAATGGTAAGTGGAGGAAGTGGAAGTGGGGATTCGTCTGTGAGTAAGGAGGCTGTTGAATTTGATATGGTTTCTTGCATTATCTGTCTAGCTAACTTATGGTGGTGGAGAAACAGATTGATGAATTGAGTACTGATCGAGATGAAAGAAAGTAAGAAAGAACAAACGAAATCGAGTTTGATTTGGGTAGCTGGTTTTGTTCATTAATGAAACAGCTTTGTGATTAGTTTTCCTAGGGATTGATAGCAGAGAGTTGGGATTTTGGATCTTTCAATTTATGGGTTTCATCCAAATGACATTCTTTCACTTATCTTCACTCAATGTAGAATATATATATATGCAATGGTTTTGAATATCGAATCGATCTCTCCGGTTGAATGCGTGGGATTTCCAATGGTGTCTGATAGCTATGGTGGACTGATGTGTTAATTAATTGTTTATGTCTTCTTTGTTTTGGTTGTTTTGATTTTCTAGTGTCGGTTGAGATATTATATTTTCTGTCACATTATGATTATTATTGTTGTTGTTATTGCGATCGAGGGACGGAGAGAGAGTCGTACGACGTATGTTTATGCAGGGGAAAAAAGAATGAAAGCAATTCTCTACAGTTCTCTTAAATGTTTGTTTATGCAGGGGAAAATGAAATGGTTTTCGTAGTAGTCTTTCTGATGTTGCTACTATGTTTGTTTCTGCCTTAAAAAAATGTGGAGTATATAAAAATATGCAAAGGTCATGCCAAATTTTTTCCAGAATTTAACCTTATTTTAATTTTATTGAATAGGTGTTTCTACGGTTGAACAATCCCTCTTCCTTCCCATTTGTGACTTGATCATCCTTATTCATCATTAGGTTAGTTTTTAAAAAATGTTTCAGTAACATGGTTTATTCAAAATATATCTGTTTGTTAATTTGTTCAATTATTCATATATTTTTCAAATTAAAACCTTGTATTCTAATTTCATTGTATTCACTACACACAGTCGGATTGTCTACTTGTCGCACTATCTGTTGCTGTCAACCTCTGCCACCGGTTTGCCTGATCAGAACCCATGGTAAATCACTTGCATTTCTGATTATAATTTTAGAAACAAATACTAATATAAATGTATATATATATGTACATATATATATATAATATTGTCACAAATAGACGTTATACTAAATTCTACTTGTATTCTGCAATCATTAGAATATGTATTTGCATAGTGTGGTTGAAATGTGATGATGGGGTTGAAATGGGGTGGATCTTTTTGTTCATTGATCATATATATATATATAAATAATAAATAATATATATATATATATATATATATACATTTACTAATGCATACTTGTCTGTCTGATAATAATTCGTATGGTTTGCTGAGAGTTATGTTGCTGCTATGTTTGTTTCTGCCTTAAAAAAATGTGGAGTGTCTAAAAATACGCAAAGGTCATGCCAATTTTTTCCAGAATTTAAGCTATGTTCGTTTGTTTAATATGTTCAATTATTCAAGTTTTTATAAAATTAAAACCTTATTCTAATTTCATTGAATAGGTGTTATATACTACGCGCAAGAGCATTTGCCTACTTCTCCTTCTTCTGTGCTGTTCGCGCTAGCTGACCATCCAGTACTCATCAGGTTGGTATTTAAAACGTTTCAATTTATTTTTGTTTTTCTATTAAAACAATGGAAAATCAATTCAAACATAGAATTACCTGTCTGAGATTTACCTGATAGAGGTATGTCTTAGATAGTCCCTGTTGGGACTGTCCAATGGCCTTTGATCTCACCATCTAGGTTGTGAATGAGTTAATAATATACAGTAGTTCAGTGATAATTTCAGCAGCATTACCGTAGTGTTCTTCTAGTGTACATATATATATGTGAATTGAAACAATTCAATATATATATATATATATCTACACTAGGAGAACTGTATGGTAATGCTGCCGAAATTATCACTGAACTACTGTATATTATTAACTTGTTCCTAGGTGAGATCGACGGTGATTGGATAGGTTTAGGTTGTTAAATCTGTAAATAAAAAAAGAGGAGATCAATGGAACGAGTTCACGACATCTGGTGTGTGTGAAAAAGGAGATGGAGCGCTCAGTGATGTACAGTGACAGATTGGACATCAAGTACCTAGAAGGGGTCAATAAATTTTGCAAAGTCCTTGTTGACAATCTTAAACCAAGGGATAAGGGATATATTCGATGTCCTTGTGTCGATTGCAAGAACGACTTCAAATACCGAGGTGTGGACAAGATTAAGGATCATCTGATTCGCAGAGGGTTTACAGATGATTATGAAGCCATAACAATACTGCATGGTCAACATTCAGTACAAGTGTTTGAATGTGCTGATAACGTCGTTGCAGAACAATCAGAATTGGATGCTTCACACGATTTTGGGGATACTCAAGATGATTCACTAAGTAGTGATTCAGATGATCAGGAGGACCTTAATGCAATGATGGAAGATGTTGAACAACATTTTTCCAACAAACCCAAATCATTCGAAAATCTGATGCAAGCATCAAAGGAACCGTTGTACAGTGGATGTGAAACGCAAACACAAAACAAATTGAGCGTTGTCCTAAAACTATTCAATCTGAAGGCGAGACATGGATGGAGTAATGTCAGTTTTACAGATCTTTTACAACTGCTGAAGAATGTACTACCAAAGGACAATGTGATACCCACAACAACTTATGAGGCAAAGAAGTTAATGTGTCCGATGGGTATGGAATATAAAAAAAATACATGCTTGTCCAAATGGGTGTATGTTGTATTGGAAAGAGAATGAGTTGGATGACCATTGCTCTGAATGTGGGGAATCACGCTATGTAAAAAGGGTGTGATAGAAACCACATAAGCACTAAAGTGGGCTCTCCTGCGAAGGTGTTGTGGTATCTACCGATAATTCCCCGATTCAAACGTTTGTTTGCAGTTCAAAAAGATGCTGAGAACCTCCGATGGCATGCTACCCATAGAAAGGATGATGGTAAATTGAGACATCCAGCCGATTCACCACAATGGAGAAACATTGACCGAATATACCCTCAATTCGGTACAGACCCAAGGAACTTAAGACTTGGTTTATGCACTGATGGGATGAACCCTTATGGCACTTTGAGCAGTATACACAGTACTTGGCCTGTTTTATTGACAATATACAATCTGCCACCATGGTTGTGTATGAAACCCAGACATATTCTCCTCTCTCTGTTGATATCGGGTCCAAAACAACCGGGAAACAAAATTGATGTGTTTTTGCAACCACTTATTGACGATTTAAAATTGTTGTGGAATGAAGGTGCGACGGTGTATGATTCATACGGTATGGAAAACTTCAAGCTCCGGGCTATGTTGTTTTGTACGATCAATGATTTCCCTGCATACGGTAACCTCTCGGGATACACAATTAAAGGAGCTCTAGCGTGCCCTATATGTGGAGATAGAACTTGCAGTATACGGTTAAAACACAGTGGAAAAAATGTGTACATGGGCCATCGGAAATTCCTTCCTAAAGGGCACAAATACCGTAAGATGACAAAAGAGTTTGATGGAAAAACGGATCATGCAGTCGCTCGACCACCACTATTCTGCTGCTGAGACTTACAATCAGTTGAAGAATGTTGCGAACAACTTCGGTCCACCAACGAAAGCCACTGAAAAGAGCATCTGGAAGAAAAAATCAATATTTTGGGAACTTGAATATTGGCAACATTTAGAGGTGAGACATTGCATTGATGCTATGCATGTGGAGAAAAACATTGGTGAAAGTGTATCTGCGACACTACTAAACGTGAAAGGAAAGACAAAAGACCATTTAAAGGGTAGAAAAGATCTGGTTGAATTGGGTATACGAGAAGAACTCGCGCCACAACAAAGAGGGAAAAGACATTCTTGCCTCCCGCTTGTCATACATTATCCAAAGAAGAGAGAAAATAAGTTTTGTAGTTCTCTTCGTCATATTAAAGTGTCATCCGGTTACTCATCGAACATATCAAGTTTGGTGTCAATGTCTGATCTTAAATTGGTAGGGATGAAGTCTCACGACTATCATGTGCTGATGCAGCACTTACTTCCGGTTGCTCTCCGTGGAATCCTTCCAGCTGATGTCAGGAAAACTATTACAAATTTATGTGTTTTCTTCAAAGGAATTTCGTGTAAAGTGCTTGATGTGGAGACGCTGGATAAACTACAGAATGACCTTGTGATCACTATGTGTCAGTTGGAAATGTTTTTCCTCCTTCGTTTTTGATATTATGGTGCATCTACTTGTTCATCTTGTTAGAGAGTTCAAACATTGTGGTCGTTATACCTTCGATACATGTATCCGTTTGAGAGATATATGGGTATACTGAAAAGAAAATGAAAAAACCGTCGGCGTCCAGAGGGAAGCATAATTGAAGGGACAGTAACAGAGGAAGTAGTTGACTTCTGCACTCATTACTTAGACGGTGTTGATGTTATTGGATTACCGAAAGCAAGACATGATGGCAGGCTTAAAGGGGTTGGTACCTGTGGGAAAAAATTATGCAGAGTTGATATTGATACATTGAACAAGGCACATCTGGTTGTGTTGAATCATTCTGAAGTTGTTGAACCGTATTCGATGCACACCTAGCCTACCTCAAAACAAAACACCCAACGATGAGTAATGCCAAATTAAAAAAAGAGAAGAATGCAACATTTGTTAAGTGGTTCAGACAGAAGGTGTTGTATGAAGATTCAAGGAGCGTGGATGAAATGATCCATTATTGGCACTTGGTCCAAATCTCGATGTGTTGTCGTATGAAGGATATGATGTAAATGGATTTTCTTTTATACTGCACGTCAAGATTGTAAATCGACAAACCAGAACAGTGGTGTGCATCTTATCGCTTCACAAGACATTTTCACAGGAACAAGTCGTAATACACTGAAGAACGAATATTATGGTGTTATTGAGGATATTTGGGTCTTGAATTACACTAGTTATGAAACTTGTGTATTTCGTTGCAAATGGGTGGACAACAAACAGGGATATCGTGAGGAGGATCATGGTATGAAGCTAGTTGATTTAACGACAGCGGCGCCTACTGATGAACCTTTATTGTTGCATCAAAGGCAAAACAAGTATTCTACTGTCGTGATCAATCTAATCCCGATGGTCTATTGTAATGCAGAGTAAAAGATCGATAGTTGGGATGATAATATTGTTGATGAGGATGAATACGACTGTGAAGATGAAACAGATGTACCTATTTGGTTGCCGATGGAGGTAGATAATGTATCTAATTTTGAATATCGAAGGTCCGACCACAATGAAGGATTGTGGATTGAACGATGAAATGTTATTTTGTAAGTGTGTTGACAATATTATATTATTTAATTTTTGTCATGTTTCAATATTTGATTCAGTAGATGTTCGTATTAACCTTGTTAATTGTTGATTATTTTTCAGATTATGGATCCTGACGATAGAGTCGAAGAGGACTTACTGTTGGGCTGGATGATATTGACGATGACGTCCCTACTGAAGAACCACCAGTTGCATCTACTTCGCAGCCCCCTCGGAAGGGACGTGGACCGACCGTGGGTTTGAAGGAGAAGAAAGATTCTCCATCGATTTGATCTGGGACAAGTACCTCCGACTCGTGGTGGGTCGAAGCAGAAGTTTGCTTCCTACTTGGGATTGATGGTAAAATCCCATTGCTCGATAATAAGGACTGGAAAGATCAAGAAAAGGCAGACAAGACATCATTATGGCAGATGGTGCAGAAGAAGTACAAGGTCGCGGATGAACTTCGGACGAAGATTGAATCAATTCTAGCGACATCACTGCGACAGTTCAAGCATCGGTTGGTAGTAGATGATGGATTAACAAAACGGGCTCCAAGAGGTCACCGCCGTGGGTAGTGTACGATGGTTATGATCACGGAGGAGGAGTGGAAGATATTCTACGACCATCGCCAGACTGAAGAGTTTAAGGTAATTTTACAATTATTCTTTCTTAATTATTTAAGGAATAAAATTTAACAAATATTTTTTTTATTATGTATAACTTACAATATACAAATTTTGTAACAGTTACGTCAAGAACAAGCGAGACGTAACAGGGCGAAGAATATCTACAAGCACTTCATGGGGCGACCTGGATACACGGGGGCGGGTGCGGTTGGAGAAGTGGAAAGAGCGTGAGCGAGGGGTTTACTGACTAAAACTAATGAAGAGGCACTCGTCAGTTAGTATTGATGATGTTTTACGGATTGCCAAGTAGAGTGCAGCGAAATTTATGCTGGGTCGCATGAAGAAAAATGACGAGGGAGTATATGTGTTCCCGCAGAGCGAGACTGCTGAGTTGGCGTCCAAGATTGTAAGTATATATTTAAAAGTTGTTTACTAATTAGTAAGTTCATTTCTAATATTTTTGTTAATTTAAAATAGTCTGGCTCGACTGAGCGATGGGAGATGGTTCCGGCCCCTCCGTCTCAGGATGATCCACTGAATAAGGCCCTTGGGCAAAAGGATCATCCAGGGCGAGTGCGGGGGCTTGGAGGGGAAGTTCGCCAAAAAGACGTGTTTCTACGTCTCGATCGAGAGTACCACAGGCTGAAATGATAGAGAGAATGGTGGATGAACGGGTGCATGACCGGTTGGAGGAGTCGGAGACGTCACGCTGAGGGAGGACGTCACGCTGAGGAGCGTCAAGCCTACGAGGAGCGCCTGCGAAGACTTGAGGCTTTAGTATTGGGCCAGGTGCATGCTCCTACACCGACACTACTCCTACACCGGTGTCTACTCCTACGCGACGGCGGATACATCGATAGTGGGTCGTCTCCTACACCGGCACCTACTGCTAGACCGACGTCTGCTCCTACCACGACGGCGGATACTGTCGATGATCCTACACCGACGTCTGCTCCTACCACGACGGCGGATACTCCGATGGTCGATCATCCTGCACCTTCTTCTCCTACCAGAGACACATTTCCTTATCAAAACCTTTCGGTTTGTTCTTTTTTCCTCCTTAGTTATTTTAACATTACTTTTAAAACAATATAATTTTATTAGCTTGCTTACTGTTGTGAGTTGATGTAGGTGGCTAAATCATGTCATTGTTTCAAGTGTTGGATGTGGGACTGTTCATGTTGCATTCGGTCGGGTTTTACAGACCGGACCGAACACTGTAGTACATTTCAAGCCCATCCCACCTCTCCACGCTCGTGTGATGGTAGACGATATTGTGAAAGGTCATGAGGACTCTCCCCTTCCGTTGGAGTGGAATCAGTGGAGTAAAATAGGTCAAGCAAAATCTTCAGTTGTTCCATGGCCATATTCTCTCATTGATGTCAGTAGTGACAAGGTAAACTATTTAATTACATGCTTACTGTTTAGTTTTTAACTTGACTGTTGACTGATATGTTATTATTTAAATTTTGTATACTATTAGATTGATAAGGAATTAAGACCGGTTAAGAAGAGGAAAGTGGATAAGGGGAAGGAAGTTGTGAAATCAAATGAGGAGAGTCAGAGTGTGAGAAAGGAAGTGGTCAAACCTTTCGATATGACTCCTAGGAGATCCCCCATTCTGACACCCAAGTATCTGAAGAGTTGACACAAAAAATGCTGTATGACTTTTTCATGACGAAGCCGCAGTCTGTCACCAATTTCAACATGAAAGTGTCTAAGCATGTTTTCCACTCCCCCGAGCCCAGAGATCTGATGATTACCGTGAGCGATCTAAGAGAATTTTTGATGGGAGACCTGCTTAACATCTCTGTGATTCAGGCCTATTGTGTAAGTATCTTTTAAATTATTAAATTATCTTTCATTTTTTTAAGCTATTTAACATATCTTATGAAAAAATGTTGTTTAGGTGTTTGACTACTAGACTGATATCGAACAAGAGATTATCTTCCATCTCTTTCTTGTGCCCGCAATTGATGTCAGCAATCAGGCCGCATTGGATGCGCAAGGATGTGCACAGCGTGAGGCAGGGATTTTGTGCTGCGGTGCGAAGAAAAGCAAATATTTGCTGATCCCATATCATCAGATGTAAGTACACAATAACTGGAATTTTTGCTTCCTAATTGTGAATTAAAAATTGTTCTACAAAACATTCTTTGTTTTATCTGTGGCAGCAATCATTGGATGTTGATGGTGTTGTGTATCGACACCTCATGCTTTGATACTAGACCCATTGGGCGGCCCTGATGACCTTCGAGAGATCGCTGTAGAGAAAATTTGAAGGAGTGAGTATTCAAAAATTTTAATGCATTCTGTATTTATTTTAAGCTTGTCCTAGATTATTGACAATAAATGGCTTCATTTTAAAATGCTGTATTTATGCAGGGGTCATAAGCTTGGTTTGAGTGATGCGAAGAAACCATTCTCCATCTTGGACTTCCATTACATACGTGTAAGTAATCATTTAATTTATGCATTTTTGTATTAAAGTTAAACGTTTAATTTTTTGATCTATCTAAAGTTGGTAATCCATGGATGGTGTGATGACAGTGTCCTCAGCAGCCTGATTCACGAAGCTGTGGCTATTATGTGATGCGGTACATGTTCGAGATTGTACAAAATATTGACACGCTTGCTGATGATGACAAGGTAAACCATACCAATCAAAGTTTTAGTTAAAGTTATTGCATTTGAAATAAAATTGTGTACTAATGATGATCAGTTTTTTTTATGGACAGATCGTTTTTTTTTCACACAAGCAGGGAGCACGTATTCCAAAATGGATCTCGACTTTGTAAGAGATCATCTATCGCAGTTTTGGTGTAAAAATTACTTGAGTGTTACTTAGATATCCTAGTGTAGTTAGACTTACACTTTTGTTTGTGCTGAAGCAACGTAGACTCTCAAAGAGTTTGTAAAGTTCAACTCTCTCTTATTTTTGAAAGTTTGAATGGGTTGTTTGCAATTCGTTTTCAATGTTGCAATTCAAACTGGCAACTTTGGTTTATGGTCATATAGTGTGGTTGGTTATCAAAGGGCAATACCAGTTGGATGCCCTGTACAGGTTGTATATGCGATTGTAAATTGTGGAAAACATTTGTGGTAGAGGCTTAAAAAACAAAAAAAACTAAAAAAAAAAGAAAAAAAAAACCACGGTTACTTGAAAACCGTGGTTTAAAATTCAGTGGAACGACATTTTAAACCACGGTCTACACCGTCGTCGTATAAAAGTCATATACCACGGTTTTACGACGAACCGTCGTTTAAAAGCTTATATACCACGGTTAAAGCCAAACCGTGGTATAAAATCGGTCTGATCCGCGACAAAAGACTTTAAACGACGGTCATATAGAAACCGTGGTTTATAATCGCGCTTTTAAACGACGGTTTTGAACCGTGGTTTATAGGCATTTTCGAATATACGACGCGCGTATTAACCATGGTTCCAAACCGTGGTATATAGGCTTTTTAACCGTGGTTTAAAACATTTTCTACACTAGTGAGACGGAATATGTAAAAGAAGGATAAGAGCAGAATCAAAAGTAGAGGTCATAGGAGTTTTTGTAAGAGCATATGCATTAGCAATAGTAGGGAGACGGTGAAGAAGCAGGTTGGAGGTATTTCCCTGAATTTCATAGGTTTAGGAGAGAGTAATAAAGGGAGAGGCATGAGAAGATGTTCAGGTTAAATCGTATAACAACAAGTATAACAATCTATCATAGTAAGCTTTTCTAAGGTATTCCCAAGGTTATCAAACCAAGGAAGCGATGCCTAGTTTTAGTTAAAATATACCTAATAAACTACATAAGTAAACAATAATAAATTTGGGGTTTTGATTGCTGAAATTAATAAACTAAAACAAAACAATAAAAATGTGATATTCTTGACGATTCTAAACATATGAATCCGGTTTACTACTCCCCCTAGTTCTTCAATTCCCCTTCCTATGTGTTTTCCTAATTCTATATTGTAACCTTGGATCAAAGATAATATACTCTCGGTCATCCATAAAATAGATTCTTACTATAAATTACTACATCATAACTCTCATTGCTCATTTACTAATTAACTAATAGCGAAAAAATCCCATATAGTTTGTAGTTAGTCAATATGCAGAGGAATTGCCATCTCTTCATCAAATCGTAGTATTCATGTAGTCTAACAAACTAAATAAACTCTAGTAATTGATCTGATCACAAGAGATTGATGAATTAAGCAAGGAATAAAGCTACAAACTTTATAGAATTAATCTCAAACACAAATGGAAGTGGAACCTTAACCAAGGATTCATAATAGACCAAGATTCAACCTAAATACTCAAACAATTGAAAGAAAGAAACAACAAAAGAGGAAAGCAAGAACATCATCAAATATGTGTCGTGGAACCGATGACAAGATCTAGTCATGCTCTTGCTCCGCTTCTCTCCTATCACCTTTGTGTTCTCTATTCTTCGGCAGCAAGGTTTTGGTGAAAAGTCTCGACATTTGGAAGATGATCAAATTGATCGCGTCATTTGATTTGTCTTAGCACTAGCGTCTGAGTATTGGTTTGGGTATTATACCCGAACCACTTTATTTCATGTCCGAGCCAGTAGAGGCCAGCCTGGTCCGGGAATACTTCTAGGTAAAACACCCGAATAGGTCTTAAAAACAACAGTGAGTTTTGTTCTCTTACGGTCCGGGAATGTTTTCAATGATGGAAACACAGACCATGTCATAAAAAAGGCAGTAACCTGATCGATAGGTTTGTTCAGGTCTGTTTTCTTGTATAGAGACCCGAACCACACCAGAATTTGTCCATAAAGGTTTTTTTTTTGCACTCGTTTGGTCCCAACTTGATCTTTAAGCTCTCTCCGTGCATTCCTTGACCTTTTCCTTTAGCATTTTACCTGTTTAAGCATTGAAACCACACGTAAGAGAAGTTCTTCACATTTAACATAAATGAACACATAAGTTGAAAACTTATAACATTAATTATCCCCTAAGTTAATATACAATTAAAGCAGGAAGTTGAGTCGAGTGCCAAATAAATCAATGAATTCTCAGTATGATGACGCCACAAGATCCATTATTAATCAAATGGTGAGTATCTTATTGTAACACCCATCTCCAAATACAATGATCGTTGCCCTAAGTCCATCTCGTACATTAACAACGCAGCGGAAAAGTTCTACTAAATTGGTGTTACCGCCGTTAGTCACCCACGTGACTAACTAGGCCTATTCTCTTACAAGTCACGGTCTGACTAACCGGATAATTACTCGAGCATCTATACATTACAATCCATAAACCACAACTTATACCGAGTATCTCATATCCTAATACATCATACTAACAATCAATATACTAAACGAGTGTACATGCACAACTCGTGTAACAAATGTAAAAGCAACCCGAAGTACTCTACCCGCTCCTACTCTCAGGTTGAGTCCTAGTCTGGTACCTACCTGCAAAGTTTAAATCACAGGCCCAAGGGGCTCAACACATGGCTAGTACAGAAAACGTACAGCCCACAAGCTAGCAGGGTTACACATGACTACTTTGTCGTATACATGCAATTGTTTATTCATACAAGTAATAATAAGAAGTACGATAACAAACAACACATTTATGTGAAACATTCACAGCTCAAATAAATCGAACGTCGTAATGGACGCCCATTAATGAGTAAGTTAGATTCCTAACTCCTGAGGCCTGAGAATTATTTAGTTCTCGTGTTTGACCATACCTTATAAGTGTCAGCCGTTCTCTTAAAAGAACTAGTTGTTCTCTAACTGAATTGTTTATTTTTGTCGAGTCAAGGAAACCCTAGCCAATGAGTTATTAGCTCTATTGGGTTAATAAACACAAATTCTTAAGTTATGAGGGGTGTAGGCTTGACCCTCCCGCGCCTCCTGAATTTGCCTCCCACCTCGAACTGTTCACTCGAGATGGTCGGGTCTGTTTGTTGACCCTAGGCGACAAGTCGTAGACGAGCCATATGCGGATGATAGATCTGATACAGATGCCGACCTCCTAACCTAAACATGCATGACCGGAGTCAGTCCCGGATTCCTCTTCCCCCAAGTTCCAGTTAGTTGAAGTCTCATTGACAATTGGTTAGTTAAACCTCTCTCGGTATTAACCTACTAACAACTTGGAGTATTTATAACCTTGTACAATTGTTACTAATCATAGTTAATGAACAAGCTCTGAATCAAGTCGTGTTAGGGTGCAATGGACGCACAATAACAATACAGTAAATCGGTTTCATGCTTAATCCTGTCTGGTCGTATCACAATAACACATAGCACACAAACCGAGGTAGACCCCGTTAGCAAACAAGCTACAATAATCCCATACCGAACATCGGAGATTGGCTATCTTAATCCCACGTTCGCCTAATCCGTCGAACGCCCTTGACTATCTAGATCTGTAACCAGAACTAGTATTAATATTCTGTGTTTTAGAACTAGTTTGGTTCTCTTTTCAACTTAAACCTCTTTCTAGGTTAACCCGGGTATAATAGTTTACCGTTAAACGGGTTCGTTTATTTAGGAGCGTTTTCAAGCTCAATTCTAATTCATTAACATACTAACGTCGTTAGCAGTTACTTAGTTGCACAGTTAGCAACTGTAGACTTATACGGACCTTGTATTAGGTTTTAGTATTTTTTCACTATTCATCCGTATTTCACTATTCATTTATACGGTCTAGTATTCTACTATTCATTTATACGGCCTCGTATTTTACTATTCACCGTATTTCACTATTAACGTATACGTATTTTACTGTTCACGTATACGTCTCGTATTTGACTATTCATATATACGTAGTTACTATTCATGTATACGTATTTACTATTCATGTATACGTATTTACTATTCACGTATATGAGTACTATTCATGTACACCAAAAATTTTCGTATACGTCCGTATGATACTCTATATCATACGTATTTATTTCTTTTTCCAGTATAACTTGTATTTTCATTAAAAATACTTTAACTATTGATTTCTCCTATACTTATTAAATTACGGGTATACCCCTCGTATACCTTAAGTTATATACGGGTCTCGTTTAGCCCCGTCTTAACTCTGTTTCTTTTACAACTTGTTTCTAAATTCTTTATTTAACTTCCTTAACCTTCTAAACACATAAAAATGTGTTATTTACATTACTTACCTATAGTTTCTCTTAATCACTATTTTATTCATAATAAGTTCTAGACTTGTTATTTTTATTTCTAATTTCTTCCAAAGTCTTACTTAATTAATTTATTTTATACTTTTGGTCAAATACCAAAATATACCCAAGTTTGACCAGTCTTTTATGGTCAAACCCCCTAACTTTCCATAATTTACAATATTACCCCTAAAGTTAATTTAACTTAACTTTTTATTCCTTTATCCTTTTAATATCTAATCTTTTGCTACAAATTTATTCTAGCTCCTCTAAACATTTTATAAACTGTCATTGACCAAGTTTGACCACGTTTGACCAGGAAAATTACCATTTTACCCTTGTGGTCTTTTCTTTTATCCTAACTCATTTATTAACCAATTTAACTCTAATTAATTTCTAATTTTCGTAACTAATTTACCTACAGATTTTTGAACATCAAAAATCATTTTAAACATCTCTAAATCACCAGATTTAATTATCTAATGTTATAATACCACCCTTTATTTACCTTAAATATACCGAAAACCTTATAAATTCCTTATAACACTTATAAACTCTTATAAATTGTAAACTTAATTCTACAATTATTTTCTCATCATCTAAACTCTCAAAAATTACATATTGACCCCATTAATTTTCGGTATTCACCTTTAGGTACCAAAACTTCTTAAATTTTACATATTACTCTTAATTACTCTAATTCCTTTAATTTAACTAAGTTAGATAATTTTTCTAACTCATTAATAACCCCTTAATTTTTGGCCATATTGAAATTCATAGTATATGAATTTTTCTTGTATATTATGATAGCTTATATTGTAGCTATATCATAAGGAGTATAAATCTAATTTTAGATTTACAAAATATTAACATTTAATGTGTCAAAAATTAAATCTAACACACTTATAATTTCGGTAATAATAAACAAGATGAACAATATGTTAGATCATATATAGATCAACAATTAGAACCTTGAAATAGGTAGTTGTAGGATTTACCTTGTATATTAACCTTTAGCTTAATATTAAGCTTGTTTTCCTTAGAAATTTTGACAGCAATTTGCTAGAGAAATTGGCTCCAAAATCATATAATAAGATGAAGAATAATAAGGGTTAGTAACCCTAGGCACTCGGCCTTGATGAAAATCAAAGAAGGAAGAGTTTCCAAGAAGGCAATGTTTTACCTCGAGAATCAAAGGCACTTCTTCGAGGTTTTTCCTGAGAATCTGGGGGCTCATGAGCTATGGTTGTAAAGCTCTTTGAAAGAGGATTCCAACGAGCTATCAAGCTTAGAATTTGGACTTAAGATGAGAAAGTTATGATCTGTGCAATACAAGGTGTTCTTTAAGGCACTAATCTTAGAACATTGGAGTTTTTTGTGTTGTTTCTTCAAAGAGAGGAGGAGCTACAAATTTGGGAGCTCTCATATGACAGGTAAGTGTTTGATTAATGATTTACTCAGGGGATAAGGTGATAAGGCAATCAAGGAACAGAGGGTCTTGGCTACAAGTGGGTGTAGCCATGTTTGGCTACATCTGTACGGCGTTCTCCTTTTTTTTTTGTTAAGCGACCAAGCGCCTCTCCTTCTTTTTTTTTATTTTTTTTCTTTATTATAAAACCTTTAAATTGTTATAACTTTCAATATATAAGTCTAAGATGAAAAAATTATATCATTGTTCACCTAAATTCAAGCTCTTCAAAACAAGACCAGTCATGAATATATTTTGACAACTTTTTTAAAAAAATTATTTTTACATGTATGGAGCATAGAACGTAAAAGAAAACTTGTACAGATGGTCATACAAACCTGTACAAATGTTCACTAAAACATGTACATCCTCACGTAAAGACATGTACATCCTCGCATTAAAAACATATAGACCTGTACGAATAATTAAATATGTACATCCTTAGATTAGAACATGTACATATAAGGAATAACACTTGTACAGACGGTCATACAAACATGTACATATGACCATACAAACATGTACAGATGTTCATTAAAGAACATGTACATTCTCACATTTGAACATGTACATCGTCACATTAAAACATGTACATTCTCACATTAAAATATGTACATACATCCTAACATTAAAATATCATGGTATACATGTAAAAATAAATTTTTTAAAAGTTGTCAAAACATATCCATGACTGGTCTTGTTTTGAAGAGCTCGAATTTAGATAAACAATGATATATTTTTTTTTATTTTGGACTTATATATCAAAAGTTATAATAATTTAAAATTTTTGTGATAAAGGAAAAAATTCAAAAGAAAAAAAGAAAAAATGGAAGTACAAATGTGATGCTAGCGCTACCCTCCCCTCCCATTTCTTTTATTTTTATTTGACTAAAATGCCCCATCTGTAGCCATCCTAGCTACACCCACTTGTAGGTAAAAATTTGCCTCAAGGAAAGTCATGGTAAGTAAAAAGTAAGCAAAATTGAATTTTAACACCTTTAATGACTCATCATGAAGTAGGCAGCCTTAGTCACGATTTTGTCTAATTTTTTTGTTTCTTCCTTATATTTATGTAATATTAGATGCCTTAAACTCGTTCATAAGGACTTTACCATGTGTTAGGTATGTTACATAGCCAAAAATGCCTTAAAACACCGTTTTATGTGCTTCCGGGTTCACATCGATTGTGCAATTTGTTTTGGCTAGTTACATGTGTCCTTAATATATTTACAACCTTTAGACAGGGCCGTCTCAATCAATTAGGGGGCCCTGTGCAGATCCAAGTACACAGTCATAATATATAAAGACATTAATTTTATATATGAAGAAATTATTTTAAAAAATAATTATATAGTATTTAAATGATATTCATAGCTTAATTAATAAATTATCTAATAAAAATCTATTTTTAACAAAAACATTGTTAAATAGTAGATTTTAAGATTTATTTATCAATACCATATTCTAATGGTAATATTTCATTTTATTAAAAATATAGTACATAATTAAAATATTTTTTTATATACATAGAGTAATATTTTGTGCCAGATTTTTTACTATTAATTAATTTATTGTTTTATATGTTATATACAATAATATAGTTCACTAATAAATATCATATTTTTATAACTTTTTACGTATAATTTTTTATATAAATTTTTAACTATTGCTAAAATAACAAGACCCTTAAAAAATGGGCCCCTGATCAGTGGGGGCCCTGTGCGGTGGCTCCTGTTACACACCCTCTTAGCCGGGCCTGCCTTTAGAAACTTTGTTCATGAAACAGCATGTTGCTCATTCCAATTTAAACCAAGTCGTTTAGTGGTTTCTCCTTGACTTTCGTTAGTTTAGTACCTGTTACTATGTACTTTGTATACTTAATTTGTGTGTATACGCAATGGCTCCTATGACCATTTAATTGTTGTTCCCTTATTTATTTATGGTATTTTGTCTCATTAGCCTTTTCGTTCCATATAACATGCTTAAAGTACATTTTTTCTTTAAAGCACATTTTTGTGCTCTAAGGTGCGTTTTCGGTTTAAACGCTAATTACGCTTAATGAGTATTACTACTCTTAGAGGTATTTCACATTTGAAATCTTGGGAACTTATTGGTAGTTCTCTAATTTATTTGTGCTCTTTAAAACACCTTTTGCTCTAATTGTTCCTAAAGCATGTTTTGGTGTAAATTGTTGTTAACACTTTTCTAATGTTTCTAAGGCACGTTCTAGCCTTAGTATATCATAATTAGATAGTTCATTATATCTTAAGGTTTGGGGTATTTCACTAATTTTGGAACAAAAGTTGAATTTTGGGTTTTGTAACTGTCGACAAATTAATTATGTTATTTGTGTGTTTTATAGGAGGAGTCAAGCTCTCAAGTTACTGAGGGCTCTTGGACTCCCAGCAGACAGTATGATCCTCTTTCTCGTGCTCTTGGAAAGACGGGTCATCCTGGCCGTGCTATTGGTTTTGGTGGACAAGTTGGTATTCGCCAAGATTTTGGCAATCCCAGGTCTAGGAAAGGCCTTCAAGGAAGGATGATCAACTACGAGGAGCATTTAAAGATAACTGCTGAGCTAGAGCATAATATTGAGCAAAGGATTAGGTAAAGAGTTAAGCAGGATCTTCAGCAGATGGTCACTGAAGAGATGTCCAAAATGCTCTCACAGATATAAATATAGATAAATTCTCCACTTATCAACTACCCTACACTTAGCTTTTTACTTTTCCTCAAATAAACATTAAGATCAAACTCAGAACCTAAAGCGATGAGTGTCAACTTAAGAAGCATGCACAAGGAGATCAAGTTATAGACAATAGTCATAAGAATTCAAAAGCTCATAGCTGCAAGATTTATAAAATAGTGAAACATGATACATTATCAAGAATATGAGACACATTAATTCTAGCTCAACCTGGACTTTGCCTTGGACCTTACTCTTCATTCAACTTTCATATACCCTGGACGACACGTGGCAATAAGTAATGTCTTATTGCATAATAACTTTCATGCCACACACTCATAACATGTAACGATCCCCTCCCATGCATTTTAGCTTTTAAGAATTTATAATTTCACATTTCAATTCAAAAACAGTTAACAATTTCAGTATACAGGGATCACCTCCATCCTTAGACTTTTCTCTCCACCCTTGTAGCAGCTTTGGATCAACTTTCCCAGGTTGTGTACCCTTGAAAAGTTATGAAGAACCCTAAAAGTCTTAATAACTGAGTGGACGAGGCCTGCTTTTATTCAGGATAAACAAAATTAGTGAGTACCTTATCTTTGGCCTGCTTCGGGTTGGTCCTTTGGGTCGGTTGAAACCCGAGAGCTTTGGGCTGGGCGGCTGACCCATGTAAAGAACTGTTGAAATAGGCCTGTATAGCGGTTCTTTCTTAAGAAACACTGAAATTGTTTTTTTCTTCTTTCTAGCTTATAATTGCACCTAAATACACAAAATAATCAAGAAAATATGTATAGATGCTTCACAATGCTGCCACCACAGTGGGGCACCTCACTAACGGCCACTTTCATTAGCACGTAACAACATTTGCAAAAAACAAGAAAGTTACATAAGACAAATAACCAAATGTCTTCAATACACTTCACCACACTCCATTACAACACATTTCACCACACTCCACTACAGTAAACTCAATTACAGTACACTTCACCATATTTCAAACCAATGAAATACATCTAGAACACAAGTATATTTAATGCAAGGTGATGATCAACTAAGTATGTTCGTGGAGATGAATTCTGACCATTCCTCGAGCATCTCAGTTATGTGATGATTTGCACAATGTCCATTGTCCACTAATTGTTTGCCAGCATTGAACAAACAAAAAGGAACATTAATGAGAAACTACAAGTGCAACAAAGGATAAAAATATAAACCAACACTTTCAAAGAATGCCTTATACCTTGTTTAATGAGTTTTCTGGAAAAAGCATGGACGCTGCTACTAAGTAATGCATAAACCTCATGACTTAGTATCCACATTCTGATCCACCAGGATGCACTGGACAATATATATACACACATGTACATTCTCAGTCATACTTACAAGTTTACTATTAATGTGTTAACTGTTATTGACAATATTACAAAAAGTAAGTAAACTACCTTCACTAGGGTCCACGAAATGTTCTTCACTTGCCTTTGCATTGAAAAAAATGCAATCGCACTATACCAAATAAATAGTTTGAAATACACATAGTTTAATTGAACATAATAAAGCAATATAAGTAATAACAATTGTTATATAATTTAATAGCTCAATTCAGTAGAGTTGATGCTATTGTTGGTTTCTTGGCACTTCTACCAAGAGTCAAACTAAAATATTCTTGAGTGCTTCATGGACAAAACCAACAACGACCAGTGCTGACTGTTCAAAGTTTAATAAATTTGAATCATTACACAAATAGCATAACTTATAAATAAAACATACTAAGATATGTAAGTATGACTTACCCCTGATAATAGGGCAGCATAATGTATGATTTCTCTACACATTCAAATATTGCATTCGCCAAGTACTGCATAAGGCGTTGGACGTCACTTGACATAGTATGTCGGAGCACATAAAAAAGTATAGAAATCCGAAGTTGTCATTATGGTGAACGTCAAGCACCTTATATTGCACATGCTCACACCATAAATACAATAGCAAAAGTGATGTAGTAGTTTAGTACAATCACTATTTCAAGTCTTGCATTTAAATAGAAAAAGGTACGAGTCCTCAAATGACGGCTGACTTGAGGATCGAAACATCTAACCAGTCCTTCCTGAATACCTCGGCGAAATCGGACATATATATCAAAGTGATGAGTTTGTTCTACTGCTTGATAGTGAAAAGACCTTGGTCATCCTCCACATTGATCAAAATATTGTGAGGTGACGTTGACAACAGTGTTTGAGTGCAAATCTCATATATGTGACAACCCATCCAATCCTTCGCTCTACTAAATCAGGTCTAACATGAAATTGGTGGACATCTTCGAAGGAGCTGGTGTGACACCACTTTTTCCTTTCCCTCTAGTAGTTTTTTTGGCTTCATCTTTTCCTAAGTTATTAATTAATTACGGTTAAGAGACCCTAAACCATAGACTGATTGAAATGTTGCATAATTATAATTTCAAATTGTTCATTGTGTTTACCTAGCTTGGGAAATTGATCAATCTAATCGACCACTGAGTTGTAGTAGTTTGTGCAGACCGTAGTGTGTTCTTATGTGGCAGATGTACCGGCAGAGCAACATCAGTATGTTTTGCCACATAATCATCCATAAGCACCCGAACATGGTACTGTCGAAGTGGTTCCATGCAGGATGTCTATAGAAGACGAGGGAACAATTTACCCCATGCCACCATGATGTCCTCACCTCCCATTGGTAAGAACAATGTGCACTTAAAGAATTCCTGAATGTTAAGTAGAAAAGGGCTAGACGGAAACAGTCAAGTCCTAGGTTGATGATAATAACGAATATTTTTTTAGTTAACGTCTAACCTAAAGAGATGCATATAGATACAGCTTAGTCGAGTGCACACTACTCTGCCATACTGATGTTCTCTCCTTCCAATCAGCGGATGGTCCAAGTGGTGGTCTAGTCACCTCTTGACTGCTGAACATTCCAAACCGTCATCCTTTAGTGGCTGTCAGATGGCAGCAGGCCCTATTGTTCCCACTCTAGTACGCGCTCGGTAATACCTCAGCCGCCTAAATGATGTGGGTATAGATTTTTCTTCGTGTTTACTTGTTGTTTCACACGAAGAGCCTACAAATACGTATATACTATGTAAGATGCAAATAAGCAAATACAATACGAACAAGATAACATGACAAATGACAATTAACTCCACTTGTTACTCCGGGGTGTGATGATACTCAACAAACTATATTACTGCTCTTCTATGATGTCTTCGTACTTTTCCAGGTGGCAGTTCATCGCCAACTTCTTCTAGATCATCTATATATTATGCTTGATTTGCCTTATGAATGTACTTGTCGGCCATCTTGTTTCCGTGGTCTCAGAACTGCCACACCATTGCCTTCAGCACACCGTCCTTGAGAAAATAATCTACACAAAATGAAGCCTACATAAAAGATTAGTTAATTAGTAAATGTAACGAGAAACTCTAAAATTCTAGAACAACATATAAAAAAATAAACATACCTGGAGACCCTCAAACATAGTGTCCTTCAACGATTGTGGAACTTGCTTCCATGTGTGGTTTATGTTGTAGAAGTATTCACCAGGTACTTTTTGAACTGCATTGGCTTCTTGGGGGGGGGGGGACCTCTATTAGCTTTCAATGCCCATATGGGGCCTCTCTTCTTCACCTTCTGTCTAGATGAGGAGGCAGCTGCTGGTCTGGAGTCTGCTGCGAAGGGCAAGCCTCATCCTCCTGTGGCTGAGCTGTCTTCACTTCTTTCCTCCTCGTGTGGCCCGTTTAGCTAGTCTCGTCCAATGAGGCTCAGCTTCTCGAATGGGATCGTCCATAGGGTGATCATCCATTACATAAAAGATAAACCACTCAAATTAATTAGATGAAATCATAATATAAAGATAAGTGTTAAATATTAACATACACTACCATAAACCAATAAACAATCAATTTAAAACAAATGTATAACTACTAGGTAGACACCAAAAATTCTCCCCATAAAGCAAATTCCGAAATAATAAGAGGGGTCGTCGCCTTTCTTTTTTTCAAAACATATTAACGTGCGTGCTAAGACGAAACCATCATTTTATAATCTTTTCAAAACATTTCAAAAAAACACAATTCTTCGAAAATGAATTTCCATCGACAGTCCAGTTTCAAGGTGTCCCCTTTTTGTTTATTCACTTATTTTACTATTTTATTTTATTTTATTTTTATTCATCTATCACTTTTTCTTATTTATTTTATTCTACTATTAGCATTAGTATTTTTATTTTATTTCTATTTATACACACTTTTTTCATCTTACAAACCCAACCCACACTTAATTGAACTCCAGCCTAGCCCAGACCCTTAAACCCATTCCAGCCCCTAGTATTGGACCTACAATCCAAACAAAAACTCAAGCCCATTCAAAAACCCTAGAACCCACCCTTTTCTCATTATAAGACAACAAGAAAACCTACAGTAAAAAGGGATTCGATCACGCATTCATTCCGGTTTTTTCACTGTAGCCGTCATTCTCCTAGCCACTCAATCATCTCTTCCTCCAGATTTTCGACACAAAAAAAAAACAGAAACATCATCCCCTTCCTCGGAGCTCTCGAATCTCGACATCAAAAATGAATGAAAACCCACTACCTCCTCCTCAATAATAAGTCAATCTTCCATTCTCTAGATCCAGAACAGGGAACATACATTTCAGTTTCCTTCTTTTCTCGACCCAGAACAAGCCGTTCTCCTTTCCTTTAACACCATCTTCTCAAACTTTGAAAACCAGGAACGTCCATGCCCAGCCACTCCTTCAGTCCATCGATTCTAGATACGTTCAACCCAGCCAGCACTAATCATCCGTCATTAACCTACTTTCTCGATCAACCCCCAGCACTCGTCGCTCTGGAATTCTCTTCCTGAAACCGACACAAATTTCTTCCCACCATCTCAAGAATTTCAAAACCAATAGAGAAACCCACAAGAATCCCTCTTCTTTTCCCTATGAAAATCGCCGCGCCCTGAACTAAAATGGAGTGCCGGCCTTCTCCATTCGAAGGGTGGGCTTCACGAATCTTGGTTGTGAAGAGCCCTTTCCGGCCTTTGGGTGTCTTCACCGCCATTCCAAGGTGTCCTGTTGGTTTTTGGTTCAAACACCGTGTCCGCGTTCCTTTGCTTCACTGAGTTTCTCGGTTTTCGGTGAGGCACTTGTTCAAGTATAACCCTCAATTCCCTCAATCGGGTGCTACCGCTCTCCAACTCGGGAGACTAATTGAGGTCTCGATTTTACTCTTGTCTCCATTCCACGAGTTTTTATTTCTGCTAAATCTAGCCTGGTTTATTTGTTGTTGTGTTTAGCTGAGTATTAAATATTAGATCTGTAAATTCTCAAGTTGCGATGTCCTGAGAGGTGACGAGACTCTGCGATATGATGAATCTTGCTTCAGTTGGCATTTTTGTATGTTGTACTAGGGAGGGTATCGAACGAGATGTGGTTAGACTCAAGTTAGCCGATTCGTTGTTTCCCACTGTAATTGTTTTCGATTTGGGTTTGGAAAGTCGGTTACGACTAAGCTCTTGCTTCCTCCATGATTGTTGCGATCTGTTGCGCCCCTCATGTTAGTTTAAGCCGAGATTCGAAGCATTGTCGCTTTCTCGGTTAAGACTACTGTTGACCATGTTTGGCTTTCTGTTTATTTCATTTGGTCATGCTTAACGGGCCCGATTTGTCCTGCTTGCTTGCTTGCCTTGGACCATGGCAGAAATTGGTACGTCTGACCTGCTGAGAAGTCGGCTTCTCTACTTCTATATTGCTCCTTTGCTCATAGATGATGATCTGGAACTTTAATTCAATGTGAGCACCTGCTTGTTACTGTTGGCCATTTATGTGCTCACTGTCGCTATATTACGATTTGGCTGAGATACTATAAGGTTTGGTCATGTTTGCTTGCGGAATCCGACCTTGGGCATTTACAATCGACCGTGCTAGAGGACGTTGCTCCTGTTTATAATTCTATTGCGCTGGATGCCCCCTTGCACATTGACGATTAATCTGGAAAAAGTTGTGCTTCTACTATCATCAGTGGCCCTATTGCACATTCCTTTGTATTTGGCAATTATCTCACTTTTACCTTCATTGCTTTGGCACCTTTAGTATGCGGGTTTGGGAATCGATATGTTTCAGGCCTCAAGTGCTTGTTTGATTTGGTTCACTTCTAAATCTCCTATTTGGCTTCATGTTTGACCGAGGTACACTTTCTCTGAGATTTGGGTTGGACTTGCTTGGCTTGGAATTGGCTTCGGGCTCTATGATTTGTCCATGTGGTAGCGCTTTGGGCTTGTTACGGCTTCATGGGTTCGAAAACCCTATCGGTCAGCTTCTTGTCTCTAGCAACTTTGATGATTTCTCTTTATGCCTTGAGTTTGGTTGGAAATTGAATTGTTTCAGTTTGAGTAACTTGCCCCCCCCCCCCCCCCCCCGCATTGATTTGGTTTGGAAGCTGATTTGATACTAGCAAATAATTTGACCCTCGCACTTATATAAGAACATGAATAGAGTTATAATTACCCGATGCTATAATTGCTTAGATAAATCACTTTTGGCTGGTTGGCCCTTATTAATTTCGTTCATCTTAGAGGGAAATGATATAAATCCTTCTAGGTATGATCCCACATGACTCACAACTTTATCTCTTTGATACTACACTTTGGTTTGAGTCATAATCTAAGATGTTGAATTAATCTGCGTAGCAACCCCAATGTTTGATTTATCTTACAATTCATAGCATTTGCTGGCAGCTTGAAACTCTTTTCTATGTTCTCGGTTGGGGTGTGGGAGATGATTAGATTGCCCCCTTTCCACCCATTGAGAGGGGCCGTATGATCCCATTGCACACATCCCAACCCTCTCCCGTTCTTTGACTAATGCATTTGCCTCTCTGGTTGTGTTTTGACATGTACATAACGCTCGTGGAACGGGAAACTACTCTAAGACTAAGGAAGGGATCGTGGCTTGGACTACCGGGGTCTCTCCTTCAAACTATGTAACGGTTGGTGTACTTCTTGCTGATCCCCTTCAGCTCGGTGAGGCGGCGTCGATGCGACCCCCCATAGCAGCTCTTTTAATTCAGCATTTCAATTCAACACTTTAATTTGTTATCATGAGTTGTAATTTGCCAATTGGTTGTGTTGCCTAGCATAGTCTTGGATTTCACAATTCTCTGTATTTGTCGGCTTGATCGTTTTTACTCTGTCTATCTTTCGTACATATTTTTGAATGCTTGTTTATACATTTTTGGTTCTATTATACATTGGGCGTTTTATTTGTTAGTTTCATCTTATAAATTGCTAGATTGGTTTAGTACATGTAGCCATAGCATAGCCTTCAGGTCTACCCACTTAATTACTGGACAAATCAAGTCCGGTTTAGAAAAGCCCTAGGACCATTCATAGATGTTGCCCACATTAAGGTCGTAGTACCTGAGGGTCGTAGTACCTGTTTGTGGGAAACATCTCTCCTAAAAAAAAAACTTTCCAAACAATCCTTAAATGTCATAATAAAACTCACAATCAATGATTCGTTTCAACCAATCAAAATCCATTTCAAAACCAAAATTCATTTCCAAATTCAGCCCAAAAATTCAATTTCAAATCACTTTCTCATCCAACACACTACAAAATCAATCTCTCGTACTCATCAAACACTCTTTCAAAAGCAATCCTTCTCACACTATTCTTCATACACAATTCAAAATTCATTCCAATTCATGGGCAATCCCAACTTCAAATCATCCAGCTGAGGCCCAATTCGAAGCCCAAATCTGGCCCATTTTTCAAAACCAAATTTGGCCATTCTTCAAGGCCCAATCTGACTCATTTTTTTAAAGCTCAATTCAATTCAATCCAATTCATTTCAATTCAAACCTGATTCAATTCAATTCGAACCCGATGCAATTCAATTCAATTTTTAATTCAATTAGATTCAATCTCCATTTCAATCCAATTCATTTCAAAATTCTTTTCATTCCCAATTCAGTCCAACTTCATTTCAATCCCAAACAATTCCAAACATCATAAATCTCAAACTCCTTGGGACTCCAAACTCCTTAAAACTCAAGCATCTCGAACCTCCGAACGTCTCAACAGCTCAACAGACTCGAACGTCTTAGCAGCTCAACAGACTCGAACGTCTCAACAGCTCAACAGACTCGAACGTCTTAGCAGCTCAACAGACTCGAACGTCTCAACAGCTCAACAGACTCGAACGTCTCAGCAGCTCAACAAACTCGAAGGTCTCAACAGCTCAACGGATTTAAAAGTCTCAATAGTTCAATAGACTCATCAAATTCAAACACCTTGAAAACTCTCAGCTCCTCAAAAAGCTGAACCTCTTGAAATTTGATAACCCTTTCGAGCCTCAAACGTCTCACAGACCCAAGCGTCTCACAGACATCATCTTTTTAAGATTTCAAATATCTCACAGAGTCGAGCACCTCAAACTCCAAAACAAACTCGACAATCCATCACGCCCCCACAAAATGATCACAACCTCTTTGACCCCTCAAAGACCCAAAAGTCCAAAATCCAATTCCTTTAAAAAACCCCAAAACTCCCAAATCCCCAAAGGTCCTGAACTACGTAAGGTCTGATCTCAACGGGAAGTTGAGTACGTAGGCAACCCACACAGGGTGCGACCCCACATCAATCAAAATACCCTTTTGCACTCAGTCATTTCACCTCCAAACAACCCCATGCACTTCCAACCCTCGATTACCTCAAAAAAAAAACTTAACCATCCTAAAAGTCCTGAACTACGTAAGGTCTGATCTCAACAGGGAGTTGAGTACGTAGGCAGCCCATCTAGGGTGCGATTCCATTCCAATCAAAAAACCTTTTTCCCACTCTAAGGTGTTCTTCATACTTGTCAAAACACTCAAACCTTCTTCGGCTCCTGCAAACTTCAAACCATCAGACTCCAAGTCTTGTCTATTCACTCGAGCTCAGACTTTCTCAAATCTTCATTCTATACTCATTCGAATTCATCAACCTTTTCATTTGGCGCTAGCTTGGCAGAAAAGCTCGCCTCATCCACTCGTTTTCTCCCCTCCTGTCCTACTCCTATCCTTGGCTTTTAAATGAATCTCTCTAAAAAGGTTTTGAAAGAAGGCGATCCCGACAATTGGAGACCGAGGTTTCCTCGGGCACCAATCCGAAGTCGTGGTCGTTGCCACTTCTAAGGGGTGTAACCCAGTGCGAGCCCACACAGAATCTTTGACATGACCGGATAAGTCCTATCCATAGGTAATAATCTCAGAGTCAATTAACGGTTCTTAGAACCCGATCTTCCTTCCTAGTTATCATAGGTCAAACTAGGTGGCGACTCTAGTCAATTCCGCCTTATAGAGGCATAAGTCCGCGTGGGGCCCATTGAGAGCGGGTGTAGTGCACACTTGCACTCCCCTTTATGCTTTCTGGGAAAGACGGACGATTTAGTAGGTATTTGAGGGATGCCATGAATAACGGGTTTTCACCCTCCACAGAATAGCAAATTCCTAGGATCTAGACTTCTTAGTTAGACCATGTTAGATAGACCCCCCCTCATACCGAAAAATCACCCTCCACAACTAGCACTAGCTACCTGACATGAAAACTTAGATCATTTGGTGTTTTCAACCCAAACACCCTCATCATGGTCTGACCATTACATAATTTTACCAATCTCATGCTTAATAATTGTTAGGCATTCACCAAAGTCATATACCGGTGAAAATTCTCAACAAAATTGGCAGCAATCCTAGATACGAGTTTAATCAAAATTTACAATCATTGACAACAATCAACTTAAATCAACCCCAAATGGAATAGAATGAAGAGATTAAGAGTATATTACCGGTTCTAAATAAATTGTTCAGACCCGTCGACAATCTGGTGAGCAAAAAATGCAGAATTCCCTTATCATTACAGTGGCACAATGACACAAAAAGAATGAAATCAGCAAAAGCAACACATTTTTTTCACTCAGACATTTTATGTAACAAATTGCATGCACCAATAATTCCACTAACATAATAACAATATTATACTTAAAAGTTGCACCTCCATCTCAATTCAACAATCAAACATAGCAATACAACAATAATTAGAACATTAGAACAACCAATTTCAAGAATTTTTGAGCTAAATCAAAATTAGGATAACATACTTGTTTTTAGGTTTTGCAGCACCTTGTTTCTGTTGCCAGAGCCTTGCGGACGGCAACTTCGACTCCCGACGGTGACGGAGCCTGACGGTGATGGAGGGGGAGTGGTGACGGAAGCGGCAATGGAGATAGTAAATCACAGTCTCACTACGCTGGGGGAGAGTAATTTTTTTTTAGTGTACAACCGCGTTATGTCTGTGTGCGGGGAAGGAGCAGTTAAGCGAGAACCTATCTCAACGGTTATTAGCTAGGAACCGCCAAAATAGGTCCTCGAAATTTTTTAAAAATGATAAAGAACCTATTTCGATGGTTCCTAGCTAACAACGGTCGAGATAGGTACTCGAATAAAAAAAAGAAAAACATATTAACCACCTTCAGTGGTTTTTGGCTATGAACTGCCGAAATAGATCCTTTCTATTTTTTAATAATTTTCGAGGACCTATTTCGGCGGTTTCTAGCAAGAAATCGTAAAAGAAGGAATTTTAGACAGTATTCTATCGAAGCGGTTGTTTTACAACTGCCAAAATAAGGGTGTCAAAAATCCATTTTTGTACTAGTGAGACAAATACAAAGAAGATGCTAGTATGTGTTGAAGGAGATGAAGAGCAAGATGGTCTGAGAAGAATGTTTGAGAACCCTAAGTTCCCGATAGGATTTGAACGAGAGGAAAACATGGGATACAATACTTCTAGAGAAGAGCTTGGCTTCTAGCTGTATTAGACAATAGAGGGGAAGCAAAAAGACATGGACGTCATTGAAGATGAAGCGATATATGAAGATGAGAAAAAGTTAAAATTGGCTAAGAACCTTGGATATAAAGCGACTAATGAGATGCAGACTCTAGAGACTTACAAAAAGATGTTTATGGGCGAGTAGGGATTACCTGCAATGGTGTATCATATATAGGGTGCGTTCCTTTGCACCATTAATGTGGAGAATCAGACATTAATCTCCGTAATCTTTAATGCTCGATTGGACATACGGGTGATTTGTGAATTTTTTTCTCGCGTGGATCGTTGATCATGACCTTTATGATAGAGGTTGGATTTGCTATGTTTGGAAATTAAGCTCCCATTTACCTTTCTCCTATCCTTGAGGTATTACCCCTTTGCCCTCAATTTCAATCACACTTATGATAAATACGTATCTTCATCATCGATGGACCACCGACATGCTAACGGCGAAGCAGGTATTGAATAATCAAAACTCGCTTCCAACAAACCAATACTTAAAAACAGAGACAAAATTCCCATCAACCACCACCACATCCACACTCTCAGCATCCTAGAGTGTTCGATTCCCCGTCACACCACTAACTGACACATCATGCGAGACGGTATTCCTTCATGGCAGAGTCTCACCGTTAGCTCTCAACATCTTCCCACCATCCTTCCACGTTTTTAATTTCACTTAGAATCTGTCCCCTATCACTTCCCAAATGAACTCATACTCCGAACTGGGTTCCAACTCGAGTAATATCGATGGGGATTGGATCACTCATTTCCCTATCCAGCCGAGGAGAAATGGTTCATCGTTGACAAAAAGGTACTTGGTGTGTTGGTTACGGAGGCAAACAGTTTGAGGAGAGATGAGGATGGTTCGATTACCTAGAATCAAGGGCATTTTTGGTATTTTCCAACTTCAAGCCACTCAAATTTTGAGCCATCAAACAAACGGCCCATAACCCCATACCACATTAAGTTGGACTTTTTCAGTTGATATTAATGTGGGCTTTATCCTGTAAAATTTTAAAAGCCAGTGACCGAACCCATAGAAGGAGAATAAGATGAGTGTGAATTCAAGGTGACTGAAGCATATCCCCACTCAATAAAAGAGAAAAAGAAGAAGGAAGGTAGGAGGCCCATGTTGGAAATTGTAAAAATGTGGAGAATGACAAAAATGATAAAAAGAGCGAGGTAGGTAAGATGGAGAAGGAAGATAGAAAAATGGAAAGTTTGTTGGTATTTGCTTTATATCTAATACTATATTGCCCCACTTTTTGTGATTCTGGCCGATGGCCATTAATTATATATTAAAAAAAGTAATTTGGAAAAGCTCTTTCACTTGCAAACTTCGAAGTAGCAGAATTTAATTCCCAATGTCATCTTTCATATCAATTCTGCTATTTCGAACTCCTATATTCCGCTCGCAAGTACGATAGTTATCCAGTTTTGTTGACTTTGTAAGATGTAAATTCAATACTCCATATTTGAAAGCATTCAAAATAAAACGAACTTACTAAGATAGCAGTAAAAATACTCATAACTACGTACATTGGTTCGTTATAAAGCCTCCTAACCTGATCCTCTAACGGCTAAAAGGTAATGATGAGAAAAATAAAGAGCAAAGAATAGCGACCTCGAGAGGAGCACGCAAGACTTCACAAATGCCCACTTGAACCCATTTACACTTGCATTCTCTATAAAGCAACTAAAAAGCAATTTGCTAACTTGAAGAAGAGTTGTCACTAATACGGTTTTCCTATACGAAATAGAAAAATATTACTTTCAAGCAAGGTATCCAATTTTCCTGTGTCAGATTTAGCTGAGTTAAGTATATCCCTAATGTCAGATTCACCATAATGCTATGTCCTGGCTGCCGTAACTTCCTCTTCTACCACCACCTTCACCTCAACTCCACGGGACTGGTCTCCAATTAGGTTATCACCTTCCAGATCAGATACGGCTTCTGATCCATATGTAGTTGTTAGTTCTTCCTGTATTACCCATCATCAAACCAAAAACAACAGATACCGTTTAGATTGTAACTGAAGTTATTGTACAAACTTGAATAGCAAGAAACAAGCACATGTTTGTATAAGATCTCAGTGGTAGTAGCTAAAGTTAGGTTCAAATACAAAATTATTCTACAGAACAAGTGTGTTTTTCGGTGACAAAACCTTGATGGAGTTGTTTTCAGAGCTCAGTTGCTTGCACTGCTCCATCAGCTTGCCTAAATCGTGCGCCAGGTTTCTGTTCTCATCATAAAGCAAGTCTACTTTCTTTTGCAACTCTTCACACTCCACCTGTAAAATCAAAATCAAGACAATTCCAAAACGATTCCCATTTCACAATTGTAACTAAGTTCTGCGTGATGAAAAACGTGTGTCATAACACTTGAGACAAAACATAAACCTGCTTGCGCTGTCTTGACCGTCTAGCAGACTCCCTGTTAGACTGTTTCCTTTTCTGTTTCTTAATTTCCTGTTCATCCTGTAAAACAAAAGTCAATGAATCCCTTTCACCTTATGGAGGGATGATCGATGTTCTGAAGTCAAAACATCAAGTTAGAAATAATGAGACACAGCATGCAACAGGCTAGTAGTGTATATATATATATTATCACCTACCTGGGTCCATTGACTGACACCGTTCTCTGATTTCAGTGGCATGACAGGGGCCGTGGCAGCAGCAGCGGCAGCACCAATTGGATTTTCATTCCATAAACTCATTCCGATATTAAGATTAGTAGCAGGAACTGTTGACAGCACTGAGTGGTGGTTCCCAGGTACACAAGATGATTCAGAATTCCCACCACCAACTGCAGCATTAATGTTCTTCTGTTGATTAGCAACTGTGTAAAGATGACAAGTCACCAGATTATAAATTGCATAGCCATGTTAGCTTTTAACAAGGAAAAGAAACTGATGAGATGAGTTCAGAATCTACTTACCATCCTCCAGGATCTGGTTACACTTTCCCTTCTTATCATGAATAAGTTCCTGCTTAAAAAATCCATCCCACCCCACCGTGAAGTCAAACTTCAGAATTATATACTCCCTCCGTCCCACCTTGACAGTCCTATTTACTATTTGAACATGGCATTTGACTTCAATTTTTAACATATAAGATAAATTAATTTTGAAAATTTAAGTTTTGCATATGATTCCTTACATGATAAACTATATAATATAAAATTTAGTTTTATAAAATTATTTTACCTTATATGTTTAATATTGAGGTGAAAAAACGTGCCAAAAAGTAAACAGGACACTTATGACGGGACGGAGGTAGTAACATTTAAGCAGATCAATAGCTGGTTACACATGAACTTTCACTGTCAGATAACATACCTGGTTATGATTATTTCTATCGTTGCCGACATCCAAAGACACATCACTTACACTTGTACCACTGCTCAAAGAGGCAAGACCACAAATAAACTTCCCGAAGAACATGGGCAAATATAATATTGCCAGTAATATTAATCCAAGCACTCTCAAGAAGTATCAGCCCACATACAAACAACCCTCAGACTGAATACCTTACCTTTGAGAAGCAATCTCAGTTCCAGAACCTGAAGCAGTCTTGCCATTTGTTCTGACCTTGCTACTAGCCTTATAACGCTTTTTCTTAGAGGTCTTAGTATCAGCTACGTCATTTGGCGGCTTCTCTTCTGGTTGTGAAGGAGCACAAGTAACCGGTGTTGTCACCTGCAATGCCAGAATATTTAAGCAAAAACCAGAGTGACCTCCTCTTAATTAACTTTATTCACAATTACTGCAAGAAACTAGTTATAAACAAGATGCCTACTAATGGAGATGTGGGTGCGGGCCTTGCTTACCATTGACAACGAAGGATGAACATAAACACCCCCATGAGGGTACATGGCAGGGAATGGGACTGGATTGCCATAAGCTGACATCATAGGATGCTGCAACAGAAAAAGAAAGATGTCGAAACCGTTAGCTATAGTTAGCTAGGAGGAGTCGAAGTGTATAGGAGCAGCAAAAGTCAAGGCAATTACTTGGCCTGCCCAAACGTAAGCATGTCCATTTGATGATGCAACAGGGGAAGTGAAAAACTGGAGTGGAGTTAGACCATCATAGTAAGCCTGGATAGAGACGCCAAAGTAAAATAAGGTAAACGAGAATAAGTATTGATTAAACTAGTACTATGTTGCGAGTGTGGGGAAAAGACTGAATGTAATAATAATAGGACGGTTGGTCTTAGTTTTGAACCTTCATCGGTCCAGACCAGTCAGGATGTGATGAAGGTTGTGTTGGTGGTGTTTCCTAAAAGAGAAAGAGGAAATCAGATCATTGTAAGGTAAATAGCATAAGATGAGTGATGAAGACGAACACAAATCAACAAGGGGAGGAAAATGAGGGAAGGAGTACTGGAGCGGGATAAAATACCTGAGAAACCATCACGACAGTTTTTGTAGGTTTGATAGGTGTGGTCTCTTCGGCAGCTTCCATCTCAGTTGGTGGGTGAGTGGAGGTATTAGGGATTTAGGAGTTAGAATTACTGCAAATTGTTTTCAAAACGTGTTTATTTGGTGAGAGTGGTAAATAGTGTTGAAATGATTTGAAACAAAGAATCATGAATGAAGGGCCCTGTGGAGAGACCACACAAAAGAAAAACGTTTTTTTTTTCAAGCCAAACGTTGTAGCATAACATACAATAGCAATTAATCAAGAGTTAAGTCATTGGGAGATTAACTGAATCGACGTAAGATAAGAACGGTACAAGTAACAGCCAAAGTCTACTATGTAGGGCAAACAAGAAAGATTCGCTCCCAGGTCTGTACAATCAAACAATGTATAAGTGATCTTTTTGGCCGGTGGAACTGAAACTTATTCCTTGGACGTTATACAGCGTAATAACCTAACATCCAACTGTCATAGTCCCAAGAAGGAAACACCTGTGGTATGTCAAATAACTACATCACTCTTTAGGTTTAGGCTAGGCAACAAGTCCAACGGGTTTTGTTGCTTAATACTAGTAATTGATTGGTAGTCTCTTTAATTACGTCGCACCAAACCGGTCAACAAGATGATTACTACAACATCTATACACATAACAACCGAGCCAGCCCGCTTGGTAATGTGAAGAGAATATTACGGTCTAAAGCCATTGGTCAAACATGTTGACTATAGATAATACGTACATCAATCAAACGCCACATTTATATGTCGTTTCTGTTATCGATTCTTGCTACCTATTGACTGATGACTCTCCTTACTATCGGGTCGTCCTTTCCGTCCCTTTTGTCTTTCTGTACAGATGCGAGAGGCGGCCAGAAGTACAGCCGACCAAGAGAAATTAATAACTTCGATTACTAATACTATAGAGCTACGGTAAATTTGAAAAATATGCGGTGGGAATTCCCCTAAATACCACTATGATAAACAAATCCAACTCCCCAGCCTACCCAGGCTAAGCTTGTTTTTTGAAGGTGAAAGTGATACAACAGGGTCAGGGAGGGAGCAACGGTTTGAACTCCTAACGATAAAGAATATACTAGTAACCGCACGGAAATAAGAAACGCCGAATTTCACGGACCCACCGCACATCGAACCGGTCAAACAGGGAAGAAAACGACCATCAACCGCGAATAACGTGAAGCAAAGGGGGTAGAAAGAGATTGAGTGAGGAATACCACGTTGATGGGAGGAGGAGAGTGGTGATGAGTGGCAACTTGCGGAAGCTTCTCGGCGGCAACAGAGGACGGTAGTGGTAGTTGCTACCCGCGAGTCAATTTCTGGAAAATTATCTTTCTTTCTTCTGAGTTTGATTCTGTCTAACCGACTGTCACCGTTTAGAATGGGGGATCGAACGAGAGGACGCCGCGCACTGACAACGGCGGCAGAAATTTCAGAGAGAATGGTGTGGTGGGGGCTGACCGGTGAAGTGGAAGTTTGAAAGAAGTGGAAAAAGGTGCGTTGTCGCTATGTCCAATCGGATTTTCTTTCTCGCGGTGAAATAGAGGAGCAGCGGGACAACAAACAACAGAAGTGGGGGTTTTAATTGTTATAAGTAGTGGTAGTAGTCGTAAGTAAATTAGTAGTTTTCTCTTTTCCGCGTGTGTCTAAATTTATCTTTGGTGTGGTGTGGTTGTGACTTGGGCGCTAGGTTTTCCTGTATTTCAAGTGTTATCTTTTGTCCCGTATTTGATTTAATTTTTTTTATATTCTCTATTTTAATATTAAATATATAAGATAAAATAATTTTTAAAAAATTAAAATTTATAATATATAATTTTTCATATAAGATTTTGATTATAAAAACATAGATTTATAAAAATATATTATTTTATATGTCAAATATTGCATTTTAAGATCATAAGTATGATTTAATAATCTGTTTACATGTTATTGGACCGTGGTTCAAAAGATAAATAATTAAAATATTTTCGATATTTACTTTAACCAATACTAAAAGAATAATAATATTTATGTCATTGGAGTGACAATTTGTGTTTTATTTCTAAGAGCATCCACTATAGAGTGGAATCCACCAATATGTCATTAAGAAAAAAAAACTTCCACGATAGAGTGGATTCAACTCAAATTCTCTCTCCAAGGTTCTTAGTTAAGAATTGTACTTTTTTAACTCTCATTGGTTGTTCACACTTTCCCATAACTTTCACAACTTTATATTGGTTGTTTTTTAGAAGAAATAAATTAACAGTTTTAGTTATTGTAGTGATAGGTAGGATGAAAAATTTCTTACCAAATATAATACTATTATTTTGATAATATGACATATAGGGAAATGTTAAGAACTCATATACTCCCTCCGTCCCTAATTGACCTTCTTGTTTGCTTTTTGGCATGTTTATCCACCTCAATATTTAACATATAAGATAAAATAATTTTATAAAACAAATTTATACAACATATAGTTTTTCACATATAGATTTCATTGCAATACTTAGATTTATAAAATTATGTTATCTTACATGTTAAATATTGAAGTCAAACGATAAGTCCAAATAATAAAGAGGAAGGTCAATTAGGGACGGATGGAGTACTATTTTTGATGTTGTAACCTCTGAAAACCGTGGTGCCTGTGAATGGGTCCCTCGGCAGCTGTGAGCCGGATGTTCCACGTCACTGGCGAGAATGGAAGTCATTGGTATGTGCGCGGCCGCAGAAGTGAGAGTGGGATTCAGTTGACACTTGAGTAGAGGTGATCATTCGGGTGGGCGGGCCGGGTTCGGGCCGGGCCAGAGGAAAATTTTAGGCCCGTCGGGCCTATTTTCAAAAACCAAGCCCGGTTTTTACATGCTCGGGCCGGGCCGGGCTAGGCCGGGCCGGGCTAGGCCCGGTTTTTTCCAGACTTTGCCGAAGCCCGGCCCGCCCGGCCCGGTTTTTTAATTTTTTTAATATAAATTAATTAAAAAAATTAAAATTAATATTTTAATATAGATTTATATATTATATATATAACTTATTTAAAATTAATATATTATATATAACTTATTTAAAATTTATATTATATAATTTTTGTATATATTATATTTTATGTATATATTACATTTTAAAATATAATAATAAATAATATAAAATCGGGCCGGGCCGGGCTTGCCCACGGGCTCAAAAAATGTGCCGCGGCCCGGCCCGGTTTTTCATTCGGGCCTAAATTTATGTCCAGGCCCGCCCGGAAGCCCTATCGGGTTCGGGCTCGTCGGGCTTTTTTATGGGCCGGGTCGGACCGGGCTGCCGGGCCGGACACATTATGATCAACTCTACACTTGAGATGGGGAAGAGCTGACTCGCCAAGAGAAATACTTACACGTGTTAGAAAATAAATGGATAGGCTTCATTCTTTCTTGGTATAAAACGTAAACACATGACTAGCTTTCACTCAGGCGGTCAGGCCTTTTACTACAATCATAATTTGTAAAATTATTTAACTGTGTTAATCTTTGTCATATTTGAGCATATTTATTATATAAGTAGGTGGATTGGATTTCACATAAATTTTATATTCTATCCTAATAATAATTGTCCATATAAAATAGTTGAAAAACAATTTGACTAAAATAACTATAAAACAACGACCAAAACAGCTACTAATGAATCATACCAAAGAGAACCTTAATACACTTGAATTTTAAAAATATCTACAAACTAATAGAGTTCTACTTCTGAAAAATAACTCTCTTTGTGCGACATTAAAAAGAGGCGTTTGTTTACCTAATTGTTGTTCTATTTTTTTATTAATTTCAATTGAATTCTTATCGTGTCTAATCTACTTTTTTTTAATACTGATAATATCTTAGTGTTAGTTTCACAAAAAAAAAAAGTATCACATTAAATTGGAAAAAAAGTTTAGACATCAAGATTATAGAGGATTTACGCAAGAACTTATGAATTGAACGTTTCTACTAGATTACGAAACAAGTCATTATTGTGATAATAAGTGGGCATGGTGGAATTTAACATAGTGAATTTTTAATTTGATATATAGGGTAATTGACATAAAATATCAAGTACACTAGGAACTATGCTGAATGAGATATTGTGTGGCACTATTATATTGTGTGTGAGGTATATAATTAAGTTTGAATACTTTAATATACTTTGGGCAATATGCATAAAAGGGTCTTTAATTGCGAGTTTAGGTTTCATCTTTGGGTCGCTTGTGTCATGTATCTATCAAGGGTGTCCGCTTGTGCTTGGTAATTAATTATGGCATGAGGTGTTGGAACTTGGAAGTGATGTCTTTAGTCCAAAGCGTATACTCCCTCCGTCCTGAATTGATCGTCTTGTTTGTTTTATGACACGTTTTTCCACTTCAATATTAAACATATAAGATAAAATAATTTTATAAAACTAAATTTTGTAACATAGTTTATCATGTAAGGAATCATATGCAAAACTTAAATTTTCAAAATTAATTTATCTCATATGTTAAAAATTGAAGTCAAACGACATGTCCAAATAGTAAACAGGACGGTCAATTCAGGACGGAGGGAGTATTATACAACCGGAAGCACATTGGAGCGTGCTTTCGATTACTGGTGTGTCATTTTTAATTATATATTAATTTTTGTTTTTATATTTTGTCTTTAAAATTATATAAAACAAATTATTTTAATTTCTCTATTGATTTGAAAATTATTTCAATAATTTACCGTTTTAAAAAATTTATCACTCTTAAATATCTTTTTATCGTAATTAAACAATTTTTATTTTTTACCAACTTTAAATATCAGTTACATGTTAATATTAGCAATACAAGTTGTTCAACATTATAAACCATTTGTTCAACATTTTAAGCCATTTGTTCAAATCAGAAATTTTATTATAAAACAGTATCAATATAATTTACAATTTCCTAATTTTTTGCCATTTTTAAACACAAGTTACATGTACATATTAGTAATATACGTTGTTCAACATTTTAAACCATTTGTTCTACATTTTAAACCATTTTTTCAACATCTTTAAACCATTTGTTCAATATTTTCAACATTTTAAACAATTTGTTCAACATTTTAAACTATTTGTTCAATATTTTAAATCATTTGTTCAACAGTTTAAACCATTTGTTCAAAATTTCTTATAATGTTTATAAAATTTGCTCATATTAAAATTTCATACTAGTTTTTTTATTGACATTATATAATAAAGGATTATTATTAAAATTTTCCTCTAAAACTAAGATTTTTTACTTAACGGTTAAATACATTTTACGCCATTTTTAAATATCAGTTACATGTTAATATTAGCAATACACGTTGTTCAACATTTTAAACCATTTGTTTAACATTTTGAGCCTTTTATTCGAATCAAAAATTTTATTATAAAATAGTATCAATATAATTTACAATTTCCTAATTTTTCGTCACTTTAAAACACCGGTACATGTTCATATTAGTAATACACGTTGTTCAACATTTTAAACCATTTGTTCAACATTTTAATCCATTTGTTCAACATTTTAAACAATTTGTTCAACATTTTAAACCATTTCTTCAACATTTTAAATCATTTCTTCAACATTTTAAACCATTTGATCAAAAATTATCTTATAATATTTATAAAATTTGCTCAGATTAAATTCCAGACTATTTTTATTGACATTATATAATAAAGGATTATTAGTACACTTTTCCTCTAAAACTAAGATTTTTTACTTAACAGTTAATACATTTTTTAGAATTATTTGTTTTAAACTTGTAGATTTTTCTCTAAAACCGTGATTTTTTTACTGGACGGTTACTAAATTTTTTAGATTTATTTATTTTTAACTTATAAATTTACTTCAAAACTGAGATTCAAGATTAGTAGATTTAAATAATTAAAAATTCAATTTTCAATTATAAAAATAAAAATAGAAACAACACGCATCCATATTTATTTTTTGTTTGGGAAAATTACATCCCGCACCCATGTGGTTTGGCGTATTTTCAAAAAACACCCACGTGGTTTAGATAATTACTTTGCGCACCCACGAACTCTTCTCCGTTTTATGTCCGTCACCAACAAACCCATTTCCGCCCATGCTCTCCACGTGTGTGTTTGTGAGTGGCTATGAACATGAACCCGGTTTTATGAGATGAAAACCGGTTCTTCCCCTAATTCATCCTGCTAATTCACTTACTCACCTACTCTTGTCACTCTGCTCTTCTTCATTCTCCTGACTTTCGACTTTCTTCCCGATTTTCCACCCATTCTCTTGCTCGATAGTGGAGGGAATCGCCATCTTCTTCTTCGCGCCTGATCCCTGCTCTACTGTCATCTCATACCCTAGGTGGGTGGTACACTCTGTTCCCGACATTTTAGGGTTTCGTTTGTCGCTGCTCTCCTGTCGATGCTCTTCTGTCGCTTGGTTTACAATTTCAAGGTTTGTTGATATTCATTCTCTTGTCTGGGTTGCATGTCGATTTTTGCTGAGTCATTCTCTTGTCTAGGTTGCATGTTGATTTTTGGTGATGACTCGTTCTCCTATATAGTATGGGTGGCATTTCGATTTTTTGCTGGTGTACACTGGCTTCCTGTACATTGTTCTGTAATCCACTCCTTTGTTCATTTCCCTGGGTTGCTGAAGCGAATATGGGTTGCTCAATGTTGCTCCTGACCAAATGTAACGTAAAATGTTCACATTTCTTTGTTATCAGTTGAAGCGGCATTGATTTTGCCCTTTGTTGCTCCTTCCAGTCGTTAGATGATATGTGGAGTTTTTTTGGTTATATGTGGTGTACACTGGCTTCCTGTACATTTTTTGTAATCCACTCCTTTGTTGGTTTTACTGATATCATGCTCTCGTCTGGGTTGCATGTCGATTTTTGCTTGGTCTACACTGGTTTCATGTACACTGTTCTGTATCTGTAATACACTTTCGATTTCATTCATTATGTTGATCTCTTTGTTGTTTACATTACTTATGTTTGGTTGAATGAACAAGTGTTGTTATGTGTTTATGAATTCAGAAATGGAGATAAACCTAGAGGTAGAGTATAAGGGTAGCAGATATAGACATCTAATGCCATTTGATCCTGATAGATATTTAGTCATCGAACTGGTTGATGACTGTCTTAATGTTATCATACACCAAAGCAAGGCTAGCTTACCCAAGTACCCAGTTTTTAAGTATCAGCACCCCAAAAGCAAAAAGAAGATAGAAATAGGGTGTGATAGGCAGTTGTTGAACATGTTAAGTTTGTATGAAGGAAAGGATTTGATTGTGATTATTGTTGAGGATGGATCAAAGGAGAGTCAGTTAATGATCCTTTACAATCGCTGGTTGGCTGATGCGAGCCAAAGGGGTGAGAAAAAACATATTGAAAATGAGGATGTACCAGAGGATAGAATTGATGTTGATGAAGATGAACTAATGGAAGTGGATCCCGATGTCATATACCCAAACTCACCACCTCAGACACAACCCTCTCAGGATCCACAACATCATACACAACCACCCATAACTCAACCTTCCCAAGAGCCTCCACTATCTATACCTCCACAATCACCACAACAACATGCTCAAGAATCTCCACAAATACCTCCTGCTCCACTAGCCATTGGTAGCCAAAACAGTGGGGAAACCAGAAAAAGGAAAAAAAGGCCCAGAGGGTTTAATCTTGTCTCTTCTTCACACCCCCCAAGTGTTTCAATTCAAACAAATGCCAGCTACATCATCTGCCATACCTACTGAAAGAAACCAAACTTTACCATTGCCTCCTGCAACACAACTCCATTCTCTAAGGTCTTCAAATGTGCAAAATGCAAGACCATCTGCTCAACAGGGCCAATTGGGTCATCCACCCCCTCTTTGTGCAGTCCCACAGTAGGCTCAAACCACAACAGTGCTACTAACAATGCTTTAGTTCCTATCATTAACCCTTCTGTACCAACTATTGAGAAAGCCCCTACAGTGTCTAATGAGAGAAATGATGTAGATGAAAATGTGGAGTTAAACCCCACATTCTCTGATGATTCATGGGGCAACAACTCTGAGAATGACAATAGTATCAGTTTGTCTGATGAGAGTGAAACAGATGGTGGTGGTAATGTTGATGTTGAGGAGGATGATGTGGATGTTGATGCAACTGAGAAAATAAGGGAAGGGGGTTACTATTCTGGAGATGAGGATGAGGGAGTTACTGGAGATGATAGTTGGCTGAAAGATGGTAAACAATTTGAACACCAGCCCGATGGCACAATAATGCTAGAACCCAAGCAAATGTTCCTGAATAAGGATGCTTTTAGAGAGGCGATGGAGGATTATGCTGTTCAGGAGGGTATAGATCTTCATAGGGTGGCTAATGACCCATGGAAGTACACTGTTTTGTGCAACAACCTTAGTACTTGTGAGTGGCGATTGCATGCATCCCTTTTACCTGACAATGTAACCTTCATGCTCAAAACATTAAGAGGGGAACACACTTGTACTAGATTATCTGAAAACCCAGCAGCCACTTCTAAGTGGATTATGAGAAAAATTCTTCCTGAGTTGAGAGCAAACAGCTCTATGTCCCCTGCTCAAATCTAGCAATTCATTCAAACCAAACATGGGGTAACTGTCAACTACATGAAGTGCTTCAGGGCAAGGAAAGATGCTATGAGACAGTTGCAAGGTAATCATGGAGTGTAACACCCTAACCCGAAACTCCACAACCTGTACGATGATAGCTCCCAAAGATAACTGGAAATGCAGCGGAAAATATATACATAACAATGGGTGGTGCTACAACGCCGTTAGTGACCCAAGTGACTAACAAGGCTAACTCCAATACAACTTACAAATGATACGGTCTGAGCGCTGAATACAAACCTCTTAAAACAACAAAAGTCAATAATAAAGGTACAGTACTTGTAAAATGATTCCGGTAATAATAATCCCTTTCTTAATTCTACCCCACCTACACTCGGTCGGGTAATCTCTTCAACTTCAGGTACCTGAAAAATGGGGGTGCCCCCAAAGGGGCTCAGCAAACAATGCTGGTATGGAAAACGTGCAGCCCATCGGCTACTGGGCCACACCAACTACTTTGTCGAATACATGCAGTTCATTTTTATAAAGTTGTACACAAGCATCATAACATAGTCATAACAAGCATCCATACAAGGATAACAATGTCACACAGAACAAGACTTCAGAAGGTCCAGTTAGATGTCTGTAATTGTTTACGAATAGTCAGATCCTCACAATGGAACTAACATGTATATAAGAGTACCTCACAGCAGTGGAGGTATAGTGACCTCGTTAAACTCCATCTTTATAGAGTAAATTGGTCGGGTATGATAAACCTTTAGACGAGATGGGACTCTCTACAAGTAGGTGGGTAATTAGTCCCTCAGAAGATAACGTAGTTAACTCCTGTACTTAAAAGAGGTGGGTATCGTACCCTCAAGAGAAATAAAGTCTTCCTCCAACTTGAAATGTTCTGGTACGCAGCCGGTGAGTGGACATAGAGTGCACCCAAAACTCCCGTCGCGACGTAAATTGTATAGGAGACGACCTGAGACAGGTACAACTCTAGTAGCATGCATGGTCAGATCCAACTGGGCTCCTCGCTTCTCGTAGTATAGAATTTGTTAGATGTCACATAAGGACGTTAATCAAGAACACAATGTGTATTGTCAATTATCACGTTTAGGATAACGACGTTTGTTATAAAGTGAAGTTAGTAAGAAACTTGAGTACAAGTTCTCGGTATGATAAAACGCAGGTATTTAATCCCTGGTAATGTAGTGTTGTATGCGTGGGACATACACGTTATAGTTAGTCATTCACGCACGTGAAGCAACACAACAGTGCACAAGAGTAATTCAACATTTTACATGCAATTATCTTGGTCGTTATTTCAAACAACAGATAGCACACAAGCCGGTGTAATCCGGTAGCAAACAGGTTGCAAGAATCCCATACCGTTCACCATAGACTGTACTCGTTTAGTTCCCGGTCAACGTCTGGTCAAACAATGTCCTAGAATAGGGTTAACTGAGAGTGTTAATTTAAGTTACTCTCATATAATAATTTTATTGTATCATGAAATGTCCTCGTATTTGTTATTTCATGTGAGGTTTATTTTTAACACTTAAATAATTTCTTTTAACCTCTTAACCTTATTTATGTTTAAGGTATTTATATATTCTCAAATCATGTATTCCTAATTTATAAAACTTACATGGTGTGGTAATTTCTTTTAATTACCTTATGATTTAATGTATAATTTATTTGTTATCTCTTTTGATTTATTTTAAATCCTTTAATGTACATAACTATATATTCATGTACCATTTATGTTACATGTTTTACAGTTGTCTAAATGACATAACAACTTCATAAATTCCCCAATATATTTATATGTCACACATGGACATAATATTCTTATAATTTTTGTTATTCTCCACTTAACCTTAATTAGTATTTATTGGTTACAATTAAATTCCTTATAACTATATAACCCATAGTTTTAATTCCATAATTCCTTATATTCATTTTCTTTTTGATTTACTTGAAAATCTTAACTGTATAAGTTTTATACACATGTATTATTTATGATACTTATACATAATTGTCTAAAGGACATAACCACTTAATAAATTCTCAAATTATATTTACATGTCACGCATGGACATATTTTCCCCATATCTTTTATTAATTACAAACTAATCCCAAATGATATTATTTCTTTTACAAGTAAATTACTTGTACTTTTATATCATAGTTTTAATTTCATAAATCCTTAAATCATAATTTTCTTTTCTAAATTTCCTAAATATCCATATAGGACCTACAAATATTTTTAATCCCATAAATACATCATACTTTTCGGTTATTTTATTATAACCTTATTTATTTCATAAACTTTACATTATGCACCAAAATACATTATATTACATAGTTTTATTTCCTTAATTAATTAATTCACTAAACCACCATTATAAATTCGGTAATTATCATTTGAACACCTTAACTTTTATAAATCACCAATTAGCCACATTAAATTTCGGCTTTGCCATATAATTTCTTGTAATTACATTTTAACCCCAAAAACTTTATATAAATTATATATTCACTTATAAACTATAGTTTTAATACTTAATTTCCTTAATAACCAAGTGGACACTTATATTTCTACAAATTATGCTTTCGCCCCTCATAAAGTCATAAATCATTTTAACCCAAAGTTTTCGGTCAACACTTTGACCAAAGTCTAATTTCATACTTAATACATTAATATACCCATAAACTTATATGATTCTCGGTTTTACACTAATCTTTCCAAAAATTACAAAATAGCCCCAAAACTTTATAAATTGTTATGTTAACTTCTAAACATTTATTTAATTCACCTTAAATTCATAATATCAATTCTCTCACCATATTATATTGTAATTATGCCATGGACACACTTTATTTTCGGTAATCACATATCTTACCCCAAACTTTATAAAAATTACATTTTTACCACATAACTATTATCTACTAGTCATTTAAACACTAGTAAATATTTTTAGCTTACCCAAAATTCTTAGTATGTATTTATATACATATATAGCTCATTAAAAACCATTCTTCACCATTTGAATTCGGCAATAATAATATATCACCATATAGTTTCTAAAACTTGATTTATAACTTATAATAATTATACATAAATACATATGAGTCATATAACTCATGTAAAAATTATTGTAATGTCTTAGATATATTTTTATCTTAAAATAGAGCACATTTGTCCAAGACAATTTGGTATGAATAAATATTTAGCCTAGGTAACTTTTGTAACACTAAAATGTGTCTTAAGGTAAATATTTTCCATACATGTTATAAATTATATTTTTGGTATATGTTACCATATGGTTTCGGTTTTAGACTCCTAAGAAGGTGTACATAATTTTTGTACAATTTTTAAAAGATTAAACAAGCTTTAAATAATAAAGATTTGTTTAGTAAACTTACTCTTAATAAAGGATGATTAAGTGCTTGGACTCCTCTTGAATCCCCAAGCTTCCTCCAATGGTAAATGATGTTCCTCTTCGGTTTTTATGCAAGAGAGGAAGGGGTTTAGGATTTAGATCTTAACAAAGATCTTAAGTAGATTTATAAGTAGTTTTCCAAGACTTTACCTTAGGTATTTTACCTTATATTTTTGGCACTTCTAGGATGGTGGAGGAGCATCTATTTTCCTTCATGAAATTGATGAATAAAATAGCTTTAGAAGATGTAGAATTTTGGTTACACATAAAATGTGTCTTAAGGATTTTCAAGCATGAAAAATACCTTAAGATGATCTTGGATGCTCCTTGGATTTATGTTGATTTAAGACAACTCCCTTGGTGTGTAGATTGAAGCCGACAACTTGTAGTTGTCCTAGGAAGGTTTTTGCTTCAAGACTTGATAAGAAATGCTAGGAAATTACCTTAGAAGTGAAGATAGAAGTTAAACCTTCATTAATGGACTTAAGAGCTTCAAAGGAAGAAGATGAAGATGAGAAGGGAGAGCTTACCAATTCTGTGGTGAATGGCAAAGGAAGAATGGAGAGCTAGACTCACGTAGGAAATAAGAGAAAGCAAGTTTGAAAGGATTTTTCTTTTGCTAGTTTAATGTCAAATTTTGACTCATCTTTTCATTAGTTTATTCCTTGATTGGTTGGCTCAATAAATTCCCTTATTTCATGCTTGTTTTCGGCTAGGACTAGGAATGATGGAGGCTTGATTGATAGTTGAAGAAGAAGACAAAGACTTGACTATGAATTATGCTTAGTAGGTAGAGTATTCTTTTGACTAGTTAATGAGGCAATCAATCCCTTCTTTTACAGATCAAAATCGGCAGCCTCAATAGGTAGAACATGGCTGTTTTGTTGGTATACTAGCACATGGAATAAAGCTAGATTTAGTTTGTTCTTTTGTGTATTTAATTCCCCATGACTTTTCCTAACTCACTTCTTGTTGTTTTCCTTGCAGGAAATCGGTAATGGAGGATCCATTTGACTGAATTTATTTGACACATTATCATATAGCACATGCCAGATGAGTCACCATTCCATAAGACAATTTACAAGTTCAAATCTAGCTTAAAAACACCCAAAATGGCGTCTGATATGGAGGTCAAATGGGGTTGATTTTTAATTTTATTTTTGTTACACTATATTGTAATAAGACCATAATAATATGTGTAATAGGTTCCAGCATTTATTTGGTACATTTATACCATGGTAAACGATGAAAGTTCTAAGGTAAAAATGCTGATTTTAGGTACCTTTTTTATGATAAAATCGCCCCCACTTGTACTATGAATTCAGTACTGGAATTAATTGATTTAGATGTTCCATTTATCCCCTTTTAAGATTATCAACTCGTGGCTCCTCAAAAACTTCAAGGTAATTGCGTAGAACGCATTTTTGTGACACCCGAAGGTGCATTTTTGTGTTTAAGGATTTTCTGAAAAATAAGTAGTCGCTATGAGTTCCAAGTGTATTGACATTTTTTATAGTCAATAATAATATGTTAAGGTGTTACATTGAGTTATATGGGGTTATATCAACTCCAAACACAACTCCCGGGCTAACCGGGGCAAAAAAAGGAGCGTTAAGAAATTCGTCCGAGCACTTTGTTTATTTTTGAGGAATTGGCTCGAGAATTATCTTTAGAATGTTGAATAATGATGTTAGGAACTCTAAATGATTATATTGGAGTTTGTGCCACTTCGGTACCGCTCCGGGGCACTCCCGGGGATTTATGGGGCCCCCATCGGGAACCTTCGAGCACTTTGTCTTTAATTGAGAATTTAGCTTGAGGACTTCATCTTATATGTTTAATAAAGTGTTATGGTGTATTTGTAATGAAGAGTAATGCTTTACTTCATCCTATAATGTATTTCCGTGACTTTCGGGCCTTAAGGGTCTTTAAGGGAATTCCCGAGCATTTTGTATTTTCACTCAGTCTTAGATGAGGTCCTGTGTTCTAAGGGTCATACAATGATCCTTGATTAACTTTACATGGAGTTTATATAACTTGTTTAACTTAAGGTCGGGCTTTAACGCACGTTTCTGACCTTAAGGAGTTTAGGTGCATTTTAACACCTAATGTTTATATACTTCCTTTAGGGTTTAATAATCCCCTAAATAATACTTATTTATCATTATTTTATTATTTGAATGTTAGGGGTATTTCATGGAGAGTCATATGCCAAACTCCATCAATATACAAAAATTGCTCTTGAGAGGAATCCTGGGTCTATCATAGACTTGAAATATCAAGAGTATGCCAATGGGCCACCAACATTCTCCAAGTTGTTTATCTGCTTTAGTGCACTGAAGGAAGTTTTTCTTAGAGGTTGTAAGCCTTTTATTGGTGTGGATGGTTGCCATATAAAGGGACCTTATGGTGGAGTGCTATTGAGTGTTGTGTCTCTAGATGCTAACAATGGAATATTTCCAATTGCTTTTGCAATTGTCCCTAGTGAAACAACAGAGACGTGGACTTATTTTTTCAGTAACTTAAGGCTGATCGCTGATGAGAATGTGAGGAGGACATGGGTTATCATTTCTGATAGGCAAAAGGTAATTGGTTACATATTTCCTATTGTTCTGTTTTGCTAGTTGTGTACCATCCATACACTATGTAGTTGCTAATGCCTTTTTATTGTTATAGGGGGTTGAGCCTGCTCTTGAAGCTGTCTTACCAGAGGTGACAAGGAGGATATGCTGTAGGCATTTGTATGCCAATTTCAAGAAAGAAAATCCATGTACAATTACTGTTTTCCTTTATACTACTATTACATTCTGTTTTCACTTCTGTTCAAGTACTGTTTTCCTTTATAGTACTATTACATTCTGTTTTCACTTCTGTTCAAGTAGTGTCCTTACATTTGAATGTTGCACCATAGGTACTTTGTTAAGAAATTTGTTTTGGGAAGCTGCACAGTGTTATACCCAGTCTACACTTAAAGACGTGCTCAAAAAAATTGAAGAAACTTCTCTAGGGGCTTTTAGATATCTAAGGGAGGTGGACTACAACTTGTGGGTTAGATATCATATGCCCAGGGAGGTGAGAGTGATTGAGACAACATCTAACTTTGTGGAGTCTTTCAATAGTAAATTGTCTAGCAGTAGGGGTAGCCCAATATTTGCTCTTCTGGAAGGACTTAGAAGAACTTTAATGAAAAAGCTTAATGCAAGGAGAGAGTCCATCAGAAAGATGAATGGGAAAGTTACACCATATGCTAAGAAAATGTTGTACAAGAATACAAGGGCAGGTTGTAGGTGTGGGCACACAACTAGCAGTGAGCATGAATTTGAAGAAACAGAACTGAATAGGCACTACATTGTCAACCTACGTGACAAACATTGTGATTGTATGGCTTGGGATCAAAGTGGAATACCATGTAAACATGCTTGTGCCATTCTCAACTAGAAGAGGATGGACAAAGAGCTGTTTGTAGATCCATTCTTTTCAATGTCAACATATGCCATGACTTATCAGAGGGCGATCTCCCCTATCCCAGACCATTCGATCTGGCCTGAACCTGTAGGTCTACAAATACTTTCTCCACCCTTTCTTAGGAAGTTGCCTGATAGACCCAAAAAAATAGAAGGAGAGAAGAAGGTGAGTCTAGGCCTAACCCTAAAAGATCAAGCCATGTTACTTGCGCCAAATGCAAACAGAGGGGGCATAACTCCAGAACTTGCTCAGCCCAAACTGTTAGATCTTTGGGTCAAGGTGAAGGTCTACTGCCTGTCACAGAAAGTGGAGATGGGAGTGGTGCTACTCAAGCTGAAGCACATGAAACGCAAGAGACTACAGAAGGGGTTGTAGGGGGTATAAAGCCAAGGAAAAAGAGAGTGGTGACTGCACCAGTTAGATCATCTTCAAGAAAGAAGAATAGTAGTTTGTACAACAATGTAAGCCTTTCTTGAAAAAGTTTAATAATCTGTAATTGTGTACTATTTTATGTTGACTCATTTAATTATGTTGCATGTGTACTAATATGAAATTTTTCTGTTTATTTAGTGTGATGCAGGATGTTGGAAAGGAAGCTGAAGGAAGCTGATTTGTACTTGCAGTTGCTGCGCAAAGTTGTGTTTCTAGAATTTTGTTGTAGTAGTTACTAGTTTTTGATGGGGACACTTGTCTGCAATGTGAAGCAAACATGGTTGTACTCTACAGAAGCACTTTAGTATGTTATTTCCTTCTCATGAAGATACAATGATGTACCCTGAATATTTTGTGATGTTAACGAATGTTATGTGCCAATGAGCAGTTTTGTCTATGAAAAATTAGCAATTTCTGTCTGCCAAAGTACACTTCTTTTTTTGTCAAAGAGCAGTTTCTGTCTGACAAATTGCAAGTATTATATTGCCTGTGTATTACTTTGCCCGTTTGTTATTATGCCTGTGTATTATTTTGCCAAAGAGCATATTCATTCTGTCTGTGAAAGACCTATTGTTCTGTTTTGTCAAATGATAAGAGTTGATTTGAAAGTTGAATGTCATTTTATTTTGTTTGCATGTTGTAATCTGCAAAAGTGTTATTTTACAACACCAATTTTGATTGAATGGTCAAGGCAACGAATATGAAATGAAATTGCATTAATAAGGAACTTTACACACTGTTTTTGAATTGCATTAACATCAAAACACAGACATTGATCTTCAGACACACAAAAGATGTAGTACACAAGTCTGCTACACTTGCAATTTTCCACCCAAGACCATTAACTAAACAACTCTAATAATCAGCAAAGTAATCATAAATACAATGACATACACACCCATAAAAGTGCTACAAGCGTTAGCCTTACAACCCTCCCTTTGCCTCAGTACAAAAACCTTCAAATCATTCAACTCTTGTTTCATATCTCTAATTTCTTCTAAAACCTTCAACAGATCCACACTGGGGCTATCTACCTCTTCTCCGTACCACTTGTCGCTCAACAGATGCCTGTTCAATTCCTTTTCGTTCCACCACTTGAATAGCTCATGAGGACAGTCACACCGATAGAACAACTTCAACGGGTTGTCACTAGTATCTGCAACGTAAAGCTTTGCATTCTTTTTGCATTTGCACTTCACATTCGTGAACGTGAAGCGACTCTCACTATTCCTGTTGCTTGATGAAGACATACTAGTAAAAACAAGTGGAAAGGATGAGAAAAAGAACCACAAGCTCATTGAGCTCAGACCAAAGAGTTGTCATCATTGCTCTTGCAAATGGTGAGCTCAGATTTGGCACAATGCCCATCATCACAGCTAATGCAAACTAATATTAGCATACTAACATAATGAATGAACTGTAAATTGAAGCATGCCTAGCTTCTAATCTCCTTTTCAGAAATCAGGAGCAACAGTGGGTTATACCCAATGCCGCTTCAACTGAACAAAAAGGAATTACGAAAGCAGCATGCTCATAACTAGTTCAATTCACAAAGCAGTTCACTAATATAAGCATTAAAGGGCTTCATCCATGCCACATTGGCCATCATCACAGCTAATGCAAACTAATATTAGCGTACCAACGTAATGAATGAACTGTAAATTGAAGCATGCCTATCTTCTAATTTCCTTTTCAGAAATCAGGAGCAACAAAGGGTTATACCCAAATGCCACTTCAACTGAACAAAAGGAATTATGAAAGCAACATCTTCATAACTAGATCAATTCACAAATCAGTTCACTAATAACAGCCCCACTATGCTCGACATCAAAGGGCTTCACCAATGCCACAGTTCAGTAGTCATCATATAACCAACAAAACTCCACATATCATCTCACGACTGGGAAGGAGCAACAAAGGGCAAAATCAATGCCGCTTCAACTGATAACAAGGAAACTGTGAACATTCTACGTTACATTTGGTCAGGAGCAACATTGAGCAAGCCATATTCGCTTCAGCAACCCAGGGAAATGAACAAAGGAGTGGATTACAGAACAATGTACAGGAAGCCAGTGTACACCAGCAAAAAATCGAAATGCCACCCATACTATATAGGAGAATGAGTCATCAGCAAAAATTGACATGCAACCCAGACAAGAGAATGAATATCAACAAAACCCTGAAATTGTAAACCAAGCGACAGAAGAGCATCGACAGGAGAGCAGCGACAAACGAAACCCTAAAATGTCGGGAACAGAGTGTACCACCCACCTAGGGTATGAGATGACAGTAGAGCAGGGATCAGGCGCGAAGAAGAAGATGACGATTCCCTCCACAATCGAGCAAGAGAAATGGGTGGAAAATCGGGAAGAAAGTCGAAAGTCAGGAGAATGAAGAAGAGCAGAGTGACGAGAGTAGATGGGTAAGTGGATTAGCAGGATGAATTAGGGGAAGAACCGGTTTTCATCTCATAAAACCGGGTCATGTGCATAGCCACTCACAAACACACACGTGGAGAGCATGGACGGAAATGGGTTTGTTGGTGACAGACATAAAACGGAGAAGAGTTCGTGGGTGCGCAAAGTAATTATCTAAACCACGTGGGTGTTTTTTGAAAATACGCCAAACCACATGGGTGCGGGATGTAATTTTCCCTTTTTGTTTTCATGTGTACACCGGAAGCACGATGCACCGTGCTTCCGGTTGTATAGTAGAATTTACCTCTTTAGTCAGCATGCTGATTGTATTATTTTAAATGGTTGTAATTTTTAATATATAAGTTCAAAATTTAAAAAAATTATATTACTATTCACCTAAATTCAAGTTCTTCAGAACAAGACCAGTCATGGACATGTTTTGACAACTTTGAAAAAAAATTATTTTTGCTTGTGTATAATGAGAAGATACACTAAAATGATAAAATGATTCATTAATTTTGATATTGTGGTTCATTAAAATCAATATTATCATTCATTAACTAATAAGTGGTGGATATGATTACAAATTTTGGAACCGATAAAAAATAATTATTGTTTTGTAGTGTATAATTATTGTTGTATAGTACATTTTAAACCTTCTATGATGAATCATATATTTTTCATACATACCAAATATTGTTTTGTGTTGCATTATTGTTTTAATTTTTTATTTTTATATGTTTGTGATGATACACTAAATGAAGATATGATTCATTAATTTTGATATTATGATTCATTTAAATTGATATTATGATTCATTAACTAACAAGTGGTGAATTAGATAACAAACTTTGAAACTAATAATGGATCATTATTGTAATGAATCATATATTTTTTTAACATACCGATTTCAAAACTGATAATGATCATTAATGTTTTGTAGTGTATTATTATTGTTATGTATTTTAAACTGTATGTGGTGATTCAAGTATGGTTGATATGTACATATATATATATATATATTTATAAATAATATAAAATTTTAAAGTTGTCAAAATATTCATGAATGATCTTGTTTTGAAGAGCTTGAATTTAGGAGAATATGATATAAGTTTTTTTCATTTTGAACTTATATATTAAAAACAACCATTTAAAGTTACTATAATAAAAAGGAGCCTAATCAGCAAACTGTCCAGTTAACAGCTGACGTGACTGTCAAATCAGTGGACCGTGCCATGTACTGTTCCAAGGTTGGGATCTTAAGCTGACTCAAGCAGGTTGCTAAGGTGGGTTAACGTTTTAGGATGAACCGGATAATAAATGGTTTGAAATTTGGAATCTACCTATTGGATTAGGTACATTCTCGGTAGTTTGTTATTTTTCTAATTGTAACAGGCTTATCCAAACACTACGTTTTTCCTGTGTTTGTGGCTGCTTATAAATACTGTTCTGCTTAGAATAAACTGTAGTTATTACAGTGAGATAATCTTGCTCGCTGGTTCATCAATGAAGTCCAGAGGGTTCTTTCTCTCTTCTCTTCAAAGTCCTTCTCGATTGCTCTTTCTTTCTTAGATCCAATACTACCTACGAGGGTTCACTGAAAACCGGAATTATCAAAATGAAATCGAAACCGGTGAAATCGAATCTGGAAACCCGGTTAACTGAAGTAATTTATTTGTTCAGTTAACCGAACCATTCAACTACCTTGTTCCGGTTACAGTTATTGATTTTAAGGGATTCAGTTTATCAGAGAAATTATTTAAAATTATATAGTTAATCTTTAAAATTATACTAAAACCGATAAAATCATACTAAAATCGTCACCTAACTAGTTTATTACAATATTCGTATGTTTACTAATTATTAAAAAAGAAAAACACATAAATTTACATCGATCATTTCGGTTAACTGTTAAATTGGTAAAATCGTACCAAAATCGACAGTAAATTGATCTCAATTAACCGCTTCTAAATGAACCAGTTACAGCTATCAAATTTTACTAACCGTCAATATGAATCCGATCAACCGAATAACGAGTTAACCGGTATGAAACTTTGTACCAACCTTCTCAATCAGTATGCAAATAGCTTAATCATTTATCTCATACTGTACGATGGTGTGTGAAGCAGTGTGGGATCTTGATATCTCATTGGATCAGTGGACTCATCATCATGATGGGTTAAGGTCAACATGGATGTGAAAGAAAATGGAGAGCGTTGACTTGTTTAGGTTGTAATGGGCAATCTATTTGATCATGGCGGATACTTTGAAGCTGAAGATGAGGTGCAGTTTGGCTATGAATGACATACTACAATGTATGTGTCAGATTTTCTTTTAATGATGAAAGAATTGTGATGAGGAACTTCTATTTCGATTGAGATTGACGGGCTGATGGAAGGGATGTGGATCGCCATGGCTTAATTAAGTGGAGTTTTGTTTGATGTTACTAGAACTTTATTGTGGATTATTGTGCTAATCTATTAATTATAGTATATAGTTCTATTTCTTCACTATTTTCGGTTGGAAATTTTATGTTGGTTTTACATCCGATATTAATGATGAAATTTTTTTTCCTCATTAGAGTGGAGAATCTTTCCGATTAAATAAGTCCCCAGGCCCGAATTTTATTACCGTCGTTTAGAATACCCATGGGTGTTCAAATATAGGCCCTTATTTTCTCAGCTTGGAGTTAGGGTGCGTTCACTTCGAAGTAAGGAAACGGAATGGAATCAGGAAAGGGAATGGAAAGGAAAGGAAAGGAATTCCCCCGAATTAAGAAGTCTGTTTGATTCTAACACGGAAACAGAATAGAATCCTCAATGATTGTCTTTGTTGTTGTTTGGTTCCAAACAGAGAATTGTTAATACTTAATTACATTATGAATAATATATATTATATTTTATCTAATTTGTATGTAACATATAAATGATATATATTAATATTTATATAGATTATATATACAATTATATTAATATTAATATATATTATATAACATTTTTTGAAACTTGTCTATATATATATATTAATTTTTTAATTTTATAGTATTTAAGCTATTAATAATATTTATTCAAAATTGTAAATAACATAATAATATTATTTACATTATCTATATTTTTAATTTCTAGTATTTTTTTAATATTTAAATGTATATATATAAATATTTTTAACATTATAAACTATTTATATATAAATATTTGTTTATCTTTATAACATTAGTACAAAAAGTATTTTTAATTTATATATATTATATATCGAATTTTTTCATATTTTTTAAATTATAACTAATATGTATATGATCTATATATTCCATTTATTTCCTCTCTATATCTTTCAGAACTTTATTGTAACAAATTTAAATAATCTTTCTATATTTTATAGTATTTGTTCTTTTTTTAATATACTATCATCTTTATTCTTCATAAATTCCTTTAATTTTTTTCTTTTAAATGATATCTTTAAATATTTCTATAATTCTTTTCCTTTCTCTTTCATCTTTCATTTTCTCTTTTATCTTTCTATTTCTCTTTCTTTTCTCTCTTTCTTTTCTCTTTCTGTTTCTCTTCTGTTTTTCTGTTTCTCTTCTCTTTCTGTTTCTGTTTCTCTTCTGTTTCTCTTTCTGTTCCTGTTTCTCTTTCTTTTCTGTTTTGTTTCTCTTTCGTTTCTCTTTCCCTTTCTCTTTCTCTTTCTGTTTCTCTTTCCCTTTCTTTTTCTCTTTCTCTTTCTCTTTCTTTCTCTTTTCTTTCTCTTTCTCTTTCTTTTCTCTTTCTTTTCTCTTTCTCTTTCTCTTTCTCTTTCTCTTTCTCTTTCTCTTTCTCTTTCTCTTTCTCTTTCTCTTTCTCTTTCTCTTTCTCTTTCTCTCTCTTTCTCTTTCTCTTTCTCTTTCTCTTTCTCTTCTTTCTTTCTCTTTCTCTTTTCTCTTTCTCTTTCTCTTTCTCTCTTTCTTTTCTCTTTCTCTTTCTCTTTCTTCTCTTTTTCTTCTTTTTCTTTTTCTTTTTCTTTTTCTTTTTCTTTTTCTTTTTTCTTTTTCTTTTTCTTTTTTCTTTTTCTTTTTCTTTTTCTTTTTTTTTCTTTTTCTTTTTCTTTTTCTTTTCTTTTTTTTCTTTTTCTTTTTCTTTTTCTTTTTCTTTTTCTTTTTCTTTTCTTTTTCTTTTCTTTTTCTTTTCTTTTTCTTTTTCTTTTTCTTTTTCTTTTTCTTTTCTTTTTCTTTTTCTTTTTCTTTTTCTTTTTCTTTTTCTTTTTCTTTTTCTTTTTCTTTTCTTTTTTTTTCTTTTTCTTTCCTTTCTCTTTCTCTTTCTCTTTCTCTTTCTCTTTCTCTTTCTCTTTCTCTTTCTCTCTCTTTCTCTCTCTCTTCTCTTTCTCTCTCTCTTTCTCTTTCTCTCTCTCATTTTCTTTCTCTCCTCTCTTTCTCTTTCTCTTTCTCTCTCTCTTTCTCTTTCTCCCTCTCTTTCTCTTTCTCCCCTCTCTTTCTCTTTCTCTTCTCTTTCTCTTCTCTTTCTCTTTCTCTTTCTCTTTCTCTTTCTCTTTTCTTTCTCTTTTCTCTTTCTCTTTCTGTTTTCTTTAGATATCTTGTAAATTATACTTATAAATGATTATAGGGTAGAGAAAAAGGGAATACTTTTCCCTACGATTTTGGGGGGAATCGTGAAAAGGGGATATGGGGGTTTTTGAATCTTGAAATGGGGGAAACAGAATCACTAAAACACAAAACAAACATCACAAAGGGAATGATTCCGTTTCCCTTTGTTGATTACCCCGAAGTGAACGCACCCTAAATGAGTTGGCCTAATTCTTCGAGTGATTCTTCGCCCGGCCAGTCTTGGCTACAGGTAATGTAGCCTGCTCGGTGCTGTTGTTTTTTTTTTTTCAACACCCACGCTTTTTTTTTTAATTTTTTCTTTTTTATTATAAAATTTTAAATTGTTGTGAATTTTAATATATAAATCTAAAATGAAAAAAAATTATATCATTATTCATCTAAATTCAAACTCTTCAAACAAGACCAGTCATGGATATATTTTGACATCTTTAAAAAAAATATTTTTACATGTATGAAAAATAGAATATAAAAGAAAACTTGTACAGAAGGGCATACAAACCTGTACAAATGTTCACTAAAACATGTACATCCTCATGTAAAGACATGTACATCCTCGCATTAAAAACATATAGATAGACATATAAAACCTGTACGAATTATTAAATATGTACATCCTTAGCTTAAAACATGTACATATAAGGAAAAACACTTGTACAGACGGTCATACAAACATGTACATTAAAACATATACATTCTCATAATTGAACATGTACATTCTCACATTTGAACATGTACATCATCACATTAAAACATGTACATTCCCACATTAAAATATGTACATTCTCACATTAAAGTATATAACGACTTTCAAATAGATTACCCTAACCCCACACACCCTAAAACTCACCCTAGGAAAGCTAAAAAATGTCGAAGGCATTTTTAGGGTATGTAGTGGTGGGTTTAGTGTCTAACGACCATAAACCCACGACCACAAACCCTAAAAACCTGTCGAGTTAGTTGCTACAATGTAAAGTATAGAACGGTTTCCAAATAGATTACCCTACCCCCCAAAACACCCCAAAACCACCCTAGGACAGCTAAAAACGTCGAAGGCATTTTTAGGGTTTGCAGTGGCGGTTTAGGGTCTACGACCCTAACCCGCGACCACAAACCCTAAAAACCTGTCGAGTTAGTTGCTACATATAAAGTACAGAACAAATTCCAAATAGATTACCCTACCCCAAAACACCCCGAAACCCACCCTAAAAAAGTTAAAACCGCCGAATTTACCACTTATTACTTAATGAATCATAATACAAAATTAATGAATTATATTATCATTTTAGTGTATCTTGTATATATGTAAAAATAATTTTTTTAAAAAGTTGTCAAAACATATTCATAATTGGTCTTGTTTTGAAGAGTTTGAATTTAGGTGTACAATGATATAAGTTTTTTTTCAATTTAGACTTATATATTAAAAGTTATAACATTTTATAGTTTATATGATAAAAGATAGAAGAATAATAAAATATTAAAAAAAATGAAAAAAAAAGAATAACTACACCCACACTCGTATGCGTACGCGCATGTGCTCTCTTCCTCAAACCCATATGTAGCCAAGTTGCTACATGTATTTTTTTTTTGAAAAGCAAGATATATATTATATTATATTATAAGAAGGGATACATGCAAAGTGACACCATGTAGGACATGTGTCAACTTCCCTAACCAGCAAGTTACATATGTCATTGCTAAAAAAGAGTGTGCTGGATTGCCTTCTTCTCCACGCTGACAGTGTGAACGCACCATCACCATGGCTACCGCCATCGGCACCACCGTTGGTGCTAGCGGCATAACCGGCTTTTACGGTATCGTCTGCTACGCAAATTTCATTGACTGGCATCTGCTCCACGGAGCAAAGATTAGACGCTTCAGCTCTGGCAACAACGTTGAAGATGGAAGCTGTGATTGCAAATCCCACCCAAAACCCACGAAATACAAAACAACTAAAACACAACCTATACACAGCAAAAAACTCTCCTAACCGGAGAGAAGACAAGAAACTAAACATAGTTATTATTAAGCAAAAGAACATCTAGAGACTAGATGTTGAACTACAACTAAGTAAAAACCATGAGGACAAGGAAAAACTAAAAACAAGAAGAAGAGGAGAGAGGAGGGGGTTTTCTCTCTCATGGACTACATGGTGCCCCAACGTTGCCTCTATATCCAAGTTGCTACATGTAGATGTGGCTAAAAATTTACGTTCTTCGGGGGTGTACGACAACATTCACACACACCCCTCATGGCAGTCGAACTGTAGGCAATCGGTCAAGGTGCGATTTTATCAATTTTTAGTGGAGATAGAATTTTGTGTTTGTTTCTTTTGTGGATTTTTTTTTTGCAATCGGTCAAGGTGCGATTTTATCCATTTTTAGAGGAGAGATAGAATTATGTGTTGTTTTCTTTTGAGAATTTTTTTTTTTGTGTTATTATATAATTGTTTCCTGATTATTATTCTAGTGGAAAATAGATAGATGATTTAAATTTTTAAAACATGTGACACTATATCAAAGTTGTCAAACAATCCAAATGTTATTGTATAATCGATAACTATATAAAAATGTCATAAGAATGATTTGTAATTTTATAAATATAATCACATCAAAAAACTAAAATAATAATCTAAAATTATATTCATTCTCAAAACCAGTAAATAAAAAATTCAAACTAATAACTAGTTCTTTGTAACTTTTATTGTCTTCGCTAATAAATTGTTACAATTTAAATAAAAATGCAGAAGTTTTTAAGCATAAAAAAAAATTCGTATTTAGCATTTAAGTTTTATATTTTTAAAAAACAAATTCATAAGTTGATACATTATGGGTTACGTATATCATTTAAAAACTAAACAATTACCTCATGTAGTATTAGATTTTTGTTCAGTAAATTAATATTTATGTTCCTATTTTATTACATCTAATACTTTTTAATTGTCTCTATGTTTAGTATGGTTTACTATCTAGGTTTTGATTCTGATAATTCTATAATTATTTATATTTTTATTGTCATTTTGTTGTTTTATAACATTTAGTGGTGAACTTTTTACTTTAACATGAAAAATAAGAATATTTTGTTTTCTTTGTTAAAGTGATATTTTTCAAATTAAATTGTTTTGATACTTTTAATAACATAAATTATATTCAATTTTTTATATTTTTAAGAATTACCAAATCCGTCAGCATCTTTTAATTATTCATAAAATTGTTAAATTGTAGGTTCCTTCTCATAACTTATGTATTTTTAAAATAAAATCTTATTAGATAAACACTAGCTCCAGTCTATTTAGGAACTTCGGCCATCTTTTTATTGACTACTCTGAATTACAATAAAAGTAGGTGGACAAATAGAGGTTAAAGGCGGCACACGTAATTACAGATAGGAACAGCGTACGACAACAATAATTTATGCCTCGGAACAAAATATCAATAGTTTCATCTGTAAAAAATGATGGCAGATTCTATATTTAAGGTTAATCATAAAATGCCACTAAAAAAGAAGATGATATTTTTACAAAACTCTATAAAATGTCACAATAAATAAAAAAGACAAAATACCTCTACTAATTTATAAAATCATTTTAAGTGTTAAAAATTTACGAAAATTCACAAAATATCTAAGATCCTATAAAAATATTAAAAATTATAAAATTATAAAAATATCTAAAAAATATTATAAAAATATATAAAAAATATAAAAAACAATAAAATTTATAAAAAATGAAATATCATAAAATATTAAAACAATAGGGAAATTTCATGAAATGCCATTATATTTTTGGCTAATTCATGAAATGCCACTAAAAAAAAGAAAGTCATGAAAGCCCTTATATTTTTTGAAAAGTTCATGAATTGCCATTATAGATGGAAAAAAGACCAAAATACCCCTACTAGTTAACAAAGTACTTTTAAAGTTCACAATATGCCCCTAAGTGTTAAAAATTAACAAAAATATATAAAAAAATTATAAAAATATTAAAAATTTACAAAAATCTAAAAAATTTATAAAAATTTATCAAATTTTAAAAAAATTAAAATTTACTAAAATTAAAAAAAATTATAAAAAATTTATATAAAGACTAAAAAATATAAAAAAAGTTATATAAAATTAAAAAATATAAAAAATTAAAAATATTGAAAATATGATTAAATATTAAAAAAATCATTTTTCAAAATTTATTCAATACCATAAAAAGAATATTGAGTTCAAAATACAATACACGGTTTTACATTTATATACTGTCGGGGTTTTTGTTCCCCGGGAGTTTCTCTACTCGCTTACACTTGTACTCTCACACAACAGTTAACAAAGTAGACACACTTATCACAATAGTATTCGCATTTTCTGTGTGCAATTACCACAATTAAACCATGAATGAATGCGTATGTTCATATTACATACGCACCAATCATCAAAACAAATTATTTTGTGCTATGGACACCATAGTTCACGTACACTTGTACGTCAAAACACACTAAGCGGTTTTAGGCTCTACCCCCCTTAAAAGGGATTACGCCACGTAATCAATCACTGAACATTGGTTTAAAATGTTCTGCCGCCGTGAAGTGTTTTAACTTCCACGTGGTCTGTTATACAATGCGTTCTGGTTAGAGGATCTTAACCATATTGGCGGTTTAGTCCCTAAACCAAGAATTCTCATTGGAGTTTATTTAACTCTTAACCGGTTTCGGTTCTGGCCTGTGAGGCTTCTAGGCGTTAATAATTAGCCATTTACTCATATTCACTATGCATGTTCAACATCTGAATCATTGGCTCACTAGCTTCTGCTGCGTGACTCTGATAATTTAGAGGTTTGGTTTGCCCCTTTCGTTATTCGTAATGTATTTTACATCTCCCAATTATCACATTTATCTTGGTAATAATGGTTTCTCAACCGATGCGTGGTATCTCTTACCGTGCGCGAAATCGGCGAGTTTTTAAACTTTGTAACTCTTACCGTATCCTCTGGATTATTCACTTGGTTTAATCCGACTTATTGTCGGTTGAGGTTGAGCTACTACGTAATATGCAGTGCTACTGTAGTCACTTATTTCTAATCATGCCTCCACATTTGGTTTTGTACATGTATTCTTTCATTTGTATGACCTTGCATTTCCTATGCATCGGTCATTATAGCGTTAAAGGTCTCTTTCCGCCTTTGTTCAACTATTGTGATGGTTGGTCTTTACTGGTGCGTTTGCACGACTTCCGTATCCACTACGGGTTGGTTACTTAGCAATCGGGGATTCTTATCCCGATGCTTTCAACTTTGCTTACAGTGCAAATTCACTAAGACTACCCTTCCATTCCTTCTGCAACTGCAATAGGAATTCACACCGTGCCCCAATGAGACCCTTATTACATAGTACCGGCTACTGGCTTACTGTCCAGACCATTCACTATCACTTCCTTGCACCTCCATTGAGTTTAACTCACAACTCTGCTTATTTGTCATATTATTGCCTAACAATACTCATACAACAGTCGCTTACTGCGCACCGTGTTCTTACTTCTTGTACAACATTAACTTACATGGCATCCACTGTCATATTAGCTTCCGCACATGTATTTTCATCATTCGTATTATGGTTCGTCATTCATTTGGATGACTACTGAATACACTATTTTTTGAGTCTTTATGCTCCTTGAGCATTGCTCACTCTGTGCTTCGCATTATACACACATGCTACTAAACTAACTGCTCTCCCGCAATAACAACATGGTCAATCCTTAACATATTTCTTGAACTTGGTTCATATAACTATTGCTCCCGCGGTCACACAATATCGAGAGGTATCCCCACACTTAAAGCAGTGGTTCGTTCTCTGCTCTATTCACTTGTACAACATAAACTTCCATAATCAATTAAATTTATGTAACACATTTAGTTTGTGGCTTATATGCCTCTTTTGCCTCGAGCTGCGCTCATTATAGGCTGTTCACACAAATTTTACTTCTTCATACGCCATCACATGGTTTGGTGGTTATATTGGGCTCCATGACAAGGTCGTTGCATCACGCTTCCTTTCATGGGATCCCCCCTTAGGAATGTCAGGTTGCCCTTTGACGACTTATCCCTTCGGTGTTCAAATAGAGTATTTGTTTCAACTCTTGTGTTTTGATCACTACATTTTATTCAACTTCAGTTGTCCTAAACACCCTTCAAGGACAACTCCTGGGTGTTACTAGGTTATGCCATTACATCTGGCTTGTACTTGTGGGTACGTTTAGTTAACTACATCGCTTTGCGTTCTTGGCTGAGTTTAATATCCTCTCCCGTGAGATCGATATCCCTTGATAGCCTAGGTGATCATTCCGGGAATTTCATCCCGTTTGTTGCACATTAATGTGTCCACGTTAGGCATCTGCCTTACTATGTATTGGCTGGGTACTCGTTTCCGCTATCATGTCCAATCCATCGTGACTCTTGAGACACATGGGATGTTTTTATTTACTTGTCAGTGTGCTTCACACTTCTTGACTCATTAAAATTTCCTTGAAATGGATTCACTAATTCTTTTAGTCTCGTTAACTTAACTGGGTTCTTTTACTTCCACCATTCGTGGTAATCCGTTGCTCTTGTTTGACTTTTACTGCTGACCGTAGTACGGAGTCGACTACTTCCCGTGTTCCTGACTCTACTCGTATACATATGTGGGGTACCCTACTGATACATTGCTACTTACCCGACTAACCCATAAGTAGGTCTGTCAGGCCCACAAGCTCCTATCGGAGTGCGGTCATCCCACATTTCATTTTCGTACACTCGTAGTGTCCGTCACACGCCTAGGTGAAGTATTCCATTGCCAACTCCCTTATATCATCTTACGATACATGGATTCAGTGCTTTCAGAACTTAATCTAGGGAAAGTCTATCCACTGTTGTATTTAGTATAAACTCAATCCATTCCCTCGGGTTGATACCCTCGGGTTATCCGATTTCCGTCCGGTTGTTCAAAAGTGAACTCGGTGTAACTCACCTACTGTTGTAGACACCAAAAATTCTCACCCCATAAAGCGAATTCTAAAATAAGAGGGGTCGTCGCCTTTCTTTTTCAAAAAGTATCAACGCGCTTGCCAAAACGAAACCATCGTTTACGACAATATTTTAAACCAATTTTTCAAGCATTTTAGGAAAATCCAATTTTTCAGAAATTTTCAAACAAACATTTGTTTTAGACCTACCCTTTTACTTTATTTAGTTATTTTCAGTTTTATTTCCTTAGTCGTGGGCATTTCGTTTATTTTATTTCACCTATATTATTTTGTCATTTTTCATGTGGCTATTTCGAAAAGAAAACATTTCTTTTTTATTGACTAAACATTTTTAGTTTAATTCGTTTTTTAAACATTAGCGTTTTGGGGAAACATATTCAAATCTGAGTTACACTTTTTCTGCTATTTCTCTCTTTCCACTAATGAATAGATGCACTGGTTAAGTTGGTTAGTGTGAGTCCAGATTAACCCCACACATCAAGTGTTCAAGTCTGGGTCAAGACATTTGGGGCTCGTTTTTTAGTTGCCAACTCGGTCAACCTGGACCCCAATCTTGGTCAAACCTTCGGTCCATACATTCCAACCCACACCCAAACGAAGCCCACTCACACGCCCTCTTCATCAACTTCCTTCTGAAAAAAACCCTATTCGATTCTCTGAGGAAAAAACGGCCGCACTATTCTTCCATCTCCCGATCCTTCTCTGAAATCGGACACCATTGCTCCCAGTTTTCTACACATACCGATTAATCTCTCAACATTGACTATCTTCCCACAACCCAGGGAGCATACATGTATGCGCACCTCATTCTTCACACTCAACCGGCGAACTCAAATACATGCTATGCGCCTTCGTTTCCTTCAACTGGAGAGCAAGTAACATACAACTTTGCTCACAAAATTAACACCGATCATTACCTTCCACTCTTGCGTTGAGATCTCTGTCTCAAAACAACTGAGAAAACCTATCACCATGGATGCGTATCTTCTTCTCTCAGATGTATTTCAAGTTGCCTAGACAAGCACATCGATGTTTGTTCTGATTTCAATATTTCGACCAATTCTTATCCCTGGATCTTCCTCGGTTTTGAATGCCCCTTTTTTTACTGTCATTGAGTTATTTTCTGTTCGTATGTTTGTTTCTCTTCATTTCTGAGTGTGAGCTTATTTGAACCCCATACCGGTTAGCTTCCCTGCTGAGTTGGTGAACTTGCTTGAATTCATTCGAACCCAAGATTGGTTCTAGATCTCAACTGAATCTTCATTTTCTATGGTGTCGGATTCACACGTTCTGAGCTTTCTGATCTCCCACTTGGACTGCGATTTCCGTTTTGTGCATGAGCTACTTCGAGATACCCCGACCGACCGATCTCCATTCCAATTTCAATTTGTTTCGGGCAGAGATGTTGTTTGGTTTCCTCCCTATTTTGCTTGTTCATTTAATAGATACATTCACTTGTGTGTATTTACATGTTCGTTATTTCTCTGTCGTGCTGAGTGGTTCGATAAAGGTAGTAAAAAAAAAACAGAAGAGAATATGACCTGGCTAAAACATCTCGTTTATTATATTCGGAGTATTTGGTTTTCACTTTGGTTTCAATGTTAACTGAGGTACACACGATTGGTGGGATACAACTATGTTCGCTGGACTGGGCTATGCTGAACTTATGGACTTTTGGGCATCGTGGCTGCTTTGGAAATTCTTCTGGTCAGCCTTCTTGATCACAAGCTTTATTGATATTATCTTGTGATATCTTAAATCGGGTTTGGAAATTATGTTGCCTTTGTCGGTAACCACCTTTCACCTTTTGCGCATTATACCTGGTTAGACGTTCCACTTGTAGCTTTTGCCTAATCTGTTCGCTGATGCCTGCGATTAAAATCTGGTCTTACGAATTTGTCGGCTCTTTTAGTGACCAAGTTTATTTTTGCTTGGGCCGATTGATTTCGTTAGTTGACTGATGAGTATAGATGTTCGTTTTACTCTTGGTTTTGATAGTTGTGACTGAAATTCTGAATTAATGGCCTCTACCCTTTTCCGGCCTTTGGGTAATCGAGGTTCATGTCTTCCTACTCCTGCGTATATTAATCCATTTGGCAACTTTTGTTGGCTGACCGAGGTACAAATACAATCAATCGGCTTTGAGCTTTTGACTTGCACATGTGGGCTGCTTGGAATGACCTTGGGCTTTAGGCTTGACGCTTCTTCATGGGGTTTGGAAATTTTATCTTCTCACCTTTACTAAAATTCAATCACATTGGATATTTAACTGTCCCTTGTGTATCGATTTGGTTTGGAAATTTGTTTGAGACTAGCATTTGTCCCTTTGCGCTTAGATAAGAACATAGAATGGGTGTTAGTTGCCCAATGTTATAACAGTTTAGATAAATCATTCATTGGCTGGATGGTCCCTATTAATTCTTCATCTTAGGGGGAAATGATATAAACCCTTCTAGGTATGATCCCACATGACTCACAACCCCTATCTTTGATACTACACTTTGGTTTGAGTCTAATCTAGGATGTTGAATTAATCGGTAGCAACCCTAATGCTTGATTTATCTTACAATCTTAGCATTTGTTGGCAGCTTGAAACTCTTTTCTATGTTCTCGGTTGGGGTGTGGGAGATGATTAGATTGCCCCCTTTCCTCTCATTGAGAGGGGCCGTATGATCCCATTGCACACACCCCAACCCTCTTACATTTCATTACTAACTATTCTCGTGTATCTTTGTCTTTGTTCTATGACATGTACATAATGCTCGAGGAATGGAAACCTGGTTAGCTAAGGAACTGGAGTTTGGCTAGGACTACCGGGGCCTTCACTTCAAACACGTGTAACGGTTGGTGCACTTTTTGCTGATCCTATCAGCTCAAGTGAGGCGGCGTCGATGCGACCCCCCATAGCAGCTTGTCTTTTAATGCAAAACTTTAATTCTAATCATGAATTGTAACTTGTTTATTAATTGTGCCGCCTAATATAGTTTTGGGTTTTATAATTTTGTACACTCGTTGGTATGATTGTTGTTCTTCCGACTATCTGTTGTACATATTCTTGACTGCTTGCCTTTACATGTTCGATTCAATAATGCATTGGCCGTCTTCATTTATTTGTCAACTTTGCATTATAAATTGATAGACCGGCTTAGCACAGGTGGCCATAGAATAGCTTTTAGGTTTGCCCACTTATTTCTGGACACTTCGAGTCCAGTTTAGAAAAGCTTCTAGGTTCGGGGATGTTCCTCACTCAAACGGGCCGTAGAGTTTGGACGGTGTGGAACTCCCTTCCTTCATAAATTTTTCCAAACAATCCATAATTGTCAGAATAAAATCTACAATCAATCATCCAATTCCAAATCAATTTAAAAATCCAGTGAGTCAAATTTCACTTCAAATCAATCTCTTTCACACTCTCTCATCAAACACACTTCAAATCAATCCCTCTCATACTCACCCATCATACACTCTTCAAAATCAATCCTCTCACACTCCGAAACCAGATATTCTTCATGAATTCTTCGAAATCAAAGCTTTTCACATGTCAACATTAAATACTTTTCATACATTCATTAGACACACTTCAACCTCACAAAACATTTGAAATGCTTCCAAAAGTTCCAAGATCAAAATTCAAACTCCTTCCAAACTCTAATTGTCTCATAGTTTCAAGTCATCTTCCAACTTCAATTTCTAAGGCCCAAACCCGGCCCAATTTCAAGGCCAAAACCCGGCCCAAATCTAGCCCTCATTTCAAGGCCCAAATCCGGCTCATTGTCTCAATTCGATCCCGATTTAGTTTCAAATCCAACTCAATTTCAATTCCGAATCAGATTCAAATTCAATTTCAATCCAATTCAATTCAAAATTCTTTTCATTCCCGATCCAATTCAATTTCATTTCAATCCCAAATAATTCCAAACAGACTCGAACGTCTTAACAACTCAACAGACACGAACGTCTCAGCAGCTCAACAGACTCGAACGTCTCAGCAGCTCAACAGACTCGAACGTCTCAGCAGCTCAACAGACTCGAACGTCTCAACAGCTCAACAGACTCGAATGTCTCAGCAGTTCAACGAACTCGAACATCTCCATAGACTCAGCAAACTCAAACACCTCACCAGCCTTCAGCTTCTCACCCGATCACCTTCAAAACTCATAACCCTTTCAAGCCTTGATCATCTTACAGACCCGAGCGTCTCACAGACTCCGTCATCTCAAGATTTTAAATGTCTCACAGACCCGAGTGTCTCACAGACTTTTTGCACCTCAAACTCCAAAATAAACCCGACAATTTGTCAAACCTCACAAATGACCACAAAACCTATTTGACGCCTCAAAGACCCAAAAGGTCAAAACCCCAATTCCTTCAAAACCCCAAAACTCCCAAACCTCCAAAAACCCTGAACTACGTAAGGTCTGATCTCAACATGGAGTTGAGTACGTAGGCAGCCCACACAGGGTGCGACCCCATTCCAATCAAAAAACCCTTTTCCCACTCTAAAGTGTTCTTCATACCTCTCAAAACACTCAAGCCTTCTTCGGCTCCCACAAACTTCAAACCATCAGACTCTTGTCTATTCACTCAACCTCAGACTTTTCCAAAATCTTCATTCTCTACTCATTCGAATTCATCAATTCTTCTTCTTGGCGCTAGCTTGAAAAAGCTCGCCTCATCCTCTCGTTTTCTCTCTCCTGTCCTAATCCTATCCTTGGCTTTTAAATGAATCTCTTAAAAAGGTTTTGAAGAAGGCAATCCCGACAATTGGAGACCGAGGTTTCCTCGGGCACCAATCCGAAGTCGTGGTCGTCACACTTCTAAGGGGTGTAACCCAGTGCGAACCCACAAGAATCTCTAGCTTGATCAGATAAGTCCTATCCATAGGCAATAAATCATCAGAGTCAATTAACGGTTTTTAGAACCCTTCTCCTCCCTTCCTAGTTCCTTAGGTCAAACTAGGTGGCGACTCTAGTCAATTTCCGCCCTTAGGGCATAAGTCCGCGTGGAGCCCATTGAGAGCGGGTGTAGTGCTCACTAGCATTCCCCATAAGCTTTCTGGGAAAGACGGACGATGTAGTAGGTATTTGAGGGATGCCAGAATAACGGGTTTTCACCCTCCACAGAATGGCATATTTCTAGGATCTCGGCTTTTCAGTCAGACCATATTTAGATAGACCCCCCCTCATACCGAAAAATCACCCTCCACAACTGTGTGGCGCTGAGGCCGGCGTAGGTCCTCTGGTTTGGTTTAAAAGAAGGTTAGAAACAAGTATTGGTTTGAAAGAAACTTTGGTTTAAAGAGAATTTGAAATAAATATGAGTTTGGAAGAAAAATTCTCATGGTATCACAATGTCTGCTTGTCTTAACCGAGTCTAGCTTCTCGCTGACTGGTGTATTCCCAATTACAAGGTTAGGTTGTTAAGCCCTTCCACGGTTACGAGTATCTCACTCGACTTCATGGTACTTTACTAAGTACTTCGTAGTTATTAAAAAAAATTTCCCGAAAAACCCCGTTATAGCAGCACTTGTCATGGCAAGTGCGCCATGTTAATTGGCTATAGGTTCAACACACACCGGTTACGGTATTGTTTTTACCCATACCGTAATCAGTGGCCTTGTTGGCTCTTACTTTGATACTCTACTTTGGTAATTAATCTTCTGCACAACTTCTCATTGGTCTTCACATGGTAATCATTAACTAGGGTGTTTCCCATACTTGGCGACCCCTATTTACTTAGCACTGTATTTTCTTCATAGCCCGTTCCCACGCATTTGTTGTGGTTACCAAGACTTGTCTCTTGCTTGGGCACTACCTTGTAGTTCCTTAGTCGGTTGGTATACCGTTGGCGTATTATTTAACAATTGTGGTCCCGTAGACACTCGTCTCAGGTTTTATTTCTTCACTTTCTCGCTTTGTTGCACGGTTGGTGTGTGCAAGCTGGTTGCTCTCGACTGCTAGGCATGTCGACCCAGGTTGCCGGAAATTCCATTCTCCTAAGCATAGGATTCTTCATTCTTCGCTATTACATGCGGTTAACATCGTTCACATGAGAACCGTCTCCGGGACTCCTAGTTTCCGGAATCTACCGTGTGACAGGTCCTTCGTACTTATAGAGATACTTAATAACAGCCAGATCGGGTTTTTTCCGAGTAAGAAGGACTTTCATCTCTCTGGCGTTCTTTCCCGAGTTATAAAACGGGGGTTGTGGAGGGCGGGAAGGATGTCGTAGGTATTCAGTACACACTGGTAACTCCTAACTAGCGTATCTCTTACGCTATCACTCAACCCTTAACCCAAAGTATTAAACTCCTAACTCGGTACTTCCTAAGCTCGGTATTTCCAGTCATCAGAGCGATACTTCTCTCTGATACCACTTTTTGTAACACCCCAACTACAAACACAGTACTTAACAAACCATTGCAGCGGAATACAACTCGACATTTATTTAAATCAATGGTGTTACACACCGTTAACCACCCACGTGGCTAACAAGGCTAATACTTATACATTGTATCGGTCTAATGGACCAGATTCCCGAGCACCTACACAATACAATCCCGTTCCATTTCCAAAATCAATATACATTTACATTCCAACTGTACCGAGTATTTACAACTGATGCCGATAACATTTTTGGTCTTACTACACCTACAATACATAGGTAATTAAATAAACTATCCATGCCCAAATAACTAACCCGTCCTACTCTCGAACGGCTCCAACTCCATTGTACCTGAAAAGGAAAAAGGGTGGCCCCCAAGGGGCTCAGCACCTTTGCTGGTATGGTAATCGTGCAGCCCGCATGCTACCGGGTCACGCACAACACAACTAATTGTCGTCTAAGCATGCGGTTGATTATATTTAAATCATGCATGGAAAACTATAAACACATAACACACATCCAATCAAGAGGATCCAAACAACTCAATCAACACATCAACACTTGTTAGATCACATTATTGCGTTCTTTAACCCCTTGAGGGTTTCTACCTTAATGGAGCTAATTCTTCAGTAGACGACATTTACCCATTTAATCGGGTTATACTTAAATTCCTCTTATAATAACCTGAGGTTGGTGCCCATGAACCACATACTCAACATAACAGCACATATTACAAATTAACGTACATGTAACATAACTCGGGGAGAGTCACGTGAGGGCTCGTACCCCAAGACGAGAGTTAGTTATCTCTTGGGAGCCTAGAGAATCTTTCTATTCCCATATTAGCTCGTTACACAATAATTTAATGTTCCTCTTAGAGAACGTATACTTACTTAAGATGCGTCGGATATATTATAGTTCCGAACGCACCGTACACATTTACTTTACCTAGATATCTCGGTCTCAATATAGAACCGTTCACACTTTACATAATCCCCCTAGCCCCGAATAATAGTCAAGTAGGTAAGCCTTGGCTGGGCTTGCGGGTGGTAGTAATTTAAGAAGGAAAACCAACCATAACATAACAGAGAGGGAGTTAGAGCAACTGTAGACATCAACCCCCAAACAAACGCGTGACCGGAACGACCGGATTACATCCATACACCATATGGTGTTACAACCGGGTTAAACACACAAGGGAGGTAAACACACTCACACACAATAACAATACACAACTAACACACAGATAGCCGTAGTTAGAACTTTCCCGTAGGTTGGGTCGTTAAATCCGAATACCGATCTCTTATGTGATCCTAGATTTGGTTAGCTATGGTTTAACACTTTCGAGGTTAAACGGTATCAGAACTAAACACGCCACATAAATGAATTACTGTAAACTCATTTCATGCTTATTCTTGCAAGGTGGCAAACACCCAGAAAAACAGGTTGGCATACAAGCCGGTGTAATCCGGTAGAACACAGGTTGCAAGAAAATCATACATGTCACCTTGAGGATGGCTAGCCTTACATGGCGACCCCTTAGTCCCGGCTGCCATCTCGACTAGTTTTCGTTCCTATAATTAATTCAGTCGGAACGGTCATTTTTTTTGTATTAACTTCGACTAGGGGTGGCAATTTGGGTTAATGGGTCGGGTTGAATCTCACTCATACCCGACCCGATTAAAATTGTATTGACCCATACCCGACCCAATAATAATCGGGTTACAAATTATCAACCCATACCCGATCCATATAAAATGATTAAACCCATACCCGACCCGTTTAACCCAACATAATTAGGCTATGCAAAATTTAAAAGACCTGGAATTATATTTTTTTATATAATTGCTCAAACGGAGATACAAATGAATGAAATCATACATTCAATATGGTAGATATTCCAGAGTTTTTATTATCCTCCGTCTTTTTTCTTTTTCCACATACATGTCGTGCTCAGTAGCACTTAACAGAAAAAGGTGATGTGTACGCGCCTGGGTAAAATATAACTGTATTTTCTCCTTCAGAATATAGAATCAAAACATAGACAAAAATCTTCAGAGTACAGAAGAGATAGGACCACAGTGGGAGCTGTGGAGGAGAGAAGCACACTGTCTTTTGACAATCCACATAACGAATACTCTCGTTTTTGCTTTATAAAGAAATACAACAAAGTAGTATTATCAAATAAACAATCTCTCATAAAAAAGATACTATATAATCTGTATTATACTAGTAGTAGGTTAGCACTTAGTAATATATTTATATTTTTATCTAATTATTTAGTTACTATTATTTTTAATAAAATAAAATAAACGGGTCGGGTTGACTACGGGTTCGGACTTTGAACCCATACCCAACCCAAAAATTTAATAGGTAACCCATACCCGACCCAATAATTAAATGGGTCAATAATTATGACCCAAACCCGCTATTTTCGGGTTGGGTATGGGTCGGGTTATCAGGTTGGGTAAAAATTGCCACCCCTAACTTCGACTACTTGTCATAACGTATGACGTCCTCTTGTCGTTTCTTACATTCCATTAACCTCACACTTATTACTCCCCTTATTTCATGGTTTCTTATTAAGTAACTGAAATACCCCTAAATTAATTTAAATTAATTTAGGGGATTTCTGTCATTAAACCTTTAATTATACTAGTAAGTATTAAATTATTATATGGAATTATGAATATTAAATTAGTATAAGAAATTATGAATATTAAATTATTGTATGGAGTTATGAGTATTAATATTATATGGAATTATGGAAATTATTTTAGGGGATTCCTCCTATTTAACTCTAAAGAATACAATTAAATATTTAATTATTATATATTATTATAGTATTATGAATTTAATAATAAGATTTATAAGTCAATAAATCTTGGGAAAATTTCTAAACACTCCAAGTATATTATAAAGATTTTAGAAAGAGTTGGAACATTGTTTTGAAACATAAAAGTCAAATAAAATTATAGAAACCTTAAAGCTTATTAAGTGCTAGGGTTGACGTTTTGAGAATGGTCAAACTAGCACATGAAACCTATACCAATAAATAGGTAATGGAAAACCATGAAGATCGATAAAAAGAACGTCAAAAACGGATCATCCTAGCCAAAGTTATGCTAGATTGAAGTTTAGAGTCAAAACTTTGAGATCTGCCACGTGTCAGTCAATCACAGGCCGCCCAACACTTAGTCGATTTTCTCCTTGTTTTTCGCCAATAGAAATCAGTTTGTTGCCCTATCTTGTGACCTCCATAACTTTCTTATCCTTTGGAATTTTTGAGTGTCGTCTTCTTTGTTGTCTTCTCCTACATTCCCTCTAAACAACCATAACTCACACAAACCCTAACTCGTTCTGAATCAACTGGAAAATCGAATCAAAGTAGCCACCCTGCAAAAACCGTAACTGCAGTTCCAGTTTTTCCTTTCGAATCAGGTAACTTCGTCTAGCCATAACTTCTTCGTTTCTCAGTCAAATTTCATGTTCTTTAGCTCGTTTAGAAGAGCTCTAATCCCTCTACAACTTTCATGTTGATGACCAAAGCTAATTCCCAACCGTTTGGAAGAGAGAGGTGTCTAAAGTTTCGGATTTGTCATCCCATAAAATCATGGATTTTTCTGGAAAACGTAAGGTATAAACTCATAACTTTCGACTTAGATTTCTTTCTGTGTATTGCGATTTAGAGTGAGTTCTTGCCATCAATGTGTAGAGCTATGTTCCCTCTTTATATTAAGCCCTTACACATAGCCTAACTCGATCTGTACTGCAAGATATAGATCCTCAAAGTCGGCCCCGTGAACTGCTCGAAAGTTCGAAACTTTCCAGATTTCCGAATTCGATTTGCTCTGTTGTTGCAATTCCGGTAAGTTTCCTTCAAATTCCTTCAACCTTGCTAATCTACATTACATTGTCGGTCAAAAACATGTTTCAATTGCATCAATTACGCTTTAGATTGAGTGAATTTGGGAGAATCGAATTCGAAAACTCTTAAGAACCCTAACCTCGAAATCGAATTCGAAAACCATTGTATAATGCATTATAATTGGGGAAATTGGTCTCATTAGAACCGTAATTTAATTTCGGAACCATAGAAACAAGAATCACTCGATTGCGTTCTGTATATTGGGAGATATTGTCGAGTTAGTACTCGACTTCGATTTTGGATTCGATGAAGAACTGGGGCTTCAGCATCCGTCCGATCTGGACTTAAGGAAATGGACGGCCAAGATTAGATCGTGGATAATAAAGATGTTTTAAGTTATAATGTTTCAGAATTTAACTCTAACTTGTTGAATTAATTTAATACCTTCCCGAAGGTATTTTGACTTGAAATTTTAACCATAGATTCCTTATTAAATCTAGTTTATTTTGATGTAAATTAATAAGGTTTTGGAGTTTTTAAACATAAGTTATGATTTTTGCAAGTTACGGGTTTTCTGGAATTATTGGCTAAATTAAAATATATTTTTATGAAATAAAAATTTTATAATATGTCTAAAATGTTATGTTACTGTATGTTAAATTTGGGAATTTTTGGGCAATGGTAAAAGGTTTTAAAAATTGTTTTTATGAGTTTTTCATAAGAATAACTTATAATATATGGTTTTTAATGTAACCAAAAATTAAAGTATGGTTTGTAATTACTTTTAAGCTGGGGAAAATAAGGGAAATTAAGTTAACATTTTATAACAGTAAGTTTATAAATGTTTGAGTATTAGTTTTTATGAGAAGTGAAATTATTTACATAAATGTATATATATATATTTATATGGTAGATTTAAAAATAGGAACTTATGTTAAAACAAGGAATTTAATTATTTTACATTTTATTTATTATATTATATGGGAGTTAATATTTTTAATTTAAACTAAGGAAAATATATATATATATTTCAATACATATATATAAAAGGAATAAAATAGTAACTTAGGTTAAATCAAGGAACTAAATTAATCTACATTTATATTAGTTATATAATATGGTAGTTAATACTTAATTGAAACTAAGGAAAATACTTTATTTTATAAACCATATTTCGGATGTAGATATGTGTAAAAGTTAATATGAATAATTAAATGCAATAAAACTACATAAAGAATGTCTTGAATAAATCCTAATATACATATACGATAAATAAATAAATAAATAAATAAATAAAAGACATAAAATACCTTATAGCAAATAGAATATGAAGGAATTAATAAGTTAAACTAAACCTATACATAATACTATTAAAAGAATATTATATGAGGTGGTACTGAATTGTGGTTATGAAATTGAGCTTAAGGAGTTATCTTGGATTTCTAAGATTTATATGATCCATATTAAAATACATGTGTAATATTATTTGTCAAAGACCATAATGTAAACCTATAATTTGGTTAGGTAATTAATAAGTTGGGACTTAGGAATATTTGTAATTAGATTTTACACAAATAGAACTTACTATATAATTAATGAATAAATGTAATATGTTTACATCTAAATGTTCTTAATATATAAACCATAATAAAATAAGTAAAATATTTTTACATCTAGATGTGAGGTGGATTAGTAAGTCTAGATTTAATCATTTCTTAACATTTATGGTATTGAAATATAACTTAATGTTTTAAGATAGAATTATTAAAAGGATTATGATATAATCTATATTAAACGATGATTTGGAAATTTATCTAAATAATTATCCTTAAGGTTCTTAGAATTAGATAAGCCATATAAAATACATTTGTTACCAATATTCAGGATGTGAGTTTACAATTAAGTGAGGTATTTAGTGGTTAGAATTATAGAAGGTTTATAAATAGGAATTTGAAACTTAAAACCTTTGAACCTTTATTAGATAAAACTAAGTTTCATAAGATATTATATTGATATACTTTACGGTAATGGGAAATAATGATAGGTTATTTGAATATAAAATATGAGAATTTTCATATAATTAACAATTTCGCTTACGAACCAGAATTTAATTCTTTGATAGATTTCTACTCTATGTAGATATTGTCCATCCTAAATACAATAAGGAAAGTAATTTATTCAGTTATTCTTTTGAAACCTTAGGTTTAGTAAAACAATTTAAAGCGTATTTAAGGCTTAAGTTTATTGAAGTTTAGTACAAGAGGATTATACATAGTCTATAGAGTGTATGTGTGTAAAGATAAAACATTTAGGAGATTAAAGGTAAGTAAGGATACATAAAAGGTATATTTAAACACCTTATTATATAGGTAATTAAGCAAATAATGTACCTTGTGAATACTAAATGTAAGAGTTCGATAAGTCTAAGTTAACTATAATATAGTTGTTTCAATATGAGAGGTAATTCAACATTATGACAAGATTATTAGACGGTTATAGTAGGAAGTCATTCTGAACTAAGGATATGATAATTGAGTTTAGTGGCTCAATTAAGTTATAATAAAATGTATCCACAACATTATGTTTCCAATGTACAAAATGTAGATCTTAATTAAGTTAAGGGAAAGACTTGATCATAATGGGTTGTCTAGTAGATATTGTTTAAATACATAATCTTTACATTGTGAGATAATAGTATAGTATTCTGAGATGAGTCCATCATAGGTCATAATACAATGTTTATTCTAAATTAAGAAAAAAGGTATTGAGCTTAAGTTTATTATTGAATTCTTAGATTTAATTATATAATATAAACACATTTATGTTATAAAGGTCTCAAAAGTCTTGAATGTGAGGATTGTGGTTAAGTATGAATTAAGTGGATAGGAGTGGACAGTTAGCAGGTGTTAATAAAATACATTCACTCTCCATAAACCTAATCCCATCCCAATCACTCATGCTCTTCGTGGCCACCTGTAAATCCATTATACCTGCAAGATGAAACCAAGCAGCCCACCCCGGGAGGGGTGAGTCAGTTCCCTGGAATGGAACTGGTACAATTCTCCAAAAACAAACTTATAAAACATAACTCTTCAAATAAACAGTAACTTGAAATCAAACTCTTGAAAGTAAAACAGGGAAAGGAGGCACTTCAAAACAATCAATCATAGAGAAGAGAGGACAAGATAAGGATAGAGACAAAGAACTTAAAAACCAAATCAACCACTTAAGAAATCACACCATATAGTTAGTGAGCATCCATTATTGATGTTAGAACCAATTCTGGTTAAGAATAGAAAGAATCGGGTAGTCACAAAGGACTAGGATGATATGAATACCCATAACCCGTGGTAGACAGTTTATGTCCCCACCATTTCAGAAAGCTGAATCCCATAGACAAAATATACTCAAGAGTGGAATAAATTCAATTGGGAGAGATGGCCCCACCGCCAAGTACGTCCTTTTAGGACAGGGGATATACAGCCCCTCACTGTTTACCACGTCCTAAGGACAGGGGATATACAACCCCTCTCTGTTAACTACGTCCACTAAGGAATGGGGATATACAACCCTCACTGTCTATAACGTCCCTTTTGGGATAGGGGATATACAGCCCCTCACTGTCTATCACGTCCCTTTTGGGACAGGGATAACAGCCCCTCACTGTTACCATTGAAGACGGCGCACGTCGAAACCTTAAAACCAGCTCATGGATGAAACGATATCCAGAGTCAAAAAAGATTTCCAAGATTGACCTTTTCCAAATTCCCACTAGATCACTAACTACCCAGAGCAATACCAAAACACTCAGTCCTACAGAGTGCAGAAGCGTAAACCCTAAGCAGCCAATGTCTAACGGGGCACCAAATAGAAGGAACCAATACCCAAGTGAGTTTCACATCCAAGGCTCAGTTAGTCACACAAGCTGAGTTAGTCACACAACCATTTCCTTTTTAGAAATTCCTCTTAAAGTCAGTTAGTGTTTTCCAAAACATTCCACAAGTCAATCAGCAAAAATATCGGAGTACGAGAAATCGTACCTGGGTAACGCTGTTGTAGCAGTTCTAGTCAACTTGCGCAAACAATCAAGTACTCTGAAGAATATTAAAGGTAGTCTATCATCAATCACTTGTAGCCTATGTTAAGCTTAAATAAACTCCTTACTCTTATTCCAAGTCTCCCTTGTCTTTTAAGCCCTCACTTAAATGTTATGTATAATCTTTGAGTTATCTGAGAACGTTGTATGCCCAAGGTTGTAGGATCAAGGAATGTATTTTATTAACACCTGCTAACTGTCCACTCCTATCCACTTAATTCATACTTAACCACAATCCTCACATTCAAGACTTTGAGACCTTTATAACATAAATGGTTTATATTATATAATTAAATCTAAGAATTCAATAATAAACTTAAGCCAATACCTTTATTCTTAATTTAGAATAAACATTGTATTATGACCTATGATGGACTCATCTCAAATACTATACTATTATCTCACAATGTAAAGATATATGTATTTAAACAATATCTACTAGACAACCCATTATGATTAAGTCCCCTTAACTTAATTAAGATCTACATTTTGTACATTGGAAACATAATGTTGTGGATACATTTTATAAACTTAATTGAGCCACTAAACTCAATTATCATATCCTTAGTTCAGAATGACTTCTTACTATAACCGTCTATAATTCTTGTCATAAGATGTTGAATTACCTCTCATATTGAAACAACTATATTATAGTTAACTTAGACTTATCGAACTCTTACATTTAGTATTCACAAGGTACATTATTTGCTTAATTATTACCTATATAATAAGGTGTTTAAATATAACCTTTTATGTATCCTTACTTACCTTTAATCTCCTAAATGTTTTATCTTTACACACATACACTCTATAGACTATGTATAATCCTCTTGTACTAAACTTCAATAAACTTAAGCCTTAATACGTTTTAAATTGTTTTACTAAACCTAAGGTTTCAAAAGAATAACTTAATAAATTACTTTCCTTATTGTATTTAGGATGGACAATATATCTACATAGAGTAGAATCTATCAAAGAATTAAATTCTGGTCGTAAGCGAAATTGTTAATTATATGAAAATTCTCATATTTTATATTCAAATAACCTATCATTATTTCCATTACCGTAAAGTATATCAATATAATATCTTATGTAACTTAGTTTTATCTAATAAAAGGTTCAAAGGTTTTAAGTATCAAATTCCTATTTATAAACCTTCTATAAATTCTAACCACTAAATACCTCACTTAATTGTAAACTCACATCCTGAATATTGGTAACAAATGTATTTTATATGGCTTATCTAATTCTAGAACCTTAAGGATAATTATTAGATAAATTTCCAAATCATCGTTTAATATAGATTATATCATAATCCTTTTAATAATTCATCTTAAAACATTAAGTTATATTTCAATACCATAAATGTTAAGAAATGATTAAATCTAGACTTACTAATCCACCTCACATCTAGATGTAAAAATATTTTACTTATTTTATTATGGTTTATATTTAAGAACATTTAGATGTAAACATATTACATTTATTCATTAATTATATAGTAAGTTCTATTTGTGTAAAATCTAATTACAAATATTCCTAAGTCCCAACTTATTAATTACCTAACCAAATTATAGATTTACATTATGGTCTTTGACAGATAATATTACACATGTATTTTAATATGGATCATATAAATCTTAGAAATCCAAGATAACTCCTTAAGCTCAATTTCATAACCACAATTCAGTACCACCTCATATAATATTCTTTTAATAGTTTATGTATAGGTTTAGTTTAACTTATTAATTCCTTCATATTCTATTTGCTATAAGGTATTTTATGTCTTTTATTTATTTATTTATTTATCGTATATGTATACTAGGATTTATTCAAGACATTCTTTATGTAGTTTTATTGCATTTAATTATTCATATTAACTTTTACACATATCTACATCCGAAATATGGTTTATAAAATAAAGTATTTTCCTTAGTTTCAATTAAGTATATTACTACCATATTATATAACTAATATAAATTTAGATTAATTTAGTTCCTTGATTTAACCTAAGTTATTATTTATTCCTTTTATATATATGTATTGAAATATATATATATATTCCTTAGTTTAAATTAAAAATATTAACTCCCATATAATATAATAAATAAAACGTAAAAATAATTAAATTCCTTGTTTTAACATAAGTTCCTATTTTTAAATCTACCATATAAATATATATATATATATATATATATATATATATATATATATATATATACATTTATGTAAATAATTTCACTTCTCATAAAAACTAATACTCAAACATTTATAAACTTACTGTTATAAAATGTTAACTTAGTTTCCCTTATTTTCCCCAGCTTAAAAGTTAATTAACAAACCATACTTTAATTTTTGGTTACATTAAAAACCATATATTATAAGTTATTCTTATGAAAAACTCATAAACAAATTTTTAAAACCTTTTACCATTGCCCAAAAATTCCCAAATTTAACATAAAGTAACTATAACATTTTAGACATATTATAAAATTTTTATTTCATAAAAATATCTTTTTAATTTAGCCAAATAATTCCAGAAAACCGTAACTTGAAAAAATCATAATTATGTTTAAAAACTCCAAAACCTTATTAATTTACATCAAAATAAACTAGATTTAATAAGGAATTATGGTTAAATTTTCAAGTCAAAATACCTTTCGGGAAGGTATTTAAATTAATTCAACAAGTTAAGTTAAATTCTGAAATATTAAAACTTAAAACATCTTTATTATCCACGATCTAATCTTGACCGTCCATTTCCTTAAGTCCAGATCGGACGGATGCTGAAGCCCCAGTTCTTCATCGAATCCAAAATCGAAGTCGAGTACTAAATCGACAATATCTCCCAATCTACAGAACGAAATCGAATGATTCTTGTTTCTATGGTTCCGAAATTAAATTACGGTTCTAATGAGACCAATTTCCCCAATTATAATGCAGTATACAATGGTTTTCGAATTCGATTTTGAGGTTAGGGTTCTTAAGAGTTTTCGAATTCGATTCTCCCAAATTCACTCAATCTAAAGAGTAATTGATGCAATTGAAACATGTTTTTGACCGACAATGTAATGTAGATTAGCAAGGTTGAAGGAATTTGAAGGAAACTTACTGGAATTGCAACAACAGAGCAAATCGAATTCGGAAATCTGGAAAGTTTCGAACTTTCGAGCAGTTCACGGGGCCGACTTTGAGGATCTATATCTTGCAGTACAGATCAAGTTAGGCTATGTGTAAGGGCTTAATATAAAGAGGGAACATAGCTCTACACATTGATAACAAGAACTCACTCTAAATCGCAATACAAAGAAAAATCTAAGTCGAAAGTTACGAGTTAATACCTTACGTTATCCGGAAAAATCAATGATTTTATGGGATGACAAATCCGAAACTTTATACACCTCTCTCTTCCAAACGGTTGGGAATTAGCTTTGGTCATCAACATGAAAGTTGTAGAGGGATTAGAGCTCTTCAAAACGAGCTAAAGAACATGAAATTTGACTGAGAAACGAAGAAGTTATGGCTAGACGAAGTTACCTGATTCGAAAGGAAAAACTGGAACTGCAGTTACGGTTTTTGCAGGGTGGCTACTTTGATTCGATTTTCCGGTTGATTCAGAACGATTTAGGGTTTGTGTGAGTTATGGTTGTTTAGAGGGAATGTAGGAGAAGACAAAAAAGAAGACGGCACTCAAAAATTCCAAATGATAAGAAAGTTATGGAGGTCACAAGATAGGGCAACAAACTGATTTCTGTTGGCGAAAAACAAGGAGAAAATCGACTAAGTGTTGGGCGGCCTGTAATTGACTGACACGTGGTAGATCTCAAAATTTTGACTCTAAACTTCAATCTTGCATAACTTTGGCTAGGATGATCCGTTTTTGACGTTCTTTTTATCGATCTTCATGGTTTTCCATAACCTATTTATTGGTATAGGTTTCATGTGCTAGTTTGACCATTCTCAAAAAGTCATCCCTAGCAAGGCTTAATAAGCTTTAAGGTTTCTATAATTTTATTTTGACTTTTATGTTTCAAAACAATGTTCCAACTCTTTCTAAAATCTTTATAATTACTTGGAGTGTTTAGAAATTTTCCCAAGATTTATTGACTTATAAATCTTATTATTAAATTCATAATACTATATAATAATATATAATAATTAAATATTTAATTGTATTCTTTAGAGTTAAATAGGAGGAATCCCCTAAAATAATTTCCATAATTCCATATAATATTAATACTCATAACTCCATACAATAATTTAATATTCATAATTCTTATACTAATTTAATATTCATAATTCCATATAATAATTTAATACTTAATAGTATAATTAAAGGTTTAATGACAGAAATCCCCTAAATTAATTTAGGGGTATTTCAGTATATCCCCCTTAAAAGAAACTTCGCCTCGAAGTTTAGAAATCAACTAATAGGCACTCACACCACTTCGGGTGTGCTGAGACAATAATAATTCCAATGAAATTCTATACCAATCCAATCCTTTATTTCCATCCATTTCCATAACAACATTCCACTCGAGATTACTCAAAATCAACACGAACCAAGATATACCAAGACATAGCGTGATGAAAATCAACAGTCTCATACTGTGTCATAATGTAAAAACCAAGCACATACAAACACCTCTCATTCTGCTAATAAGGCAATGTTTTATAAGTTTGTTTTTGGAGAATTGTACCAGTTCCATTCCAGGGAACTGACTCACCCCCCCGGGGTGGGCTGCTTGGTTTCATCTTGCAGGTATAAATGGATTTACAGGTGGCCACGAAGAGCATGAGTGATTGGGATGGGATTAGGTTTATGGAGAGTGAATGTATTTTATTATTGTTATGTTTATGTTAAGTTTTCTCGAAGTTCAGACCGTAACTTAGTTAATTGTAATGGTTGTAACTGGTGAGGTTGGTACCGGGTGTTTGGAGCCCGATGGTCTGTAATCGCCATTAGAGATTTTATTCCGCTGTATTTATTGTAAATAGGGGCGTTACAGTAACACTTGTGATCTAAAGTTCACAACTCTCACATCCAATCTAACACTTGTTTACACTTTTTAAGGCATTTACATGTCACCAAACAAGGCCCAAACATCATCTAAAACCATTACCATCCAATCCCCATCATTAGAAGCCTTAAACAAAAATTTTTTTTCCTCTCTGGTCTGGACCGCCCCTCTGGGGAGGTCCCAGGGGCGGTCCACAACAGAAACTACATCCGCCTTGCAAAATTCAACTGGACCTCCCCACAGGGGCGGTCCACAACAAACCCTATTTTCCAAAGTGTTTTTCTACTCATTTTGAACTCCAAATTCACCCCAATCTTTTCCCAATCATTCCACAATCTTTCCACATGTTTCCTACATGTTTAAACACCTTAAAACATGCACTAAACCCTCCTCAATCATCACCAAACTTGTTAATCAATTTCTTACAAAAATTCCTAACACTTGTAACATTTTTCCTTACACTTGCAACTTGTAATTTTGCCTAAGACTTCCACTAACCAAAGTGTTTTTCCACAACAAGATAACCACTCCTAAAGCATCATTTTGCATCACACTCATCACCTTTACACACATTCCTCAAGTATTTCCCACAAGTTCATAATTAAACCTTCACAAGGCATTACATTTCCATTGTTCACCAAACTTTGCACACGATTAAACCACACTCTTACCATTACTTTGGTATACCAAAGATCACTCCTTTAGACTCTAAATTTCCATGAACAATGCTCACTACAAAAAAAAAAAAAACAGGATTTAGCATCCGATGAATATCGGACGCTAAAAGCCTGGATGTTAATTTTTTTTTTTTTTTTGCGTCCGTGGACACTAATTTGCGCCACTTAGTGTCCATTTTTGTTTCAGACGCTATTTAGCGTCTACTTGTTAGCGTCCGATTTCAGACGCTAAATTGCGTCTGCTAAATGGTCACAAACCGCTTAATCGAATGCTAACTAGCTGGTGACAAATTGATTACAGATTAGCGTCCAATTTTTACCGAACGCTAAACTGTGTCTACCTATCAGACACTAATTCAAATATTCAGACGCTAAATAGCGTCTACCAAATGGTCGCAAACCGCTTAATTGGACGCTAACTAGCTGGAGACAAATTGATTACTGATTAGCGTCCAATTTTTTTCAGACGCTAAACTGTGTCTATCGGAGGCTAATTCAAATTTTCGGACACTAATTTGAATTTTCGAACGCTAATTCAAATTTTCGAACGCTAAAGTCAAAAAGGCTTCGTTTTTTCAATTCACATAAAACCGTTACACCCCACTTTCATTTAAGACATAATTTATCTAATATTTATTATTTTGTAACTCATAATAGCTCACTAAAATGTATAACCCTTATAAAGGGAGAACATGAAAGGAAATCATCATTACAATTAAAATTAAAAGCGTTAGTTTCCAAACTAAAAACAAAATCATTCAAACTAGAATCAAAAGGAGCTTGTTTATAGCCAACAAGGCACAACATCACTAACTAGAATAAGAAGTGTAAGTTTTTTAGTACGAAATCAAAATATAAGACACTCCTTGCAAATTTGTCAACAATCTTGTTTTATCGGTTATTGATCCCTGAAATATTAAAAGAAAACAAGACAATATTAGTACACAACACAACGTATCAAATTATTTATTTATACAAAGCCTACAACATATTCATACTCACCAGTATTCACATTTTAATAAAGTCCATAAATGAAGCATGAATATCGTCAAATATAGCCGGCTTATTCACATGCAACTTTTCCCAAGCAGCCACATCATAGTTTGATTTAGTATGGCATGCACAACATAGAGCATATTGCAGCCACATGCAGTTACAATAATCGTAGTGTGAATCAAGTACCCACAAATGAACCAACCAATCCGCTGTTGTTATAAAGGGACTCACACACTTCACTCCAATGCAAATTCACATCCACCACCACTCTCCACTAGACGAACTAGCAGCAAAGCAAGCAAGCAATCGAGAGAGAAACACCGGTACAATTTCTACTCTGAAGCTAAGCTAAGCTAAAGCTAACTAGCTAGTCGTCACATAAACACACTTATTCATCATTTGAATCATAGTAACCATTGAATCTCCACAGTAAACTGAGCATCAAACATAAATCCGTATATCCCATGCAACACATAATTCCACAAACTCGAACCAAAGCAAGGGTTTCTTACCCCGTAAATAAACCATCCTAGCTCTTTGTACTGCTGTCAGCTCTGGAGACGCAATCCAAGAGATAACCTACTATCCTAAGAATATGAGAAAATAATTTTAACCAAGATATATTTCGACATCACCTAATCGTTCAATTTCATATTTCTTGAGAATAAACAGCACTTGGTTAGATGATAACACAGGACTCTCACCTGAAGAAAACCGAAAGCTGTGAAGACCTGAAGTCATTTTAGGTCATATTCATATTTTTACAGCAACAATAATCAAAACAGGGAGCAAATATAGAAATAAACAGCTGCTCCAACCAAAGAAACTATTATATGTTATCATTTATCAGTATAGAGATGCACAGAGCACTCAAACTGGAGGTAAACAAGTTACGGAATAATTAGCTGGATCAGTGAGACAATATCATATCCCTAGGCGTAATTCCCATCATCCAGAGGAGAATCATAATTCATTCCTAAGACATTCCTAAATTTGATCAACATAGGCATGCAGAGTGGGGATAGAGACACTCCAAGATTCCCGTATAGTGTATATCAGCTAATGAAAGCTTGCTAGTAAACCAATGACCAAGGAAATGCGAAAAGTTTCCAGCCAAACATAAACATACTTACAACAAACAAATTCAACTCCACCAGCACTAGCAGCAGGCAACAACGAACTCATCCTCACAACAATCACAAATTCAACTCCACCAGCACTCCTACAACTGTTCTACATGATGATTGCAGCGCAGCCAGAATAAGGTAGTGAGATGAGAATAATGTAACAAAACAAGTGTTCTAGTCTACACATGGGCACCTAATAGTGAAGTTTTCTTGAAATTCTGGTTGTTGCATTGAAAATAAAATGAACTGCTGCACCCCAGCAGCGAACCTATCCCTAATAAGAAACTGATCATCCAATCGCTCATACATCCAAGAGCGGTCATGTGAATCCATATCAAACTAAACACTGTAACCACAGAAGTAAATAGCAGTGACAAACCAATCATTTTCAAATTGGTATAACAAGAAGTACAACAAAATAATGAACACACGAAATAATTGGCTGAATGGAAATACAAGTATAGAGAGTGTCACACTACATTTCCTAACATAAAAGCAGGGATGTTGAAAGAGCTATAGCTAGATGCTGCACTGCTGCTGTCATCCCTGTGGTCAGACAAGATTTTATTTGTTTTCATTCTTTTACATTTATTTTATTTTAAATTCATAATCGAATATCTTTATTTTGTATTTTAGCGCAATTACAGAACTTATCAAAGAAAAGCTGATGATTATCCAGTTTGATGAAGATTTAAGAGCAAAAGATTCACTGTAAGTTCAAGTTACTATTCACGTACATCTATCCATCACTTCAATTCTGAACTGGATACAATTCAACCCAGGTTCTGATTTCATCGATTCATCCTTCTCCTTCATATATACAACTCCACTGTCATGACATCTCCGTTTAACTGGACATATCCAAGATATAATTTAACCAAATTTATTAACCTCCTCCGTCCCAGAAAATCATGTAGTAGCAATGAGATTACAAAGCATGATGTAGGAATAAAAGCAGCAGTAACATAAGACATGTATAATACCAGTTTTTAGTTCAAAGTAGGCTATAAAAGGCTTTTACGTGCCATGCCATATAGTAGCTATTATAATATTTAAGGCAAAAATTAGAAATTGAATTATTTTTTAAAGCAGGGTTACATGTTTAAAGCACGCTTATGCAGTAGCTTTGAAAATGCAGAAATAAAGCATCATATGCGCAACATTAAATAGTTGTAGACATGGCCACTTAGTGACAGAACTTAAACATGGTTTATTTGAACCAATGTGAAGTCAGTTTTGCCAAGGTCGTATTGGGACTTACAAACAGAGTTACAAGCTGAAACAGATGCGGCATTATCCCCTGCTGTAAAGACTGCAGAAACAAATTATTACCAGCAGTGCAAAACCATGTCTAAGATGCATAGTTCCTCAAGTTATAATGATAGATGCTTTAGGACTTTAAAAGTAAAGTTCTGATGTAAGTATTCAGAAAAGCTGAGCTGTTCATATTGCATAATTAGAACAAAAACTAACAAAACTAGTGCTGAATGCATCTTCATATTTTGTCCTTATGATATAGAAGCAAATCCGTAGGGATATGAAAGATACGTATAACAATGTATTTTCCAGAAGTTCAAACTTGCTTAAAGTATGTAATTTGAATAATGGTGGCCATCGGGTCCGGTTCTACCCGGAACCGGCCGGGAATCGGTGGGAACCGGAACCGGAACCGAACCGTCTCAGCCAGTTCCGAATACGAATACATGTTTTGAGATTCGGGCCCGAACCGGGCCCAGAACCGGAACCGCCAGGAACCGTCATCGGATTCGGAACCGGTGGAACCGGGACCGGAACCGCCCCGGAACCGGTTGAAGTTACCGTTGGAATCGGGTCAAAACGACGTCGTTTTGGGTCACGGGCGCGCGCTCCTCTGAAGAAAATAGCCATTAGATCCCAAGCACGCGCATTGCAATATGAAGGCCAACATGATGATTGGTATGAGATGAATGGGATAACACCACTTAGGACTTCTATCTTGTAATATTTTAGAATGTATTAGTAATTTAGTATTACTTTCTTTCCATGTAATCTTTTTTTTAAGACTTGTAAATTGAAATCATGTAACCTCTTAGTAGCTGTACTCTTTTTTCTTATTAGGGTTTTCCCAATGGGTTTTTACCTAATAAGGTTTTAATGAGGCAGTGAATCATATAATAAAATTCTCTTTGTTCCTTATTTTTTGTAAATTCAATAAAAAATCCTAAGTCTTTGTTTCTTACACATTTAAGATTATAAACTTGAAGAATAACCTATCTAGGAGTAAAGTGGATGAAAAGAACAACGTGTGCGCTCAAACGGATCTCAAATCGGAGCTAAAACGAAGCAACTGGAGCCGATCGAATCTTTCCGGAACCGCTCCGGAACCGGTCGGAACCGATCAGAACCGGAACCGGAACCGGCCGGAACCAGTTTTTTGACCGAATCCGAAGTGAATCCAGATTTCAGAACCGGAACCGGAACCGCTCAGACCGGTTCCGAATACGAATACACATTTTCCGGAACCGGAACCGGTGGAACCAGAACCGGAACCGGTGGAACCGGACCCGTGGCTACCATTAAATTTGAAGCAGCATAAAGACTAATTTTGTACCATATTTCTCTTTTTACAACAGAAATCCTCAAGGCTCAACAGATTGCTAACATGAGTATATCAAAACATGTTTTACCGAGTTATAAATAGGAGCAGATCTACTGGATCTGAATAAGCAATTAAGGCATACCACAATAACAAATTAAGTAATGCAAAATTTTGAATGCCCAAAACCCATAATAAAATCAAAATTTTGGAGAATGAAGTGCTGAACAAGACAACACGAATCTAAACCAATTTCAGTCCAGCAAACTAACTATGGTGTCTAGTGATCAGGGTACTAACCAGCAGACTGAGCACAACTAAACTGGAGACAGTGTATGGCGACCGCAAACAAAACCGGTCGATCGATGTGGACGACAACCGCGAATGAAGTTCTGGAGCGACGGGAACGACAATCGATCAAGAGTGAATGCAGTAGCTCAGAACTTGACCTTGCTCCTGTTTCTGAATCCAACAAATGAGGGCGACTCGACCTTGCTCTGCCCTCCTATGCGGTAATAGCGAGACAGGAAATGGGGAGAGATTCAACTATAGGCAGAAGATTTGACGAAGAATTGGAAGCTTCATCGTTAAGATTCGATTTGTGAAAACAGATACATCTGGTAGGATTCTCTACCATCGTTTAACTGGGTTTGGGAACGGGAGTGTAGCTATCTGATAGGGTTTGAGAATAGAAGAGTACGGTTTAAAAGAAAATATAACCTTTTAGTTAAAATTGGGATTAGAAACATAAAAGAAAATATAACCTTTTAATTGTTTATTAATTTTTTTAATTAAATATATATATATTAAATAGATTTTGTTGTATATTAGATTTATTGTAAAAATTTTATTATATAAAAATATTTCATGTTTATATCCTAAGTTATATACTACCTCCGTAGTCATAAGTGTCCTGTTTGCTTTTTGGCACGTTTTTTCACCTTAATATTAAACATATAAGGTAAAATAATTTTATAAAACTAAATTTTGTATCATATAGTTTATCATGTAAGGAATCATATGCAAAACTTAAATTTTCAAATTAATTTATCTTATATGTTAAAAATTGAAGTCAAACGACATGTCCAAATAATAAATAGGACGGTCAAGGTGGGACGGAGGGAGTAGTTTTTAGAGTAAATTACTCAGAACCCCCTTGAGGATTTAGGATATTACAGTTAACCCCCTTGTGTTTATCATAATTATTGGTAACCACCTTGAGGTTAAGGTATCTTTGACTACGAGCCCCCGAACTATAACTTTGTTATCAGAAAGTTAACTACATTTTGACCTATCAGCTTAATCACATTAATAAGGTCAGGCTGGACAAAAAACACTACTTAATCAGCATTGTTATTTTCCTATAAATGTCAACCCCGCCTCGAAAATGCATCTAAAGTGGGATGAAAGAGAGTTAGACGATGTTGATTAAGTAGTTTTGTTGTCCAGCCTAGCATTATTAATGTGATTAAGTTGATAGATCAACACGTAGTTAACATTTTAATAACAGAGTTATAGTTCAGGGGCTCGTAGTCAAAGATACCTTAACCTTGAGGTGGTTACCAATAATTATGATAATCACAAGGGGGTTAACTGTAATATCCCAAATCTTCAAGGGGGTTCTGAGTAATTTACTACTCTAGTTTTTATTGTATTTTAGATTTTGTGTATAATTATAACTTGAGGTATTAAACATAATTATAACATAAATGGTTAGTTAAATTAGTAAGTTTAAGAGATTACTCCAACATTATTCTTACTAAAATGAATTATTAAGTTTTAAGTAGTGTGGTACTATAAAGTTAAAATAATTTTTATTTTACATATGTAAATTAGCGTCCGATTTTCTATCGTACACTAATATCCGACGCTAATCTGCGTCCACTGGTGTCCAGTATAAGTCTAGACACAATTCAGTGTCCGATTGATTGGCAGGCGCTAATTGGCAGGCGCTAATATCGGATGCTAACTTGCGTCCAGCTACTGTCCGAAATTGATTTAGACACAATTTAGCGTCCAAAAGAAAATCGGACGCTAATATCGGACGCTAGTCGAAAAATAGTGTCCGCTGCTTAATCGGATGCTAATTTCGGACGCTAAATTCATCTTTTCTTGTAGTGCCTATGTCATTCTAATACTTACGAATATCTTAATTCCCCTTTCTTTCACCAAATCAACTCTTAATAATTCCTAGTACAACCTAGGTCACCAAACTTCATTTAAACACCTAAACTTCCTTATTTACTCACCAAATTTTGATATAGCTTCACTAGCACTTTCTTATCTCCAGACACTTAGGTTTTCACCTTTAGACAACCAAGAACACTCAATCCCTTAATACACATCCTTACACACAAACACATGGTTTTTCATCCTTAAACCATCACAGACATTCATCTTCACAAGAAGTGTTCTTTACACATAACTAAACCTTTAAACTACACTACATCACAATATAGTGCATAAACTTAAATTGCTTGACACTTAGGCCCTTAAATAACATGGCTTTTAGGCCCTTAAATTGCATTAAACTTAAACACTGAATTTCCACATAGTAATTGCCTTTAACCTGCAAATACACAACATCACATATGCCCTTATAACCTCCTTGTGGATAGTTTTATATCTCATTTTCATTTGCTTTAGATGTTTTATAAGGCAATTTAAGCTCATTTTCCTAAAGCACAAAGATTACATCAAGAGAGGTCATTTACCTCTTCTCTTCAAGATTTTCTCACTTGTTTTCTCTTGTTCTTTCTTGATTGAAAATCAGCAAGGAGCTTTTATCACCTGTCAATCTTCTAACCAATACACATATAAGGGTAATGAGCATTAAGCTTCATACTTAAACATCATAAACCCTAGATTACATAAGTGTTTTAAAACACTAAAATGGAAGTTTACCTTGGAATTTGAAAGGGAGCTTGATTAAGAAACAAGGTAGGACTCCTCCTAGTCCTTTGAAGATTGAATCAAGCTACTAAAATGAGCAAGACAGGGCATCACTAATGGTGATTTTCGGCCATGTATGAAAATGAGAGGAAATGTGAATTTTCTTTGACTTTTCTTACCTTGAAGCAAAGGAGAACAACAAGGTGTGAAGAGATGAGTTTTTCCTCTCAATGGATTCTTCATGGCACCAATTGAGTTCTTGAAGATTTGAACAGATAGAAGTGTAGAGCTTGGTCTAACTAAGACAAAGGTAGTCTTGAAATTGATTTTGGAGCATGGAGCTAGGAGTTACAAGCAAAGAGAGATCAAGAATGGAGATGGACTGTAGCAGGACGGTTTTGTAGTTGGGAGAAGATGAAGAATACGGTGGGAACAAGAGGAAATGAAGAAAGGTGAGAAGAGAGGGAGTTTTAGAAGATATTTATGTTATAAAGGTAAATAGGTTTTACTTTATTTCTTTTCTTTTCTTGACTTTCTGACCAAGTGTGATGACTCACACTTTAAAAAACCGTCCCCCTTCAACAATTAACAATATATGGCCTAGTTTGACCATTGACCATTTAAAGAAGTCATTTGACTCATTTTGGGCACTATTTGGATACTATTCATAATTAGTGCACAAATTTGTGAAATTTTTTATTTCTCATTGATTTAGGCTTCCTAATGTGATACTAAGTAGTACACTTATTGATTAAGAAGTAATGATGGGCATTTAGCCACTCAAAACCCATTTCCAAGACAATTTTTCAAAAATGTGCTTTAAGACTCCTTAAAGCATATTTTGTGTTTTAACTTGTTTTTGAGCTTGGTTTTCTCTGGGAATTGATTTAACATGTTCATTAGCATGTTAATAAGGTCTAGGAATGACCTTTGGGTCTTATACAAGGTTACACCAAGTCTAGAGCAGGTATTTGCTTAGATTGACTTTATGGTGTTTTCTTGTGTTTTCTTTGGTTTAAATTGTCTACCATTTTTCTTAAGGACTTAATTAGCCTTATAAAATCATAAATGCATGTTACTAAAGTATTGGTAGGCTCTTTGGGTCCTAATCAAGTTCACTCCAAGCTTAGAGCAGTTTTTGTTCAAACTGTCTTAATGGTACTTATTGTGTTTACTATGGTTTAAATTGTTCACTAATGTTTCTAAGGCACTTTATTAGCCTTAATATACCATATTTTAATATTTAAACAACATATCAAGGTTTGGGGTATTTCAGAAGCGGTAATAGCTTGGTTCCTTCCTTGTCAGCTTGACTTTCTTAGTCTGACGACCTCTTGCGGGATCCTGAATGATTTTTTTGAGGTTCCTAAGTGCACGGTTTTCATCACGTACGAAACATCCAAGTTGTTTAGCAAAAACAGTGTATGCCTCGCTTCTTTCTTAATGAAAGCTTCCTCGGGACCTACCTCTCTATCTTCTTTGAACCTATCGGTTCGAGTCCAGGGGGTAATCTGGCTCATCAAATAAGCTTCGAAGATCCTCCCCGACATCATCTTCCTCGACTGCCACAGTCTGAGACTGCCCAAACTCTAGCTCCTGTTGGCTACTACCTCCTATCACACCTTGTGAGATTGTATCTGCCTCTTTGAAACCTCCCTCAAACCTGCTTTCCACCGTGCATGATGACTCTGAACCATATCTCCCCACCTGGTCTTTGCTCAGGATCTCTTCGACTAAAGGATCAGGAACACCACCCGTCCTCATAGCTGGCGTGCAAATAATAACCGGGTTATACTAAGTCAACAACGGTTATGACTAATCAACTTTCCCATAGACATAGACATGAAGACAGTGGCGGATCCAGAAGCTTTGTCTCAGGGGCAACATTTTTTTTTGACACTGTCACTCTTTATAATATTATGTCATTTTGTATTTTTTCAAAAATTTATAAAAACATTTGACAAATTTTCAAAAGTTTGGGGTTGTGCCCCGGCCCCTTTAGAATCCGCCACTGCATGGACATACTTAGCAATATAGCTCACCATAACATTCTTATCAATTCTAGCCACTCTCGGGAACTCGCTGGCAAGGACCAAAAGACATTGCTCAGCGTGTTATTCAATTAGTAAATCAGGAAAATGAATCCATACCGCCAAGCTGGATAAAAGATCATCAAATCGGGTGGATTAGAGGAGACAATGAAACAGTTATTACTGATTTATGCAATTATAAACTCCTTGGTCTATCCCCTTCTCTGTTTTACTTTTACATGAATCATTCCCAATGGTATATATCGCCAAAGCAATTCGACTATCATCGGCGATGTCAGTGAAGCTCAGCCTCTTCTTTTTTTTGGCTTCAAAATGGCACATGACCAAGCTTCATCTCTACTCATGTTCTTATTCCTTCGAGAAATCTTCTTAATCCAAAGTTTTCTCATAAAAGCTCACTCTACATAAATTAGCCTCCAGCCTTATCCATCTGATCCACTATCAATTCATCCTTGAATGAGAGAGCTTGCGAGAAACATTAGCGTAAAACTGCACCATCAGAACCGCACAAAAAATTACATGGAAGCCAGCGATTAAAACAGAGAGACGGGCATATTGAACGTTTTGTCTCTATTAAACATAGGTTCACATTAAAACTGAGAAAGACGACATACTGAACGTAATATTTACGTCATAATAACTCATGAGAATTGTACGTGAGGAAATGAATATTGAGTTTAGTTGTTACAAACAAACAAACTTAGAATCTGGATAAGGGAACAGAGTAGGCCGGCCATGTAAACGTCCCCTGGAAACTTTTATCAGTGTGTCCGCGTACAGAGAAATCTGTTGAACACAGCAAATGACAAACCACACCAGACAAAAGCTTAAAAATAAGGCGGGAAGGAGTCACGTTCACACTTCATCAACCATACCACCAGAACCGGCAAATGAAAGAAAAAGAAAAAAGACAGAGATGGTTGGGTTGTCACATGGGTGGGCGCACAGAAGCTCGTGTCTTTTCTCGTTGGAACGATGACCGATACTCACATCTTGACTCGGAAACAGAACAAAAAGACCCTACCCTCGTGCTGGTATCATTTAGAAGTTTCAATGCCAACAGCGAAATGGCTTCCAGCCATATCCATGTGTAAGTAAAAAGCTTGATAGTTGTTTTCGACTGTAACAATCAACGTCTTAAAATGATACCGTCTCAAATAAATTGAGATGGAGCGACAGCTAACACTGACCCCCAACAATGAAAAGGGAAGGGGGTTCCACACCATTCGTGTGCAATTTGCTTCCACAGATTCCCTATTTCCTGTTCAAACTCATCCGCATAATCCAAATCCAGAAAGCTATAACCAATGATGACAACTACACGTTACTTATTGGCACCAAAGAAATATGACTACATAATACAGCTGGACCTAAAAATCATATAACCCAACCCATCAACAACCCCTCCCCCCTTTTCCCTTCATCGTCATCTCTAAAAACAAACAAAAAAGTTAATAACATAGAAATATTGATCCAGCGCCTCCATATCTCTACTTGAATTGCCTCAAGCGTCAATGGATATTTATAGATCAACGCCATCTCAGTATGCACATACTAGATAGAGAGTGAACCGAATTGCTGATTCAAGACTGAACTTGTCTGTATGCACGTTCCTCTACAGGTGTCAGATAATTGCTGACAATCTTTTAATCGCTTTTTTAGGAACGGATCATGGCAAGTTCCGCCCACTACCTTTGAAATTTATCATCCTCTATTCTAGACCAACCTGTCAAGAACAAGCTCCTAAAGAAAAGAACAAACTCAGACAGACTCAACCAGACTTGCCAAGCCCAAGCGTTAGCTCCAAATCCTCCACACCCACTTCATGTATCTTTTCTCCTCCCCACGCATTTACAGCAAAATTGTTCCCAAACTCAAACTCTGGGCCACACCCCACGGCGGCCTCTCTTGCCACAACACCAGCCCATCCAAACAGACTTCTCCCACCATGCTTCTCAAACCCACCATCTTGCACCACTTCCCCACCACCACCCACACCCTGCTGCTGCTCTGAAACTGCTGCTTTCACAAGGTTAAAAGTAGGAGAAGAAGGGGTTGTTTGAGATCCGCCAATCTGGATCCCAGCCCATAGACCTGAATCAACAGTGGAGGCATCTGATTCATCGCATTCAGGAATGGTGGGTGGAGTTTTGTGCCCACGACGACCAGGGCTGGCAGGGCAAGAAGCTGCAAAGAAAGGCTGGTGGAGGAGTTGGATGCCCGATTGTTGAGTAACATTGCATAGGGATTCCCAGTCAGCTTTTCTCTTGGTTGAGCCTCTAGATGTCGGAGATGAGAGAGGCGGGGTCACAGGAGCACTGTTGGAAATCCGAAGTGGTGGGAGGTTGACAGGGATGCAAGCTAAGTTGCGGAGAAATGGGAGCAAGTAGTTTGATGGATTTGGTGGTGGATCACCACGGGTAGGGCTTGGGAAGGAGGAAGATGTTGGGCTGGCATGGTATGATGGAGCTGGGCTAGGGAAAGC